>JAJKFI010000047.1:8103958-8120299 GCA_029204185.1 Lerista edwardsae
TATTATATTATATTATATTATATTATATTATATTATATTATATTATAGAAGTGTTACATTATATTTCTGGAAAGATGTGCCACAATACCTTGAATGGCTGATAGAGGGCAGTCCTTGTCCTTCTAATTCACTTGCCAATCCCCTCCATTGGGAAGGAATACTGTTGTTCTTTTCTCTAGATCAGTGGTTCTCAACCCTTTTAGACCAGGACCCACTTTTTAGTATGATACCAGAAGTGACATCATCAAGCAGGAAGTACTACCATTGTGACAGAATAAAATGACACTCCTGGAATGCAAACTGGCCTTCTTGGACTGCAGCAATTGCACAAACATGAAACATCCTTGACAGAAAGCAAGGTTAGGACAAAATATTATGTAAAAGCACTGAACTAAAAACATTTAAAAAAAAACAAAAAAACCCTCACTTGAAAATTTAAACAGTTAACACTCGCAAAAGGAACATAGCAAGAGTTAGGTCTTCAGCTTCCAAGATGGCTGCTCCCAGCTTTCCACGACCCACCTGACATCAAGTTGCAACCCACTAAGTGGGTCCTGACCCACAGTTTGAGAAAGACTGTTCTAGATAAAACTAATGTGATGTTCATCACCATAGCTGGTCAGTAATTCTTATGATCCAAGGATCCAGGATCCAGGACACATCCTGTTTGCACAGGGACAGACAGACATCTATGGAAAGGCTGCAATCAAAGTAAGTAATCCACACCCCTCCTGCATTGTTGGTCCCCCAGCAACTGATATTCAGAGCGTAATCCTAACCAGGAGTTAGGCTGGCACAATTAGGCCAGCAAAGTTTGCCCAGCACAAGGTGACACCGTAAAGTATGTTTGGACCATTCTTGGAGTCAGAGAGGCTTGCACAAAGACGTGCACCATCCTTCCTGACTCCGAGTGGAGAGAGACTCCAACATACTTTACGATGTGCTGGCCAAACTTTGCTGGCCTAACTGTGCCGGCCTAACTCCAGGTTAGGATTGCACTCTCAGAGATACACTATGCCTGAACATGGAGGTTTGATTCTGCTATCATGGCTAATAGCACCCCTCCTCCTTAAGTTTGTCTAAACCCCTTTAAATAGGGTTAACAGATACAAACTGGGCCTCCGTTTCCAGCAACACATACACAGGATTGCCATGCTTATGTTCCTCCATGTAAAATTGCCGGGCCTTCTCACAAAGATGATGCCTCTTAGATGTCCCAAGGGGCTGCAGCTGCTGTGCTTCCTGCTGCCCCATTCCTCCTGTAGTTTTTCCCACATCTGCCACGGGGCAAAATTAGTGTCATGCTGGCTGCAGCAAGCAAGGGAGAAGGGGTAGATAGGAAGGGAGATGGAGGCCCAGTGTGGAGGCATAACACACTGCCCCAGCTCCCAGGGCAGTGATGTCACTTCCAGGTTCTCCCTGGAGGAGGGAGCGCTCACTTCTGTGGAATGTACCCCCATTCCTCCCGTGGAGTCTCCCCTTTGAAGGAGCAGGGGGCCTAAGGGGACCTAAGCGGCAGTCATGTGCCCTTTGGCATAGCGCCTGGGGCAGGTGCCCTTCAGGCTCCGCCCTAGTTATGCCTCTGTAGAGGTCTGGGCCTGGAAGGTGCAGAGGCTGCAGCCACCCCCAGAACCTTGGAGCATTTAAAGGTGCAAACAGTGGTCTCCAGGTGAGGACCTGACAGCCACAGTCCAAAATCCAATATTCTTCGGAGCCTCCAGTTTTGTCTTTGCAGTCCTGCACCAGATAACAAGGCCACACCCAGAATAGAAGGTGAATTTGGAATCTTGAAAGAGGGTTAACCCAAATTACTTGCTCATCATGATGAGCATGGATGTGGCACAAGAAGTGATCTTGTGGAGTGGAATCGGGGTAATTCAATTCTAGAGGGTGATTTGGGGTGTCAATCTTCAAGCCAAGAGGCCCTGGGTCTCAGCCTTGACTGGAAAGTGTATTTTGAGCTCTGAAGTCCTTACCCTGAATTCAAAATGTTTGCGCGTGCACACGTGCATTTATTTGGGGAAGCTATTTGTGAAGAAAATGTACTCTGCATATGCTCAGAAGCATTCTCCTTAATCAATGGCTTTTATTGCACTGCCACTGAATACAATTTCTGGGCCTTCTGGCTCATATCAAGCCCTGATTTGAGCAATGGTCTAGAAAAGGGTCTCTTTTTTGCCCTATTCTGCTTTGAATTCTCCGTGTGAAAAAATCGACTGTCTTACGGAAGAACCCAAAGATGGACCTTGATTGCCGGGCAAGGCTTGGCAGAGCCAAGCAGGCTAGAATTTGCCAAATTCAATCTAATCCAACTCCATCTCCCATCCGCATCTCTCCTTGCCAAGGTCATTGATCTAATGCCCAGCTCTTAACTTGTGACACGGGGACTCTGCCAAAAGCCAGACTTAAGCATGGATTCTGCCA
Organism: Lerista edwardsae; assembly: GCA_029204185.1. NCBI lineage: Eukaryota > Metazoa > Chordata > Lepidosauria > Squamata > Scincidae > Lerista > Lerista edwardsae. Next base: position 8,106,383 of record JAJKFI010000047.1, read on the forward strand.
AAAACTCTGGCCAAGGACTGACACCTGCTGGCAGTCTGAAGTATTGCATTTCTCTACTATCACTGTGAGCAAAAAGACACACACAGGCATCCCACCTAAACTCCAATTGTTTTCTGTGTGATGTGCATTGTGAATAGCTGATGTTCTATCCATCTCTCCTCCCTGTCCCCATGGGTACCACTTCTGGATAGTTTATTTTCCACGTGAAAGCACCGCACCAGATGGGTACCAATATTTGTGTGATGCCTTTCAAATTTATTTGGACAAATATTGCAGAATATCAGAAGAACTTCTGAACTGATTCAGTCCCAGAGTTCAACTTTCTGTTTCCAACAGCAGACAGCCTGATATTTTTGGAAGCTTTCTAGCAGGGTGTGAATTTGACAGCAATTCTTGAACTTGGTTGCTGGTTTGTAGCGTCTGTTGTTCAGAGGTATCCTGCTTTTGTACATGAAGGTTCCATTGAGTTATCATAGACAATAACCATTAAGAGTGCAATCTTAACCAACTTTCCAGCACATGTAAGGACATTGCAGCTCCAAAGTAAGGGAACAAACATTCCCTTACCTTGCGGGGGCCTCTGTGACTGCCCCCCAACTGCAGGAAATAACACATGCCCCATTGGCACTGCTATGTCATTGCTGGAAAGTTGGTTAGGATTGCCTAACCTAAGAGACCTATCCTCCTTGTCTAACCCCTTTCAATCACCATCTGAGGCAGTAACCATCAACACGTTCAGGAGATGGAGCTGTAGCTCAGAGCTTCAGCATCTGTTTTGTTCATAGTTTCAATCCCTATTATCACCAGGTAGCACTGGGAAAGACCTGTCTGAAACCCTGGAGAGCCATTGCCAGTCAATAATAAGCTAGGTGGGCCAATTCTGTAGAAGGCACATTCCTGTGAACATCTTGTAGCAGTGAGTTCCACAAGAGGATTATGCACTGTGTTAAGGATTCCTCTTCGTGGCCGTTGTCTCCTTCGTCTTTGGTATAAGAACATAAGAACATAAGAACATAAGAAGAGCCCTGCTGGATCAGGCCAAAGGCCCATCTAGTCCAGCTTCCTGTATCTCACAGCGGCCCACCAGGTGCCCCAGGTATAATTGTTTCTTCCCTAGTGTGAAGCTGCTGAAATGATGTTGAGTTGTGAAAGTTAAGCAGATTTGGACCTGAATGACCATAAACCACATATAAGCTGGGAACAGAGTGCTAACCCGACCCGGTCTCCAGCTCTTTGGGCCCTCTTTCTGCTTCTAGCTTCTAGTCTTTCTCCTATGGGCAGCCTAGAGCTGTCACCTAATTAAATAAATCTTACTGGATTAATTGAATGAATTTTGAGGGGCGCAATCATAACTTGTGTTGGAACCAGCAGGCTGACTTTCTGTGCTGTATCCGGTCCAAGGTAGGTGCTGGCTGGAGTACAACTGGGAGGAAGGGGATTTTTGTCCCACGCCAGCCACCCCATGGAGCTACTTGGACCTGCGCCCACAATTTCGCTGGTGCCAATCAGAGCAGCCCATGGAGCACTGGTTGGGCTAGGGAAGGGGGTTAGGATTGGCCTACACTGCTGCAGCTGATCCCACCCTCTCCCAGGCCTGATCCATCTCCCAATCCACTTTCCCCTGCCCCCAAACACACCCAGCTTTCTGCAACACACGTCCACCCCCTGTGCCTGCCTAACTAGGCTGGCACGAAATTACCCCCTCCGAGGCAGGATCTAGCACTGCTAGGCTACTACACATCCTTGGGCTGGCCTAGGTGGTTCCCGAGTAGCCATGAACAGGCTTTAAGGCATGTTTGTGACCCTTGAGAGCCAGCCTCAGTGATTGCTCTCCCCAGAATTGCTCTGCCCAGGGATCAATTATTATATGAAATCTGCATACATCTGTACACAAATAAGCAGCATTTCTGAAGGGACACAGCATTATTTCTTTATTTCTGACCAATGCCTTAATATGTGTCACAGCAGGAATCTTGCACTTGCTCCCATGTGTATTTGAGAGAGAGCAGGAGAAAAGCAAAGAGGGACCTGTGGAATCTTAAAGGCTGTTCCATTTATTTTCCCCTTTCATGGATCACTGCCTTGTCATGGCAAAGGGGCTTGAGTAGCTCAATGAAGCTGTGAGCTATGCCATGTAGGGTTACCCAAGATGGACAGGTCATAGTACAGAGTTCTGACTAAACATGGTCCGCTGGAGAAGGAAATGGCAACCCACTCCAGTACCCTTGCCAAGAAAACCCCATAGACTACAGTATTAAAAGGCTAAACGATATGATGCTGGAAGATGAGCCCCTGAGGTCGGAAGGTGTCCCATTATGCAGAGGCATCTCTACAGGGAGGGCAAAGCTCTTAAGTGTTGCAAGAAGCCTTACCCTGTCATGTAAATCCCTCCTCTCCCTTGCTGCTGTAGCCAGTAAGCAACACCAAGATGTTGCTGTTCCCTGTGAGGATTGGCTAAAACGGTGCAGGAAAGGAGTGATTTCCACTGCAAGGTAAGGCTTCTTGCAAAACTTAGAGCTTTGCCCTCCCTATAGAGACGCCACTGCCATTATGCGACTGGGGAAGAGCAGAAGACGAGTACAAGTAGCTCGTTTATTTCAGCACAAACTTTTGCAGCCTACAGTTGAGTTCATCAGAAGCATGTCGGGAAGTCTTCAGTTGGCATGCTGAGAGAGAGAGAGAGAGAGAGAGAGAGAGAGAGAGAGAGATGCAAGCAATTGAAAAGTGAATGTCCTAGAGATGAAACATGATAACAAGCTTAAAATTATGCTACTATTTCTCAACCAGCACTTGCCATCAGGGTCATCCCCTGGGCAGGGCAATTGGGGCAACTGCCCTCAGCTCTGTACTTTCACCACTGGTATATGGCCATAATGGGGGGGGGCGCACTGGTGCCCACACCCTTCTAGGAACAGCCCCGCTTGCCATTCATGGTTTTATAAGTGTTTGTATTAAAATGAATTAGGTATTTCAAAATCTGCTGCCCAGTTAATGGGCTTTTTCTGCAACCTGACTGCAAGGGCCATCAGTCGTTACTCAGAGACGTGGAGAGGCCAGATCGAGGCTCTCCCTTAGCAATTGGACATCCCCCATTATGGATGAGGATGATGAGGATGAGGATAATGCCACCAGTATTTATATACCACAATGATCACAAATCCCAAACAAAAAGCTGTAAACTTGTTTGACCGGAAACTGTAATGGGACAGGGCAAATTGATGGTGTATGCCAAAGGCAATCATGGCTCTCTCTTATCGGCTCACAACCCAATTCAACCAAAATCTCCTTGCAACAATGCAGTGGCACTGACTATACTGCATCCTTTGGGTTTTTTTGACTGCTGGAGGTTTCCTCGAGGTAAGGGACATTTGGCCCAAATCCGAGTTGAGCCATGCAGGTGGATCAGGTCTAGGAAGGACTTTAGGATTCAGTGTGCATCAGCACTGCCAGTCTGCCCCCCTCCCAGGCCCAATCTGTGCAGTACTCAAGTGTTCTGGCAGGACTCTGTCACTCCACCAATAGCAGTGGGAAGACTCTGTGGCCTCCGTGCTGATGCGCCTGGGTCTTGCGCTGCCGCAAAGTGCTTGACAGTAATTTTGTGTGCACCAGCAGAACATGCGCTTTGCTGGCATAGGCAGTCATTCAGTTTGGGCCATGAGAGATTCTGTGGCACAACTTTAATTGCCAGTTATTATTTGGAAAACTTCACTGGGTGCAAAACTCATCAAAAGAGAGTGACAGCGACTGCCCTACTGGAGTTCTTTGAAAAGTGCCGCCACTGCTGTGATCCTGCAAACACTTACAACCCATGGGCTTTGAGTAGCTGATGCCTGTGGGTTGAAAGTGTTCGCAGGATCATGGCCACTGCAGGCACCTTTCAAAGACCGATGGTAGGGCAAATTCTGCTTCACCTGCCACAACCTCACCACACATCGCTGCAGAGTGAACATGGGGAGCTCAAAGAAGGAATAACAGAGATCAGCTTTCCAATCAGGTGTCAACATGAAGAAGTTGGTGGCAGATCTGTGTCTGTTACATCAGCAGTTTGCTAAGGCAGGGCACAGTGCAAACTAACATTTGGGAATCATTCCTGTGATGTACAATACTGAACAACCGAACAGTTTCATTCCATGACAGGATGGAACCAGCAGGGGGAGATGGTGGCCCAAGTATTGCTTCATGGTGTATTTTTTGCTAAAGACATTCTTCAAGTAATACAGGGAATTAAGACTGTCATTCTTGGATCAAATGTAGTCCTTTGGCCGCCTACATCTCACGGTCGGTCCACTTTTAATCCATTCCGCCTCCCTTCCCTTATTAATGCTCTTCTACCTCCTCCACATCTGTAAAACTGGGAATATAAAGTCACTTTCATCGTGTACAGCGGAATCCTGCTAGATGATCACACTGCAGAAACCGAGGCCCTGTTATGATTCAGACCAAGCGCCTTCTGATCGCAGTTCCTTTGATAGCAACCTCCATTCAGGATCACCTGCTGAGGAGGTTCCATGGCCCCCAGAGTCCACTGAACCTCGAGTTCAAGGTGGAACTCCCCACAGACTACTTGGAGGAGCTATTAGATCCTAACCTTGGAAATGTGAGCTTGAGAGCTCAAGCCTATGCATGTCTACTCAGAAGTATCTCCCATTATAGTCAATGGGGATTACTCCCAGGTACGTGTGGACAGGATTGCAGCCTTAGTTGCTGCTGCACACACACAAGGTGCAAAGATTGAGGGCAGGCCCTTGGAACTAGTGTCATACACCTTGGCCTAGTGTGATGTGGTTCAGTTTGGGCCAGGAGCAGAGTGTCAGCGGTAGGAGATGCAGTCAAGGATTGTTGTAGTTCAGTCGTTAAATCGTGTCTGACTCTTCGCAACCCCACGGACCACAGCACGCCAGGCCTCCCTGTCCTCCACTAGCTTCCTGAGTTCGCCCAACTTCATGTTCATTGCTTCGGTGACACTATCTAACCATCTCATCCTCTGCCGCCCCCTTCTCCTTTTGCCTTAGATCTTTCCCAGCAGGAGGGTCTTTTCTAAAGAGACCTCTCTTCTCAGGAGGTGGCCAAAGTACTTGAGCTTCAGCTTCAGGATTTGTCCTTCCAGGGAGCAATCAGGCTTGACTTCCTGGAGGATTGACCGATTGGCTCAAGGATAGTTGGGTTCTATACCCAGTTGAGTTAACCCCTGCTAACTGGGCAAGAGGCACTTTTTCAAGTGGTGTCCTCTTATATTTAGCAGGGGGAGAGCAATTGTCCCTCTTCACCCCAGCACAGTGTCTTTCTTGTGGCTGTTGCTGGTGGTGTTCTCCGTTCTTTTAGATTGTGAGCCCTTTTGGGACAGGGAGCCATTTAACTTTAATGTTATTATTTGCCTGTAAACCGCTTTGTGAACTTTGTGTTGAAAAGCGGTATATAAATACTAGTGATTGATTGATTGATATACTGGCTCCACCATCACGCAAAGCTGTTCACTCTTCTAGAGCTCTGCAGTGGAGGAGTCACAGGAAGCAATCCAAGTTGTTCCACAGCAGCAGAATGTACCACTGCAAATCAAGGGAGCTGCCCCTTTGAGTCCCCTTAGAGGGGCAGAGCTCTGGTTGTCATTGGATAACCTGCTCCTGCTCAGTTGCACCGTGCACTTGGCTGGATCTTTGCTGGGGAGGGGGGACCTTCCCAAATCAACCTCATAAAACCTGTGGTTGTGCTTGGGTGACTCTGCTGAACCCCTGCCTCCACTGCAGAACAGGACATGCATCAAATGAGGGGTCCCAGGCTTCAGGGAGGAGTGCCGTTTTCTGGTGTGAGATTAGAGCCGGCCCATCCATGGGGCTACTTGAGGTGGTTGCCTCAGGGGACAGATTGGCAGGGCCATCTACTGCCAGCCAGCCTGCCTGCCTTTATTCATACACCTCCCCCACTCTTCCCCCCACTCCATGGATTCCGTGGAACACGTTGCCTCTTCTGCTCCCTTCCCCTCTTTCTTTTCAAATCCAGGGTATGGGCAGAGTGATGGAGACAGTGACTGGTGCCCCACTGGGTAAAAGGGGGCAGATCTGGTGTGCTGCCACTGATGTTAGAAGGTCTTGGGCCAGCCATGCTTTGAAGTTGAGTCTCCCAGTTTCAGATCTGGATGTTGATGACTCATGGTGCTTATTCAATGCCCAAGGAAATGGGGCATTGAACATGCTCAGAGGAGAGCTCTGCTCAGAAGCTAGAGCCGTACTTGGCTGGCAGCACGCCGGGGGCAGGGCGACATCACTGCGCCTCCCCAGAGCTGCCGCCCAGCCCACGGCATCGCCTGGCCACACCTCCCGGCATCTGGAATTGTTCCATTTGGAGTGATCCAAGCGCAAGGGAGGGGGGGAAAGAACGTGGGTTTTTCTGTGCCACTGCACCCCACCACAGCCAGTGCCCAGTGTGCTTGCCTCTCCCCGCAGCACCCTCCTTATGCCTCTGTCAGAAGCAAAGGAGTGCAGAAAGCTGGAGATTCTTTTCCCACCCAATTCCTTTCATGAGTGAGCAAGGAGTAAAACAGGAAAAAATCATGTACTTTTGGGTTCATAGCATGACTGGAACTCAACCCATTCCTGTCTAATGCCCCAGACCAGACTCTTCAGTACAAGGGCCACATTGTATATTTTAAAGATTTTCATGGGCCCCCAAAAAATCGGTTTTATAAATGAATGAATGAAATTTAAATGAATGAATAAGTTATACTTGTAGCTCTTATGTAATCAGCATATGATTCAGAACAAAAGAGAAACGCGACATTAACAAAGAAACAATGCTGTGCTTAAACTGAGAAGTGGTATATAATAATGAGCTAAAATGTCAAATATTTTAAGTTGCTGCAGGCTGGATAAAATCTTGTGGTGGGCCGGATGTGGCCCTCAAGCTATAGTTTGGAGACCCCTGCCCTAAACCAAACAAAGGGGGGGGGTGTCTGTTGGGTTACAGAATTCCCAGCAGGACTGAGTTTTGTTTGTTCATGCCGAGCCCTACCCATTAATGAGGACAGGAACTTTGTGCAGATGAACCAGAGCAGGAAAAAGTGGCGAGAGTCACTGTTGCCATGCTCACTTACTCTTCTCCTGCGCACTATACGCTTGAGATATAAGGACAGAGGCTCCTGTGGTGTTTGGGTATGAATTATGGCACAAGTCCCAGGACTGAGTTCTGGCTCAAATTAAGCCCTCAACAAAAGAGTTTATGTTTCAGATGTGAAAGTTGTCAAATTGGCCAGATTTGCCACGCCAGGAAGCCAGCACACTCCTGGGTTAGGGGGCAGAGGGGACATTCCTACTCAGTTTTGGCCATTAGCAGCTGTTGCTTGGGTAACCCAGGGCCAAAGACCCGATCCCACACCAGGTTAAACAAAGCGTTCACTAGTAATTAATGTCTGAAATGTCTTGGCTTTACTCCTTTCTGCGTCAGCACCTTCCTATTATAACAGGCTTAAAAAAAAGTACACAGTGCAATAGGTTGGCTCACTTTTATTTCATGCTAGTGAAATGCCTATCTGATGGATGGCAGAGGTGAAGAGTTCCAGTCAACAGCATAGGAGAAAGCAAAAACATACACTTGGGAATTCTGTCAACTAGTTATAGAACTTTCCTCCTTTCTTTGGCTTAGGGTCTGGGATGAGAAACAGGTTCCTCCTCCACCACCACCACCACTGTTCTGGCTCAGACTGCAACCTGTCTACTTCATTCCACTTTTTAGAATGACAATCTGTCAGGACCCATCGGAAGTGATGTCATTAACCTGGAGGTGATGTCATGGCTGCAAAACAACTTCAAGCAGGAAAATTTTTAACACCTCCCAAAGGACAAAATCAAATCAAGTAAGTAAATTAAAAGTTTACAATAAGTTTAAAAAATTATTTTAAATAAAAAACCCTGCTAACCCTCCCAAGTAGCTGCTGATCATTTAAAAAAATTCCCCAAACATCTCAAAGGCTGCAATCCTATCCACAATTACCAGAGAGCAAGCTCCATTGACTATCATTGTTAAAAATATATACGTACATAGTAGCCTGTTAAAAGTACAAGCTCTATAACATTTCCCCAAATGCAGTCACAGACCATGGTAGCATCAAGTATAATGAATTAAACATAAAATACATATTGAAATTAATGGGGACCCACCTGAAATTGGCACATGTCCCACCTAGTGGGTCCCGACCCACAGTTTGAGACTGGTGTAAATGATTTGCCATTATACATACATTTACACACTAGCAACTTATGAACATATAGGAGCAAAAACCCCATTATTATGTCAGACTGGAGGGCTTGTTTAGGGCAAATACACCCAGGGCGCAATCCTAAACCAAGTTAGACCGGCATAAACTAAGCCAGCAAAATTTGGCTAGCACAAGGGATACCATAAAGTATGTTTGGACCACGCTTGGAGTCAGAGAGGCCAGCACACAGGCATGCGCCATTCTCCTTGACTCCGAGAATAGACCAAAAATGCTTTATGGTGGCCCTTGTGCTGGCCACACTTTGCTGGCTTAGCTTACGCTGGCCTAACTCCAGTTTAGGATTGCGCTCCCAGAGGCATATGATGACACCCACCAGTGAGAACTTAATCTGTGGTGACTGGACCATTCAGTGTGGTGGACATGATTTGCCATCATTGGACAGTAGCCCCCAGTGAAGCATTCGTTTTTCTCCCATATAAGTGAGTTTCCATTCACTCCTGGTAAAAAAAAGAAGAGGAGGGGGAAGAGGGCAAAATGGGTGGCATAACACCTAGTGGTTAGTGACAGCCCCTATCCCCTCACTCTCTACTTCACTCTTCTCACTGTTCAGACTAGGATTGAATGGGATTGGGCAGGTTGTCTCTTCATGGGCACCACCAAAGCTAGGAAGCCCAGAGAGAAGGAGGCTGCCTTGGGAAAGTCTCTCTCCCGGTGTACTACTGGGAGAGCCAGTGGTGTCATTCAAATGATTTAGGAACAGGAACTCACTTTTGATTGGCACTTGTCGGGAACCTGGAACCAGCCACGGAGCCCGTTAGGATCCGGAACGCCCGTTCTGGTCCGTTCCCCCTGAATGACATCACTGGGGAGAGCCCCTAAATTTGAAGACTCCCCATAGGAAAAAAAAACTCAGCAAAATGTGTGCCACAAACTCACCCTCTCTCAAGTGAACTTGGATCAGAGGGCAAGAGCAATAAAAATATGAGTTTATTAAAGGGCTGATGGAACAAACACAATAAAAGGAGGGGATTTGCAAAGGGATTAAACAAGGCACATTTCAAAGCTAAGCAGGTATGTTCCAAGGAGGGCTGGTTGGCAAAGGTTGGTCCAGAGATTAAAAGGCAAGCAACATAAGAAAACAAGTTCCCCTGACATGATGAATTGAACTCTGTCCCGTTCCAGTTTATTCAGGCTGATCCAGGGTCTGGTCTTCACACCCAGGACGCAGCGAAATGGGTGGGTGTGTCCCTTTCACTAAACAGCATCTGTTCTCCAGGTTTGGACCGAGCAACGCACCTACTGTACACATTCTTGAGAGTGACCTTATAAAGCCTATGGTTGATTATGTCAGAGGTCCATCCAGTTGGCTGGGTGGTTGATTTTTTTTCACATTTTTATACCACCCTTCTCTTCTAGAAGCTCTATCCTCCTTTTTGTCCTTGCAACAACCCAGGTGAGACTAACAGCCCAATCCTAAGCAGCGCCAGCATAGCAAGGCCGGCGCAGCAGGGCTGCATCCTAAGGCCATTAGGAGGTAGCAGCAGCTCAGCACAGAGCAAGGGGAAGTTTTCCCCTTGCACCCAAGTAAGCCCCAGCCAGCCCTATGGGGCTGCTTGTATCTATGTCTGCTGATTTGAAGGTGCAGGTTCACATGCACAGCAGTGGCCTGAATCAGGGCCGCCCTAGCCGAAGACGGGGCTTAGGATTCGGCACAACAGCTGTCAACCGTTGCTGCCCCATCCATTGTTCCACCCCTGGCACACCTCTAGACCACCTTCGGCGATGTCCTGTGCCAACCAAGTGCCACCAGAACTCGACCAGTGCACAACTGGCGCAGCCGATGGGTGCAGTGGTGCCTGTGTGCTGCTGCTGCTGCTGCTTGCACTGGTCCAGCACCCGACTCACCAGCACAGTCGCACCTGACGGCACATTTGCAACAACGCTGGACCGCTGCAAGAATGCAGCACCGATGTAGCGCAAGGATAGGATTGCACTCTAAGAGATCATGACTGGTCACCCAGGAAGCTTTGTAGCTGGGTTTTGAACCTAAATCTTTCAAGTCTATCTCCAGAACCACCACACCATCCTAACTCTCTACCTGCCCTTGTCCTAGTTAAGTGGGGTTTCAATGCAACTTGCATGCCTGTCACAGCAGGAGAGCTGGCTAGAGTCTATTGATTTTGGGGGGAAATCAATTGAGAAGGCAAGGAATCCACAAAATTGACTGCTCCAAAGGCGAAAAGTCAACTTGTGCAAAAGTGCAAATTCAGGTCAATTTTGCTTCCTGACCCCAGCCCAGGAATTGAGCCCAATCATGTCAGCAGGATCCTTCTGGTCACACTTGAATATGACAAAATGTCAAAATGTATGTACAGGCGTTCCCCAGTATTCACTGATTCACTATCCACAGTTTCTGTTATCCACGGATGTGGGAATGCCTATTAAAAAGATAGGGGAACATTAAATCTCTTTTTTAAAATTGTTGAATCAAAACCACTGATGTTACCCTATCTTTAAAAAGGTGTCCCCAGTATCCATGGTTTCAGAAATGCGTGGGAGAACCCCAGCGGATACCAAGGCATGCCTGTATGTCCAAGCTCTCTTTCATGTCCTCTTTCCCATCACCAAAGTCAATGACTTTCCTGTAACAAAGTTTTCTCTCCTTCATGAGGATTAGCATATCTCTCTCTCTCTCTCTCTCTCCCCCCCCCAACTGTTCTTCCTTTCTCCAATGTGAACGACCTCTTTGGCATTCCACAGTCTCTGGTCAAATAGCCTCTCCCTCATTTCTCCACCTGCCCTATTGTCATTGTCACCTGTCTCATTGTCACCCTACATAAATTGAGAATGCATCCAGGAATCCACCCAATGGTCTCCAGAACCTGTACAAGAGGAATGGGTCTATAGCTCAGTGGTACATATTGCAAAAGAAGGTCAGTGATGGAGGCAAGCCTTATTGTCCTCCATCACTGATCTTCTCATTGAGGAACACTGGGTAGGCTTCATCCCAGCCATCCCCAGCACACAATTTGAAAATCAGTGCATGACTATGTTGTCGCTCCTGCACACTGCAAGCTTTTTTGTGCACACTCACTGTACAGCCCAACTGCACACTGGAGTTTTTTTTTTCTGCATGCAAATTGCATTTCTTGGGCTGGGGTGCTTGTCTTCCCCCTCCAATCATGTTCTCTTTCCCATCACCAAAGTTGATGACTTTTCTGTAACAAAAAGCAGCACATTATGTTCCATCAAAACAACCGAAGTCATAAAATATAATTTAATTCCTCTAGGAGGGTGAGGCTGTAAGTGGTAATTATCACAAATGTTCTGCTATTTTTATGCTAACTCTCTTTCGTTCTCTCTGTCTTTCTCTCTGTGAGAGAAATTGCCGCTGCGGCAAAATGCAGCCTTCTCCACTAGTTACAAAACAATTCAGGGGGAGCCCTATTCTTAAACCCCTGAGGCCTCTGAATCAATGAGATGAGGGTCAGGAGGCACCATGATGGGGTGAATGAGGAGACACAGAGGAAGCAGAATTTGATAAACATTTGAAGAAAGGGGAGGTGGGGAGATCTCTAGCCAGAAGCAGGCATTTGGGGATGGGTGTGCCGGCTCAGTCAACTGGTTGTAAGAAATTAAAGGTTTATAATATGTTAGCTCATATAGATCAAGTTAGTGTGTGGACCATCAGCACTGTCTTCGGTTCCCTTAGTGTTATTCCTGACTACCATCACTGCACACTGAAAGTCTACATGCAGGACCGGTGCTTCCATGAGGCCAGCTGAAGCAGTGGCCTCAGGCAGTAGTTTAGTGGGGGTTACATATCACAGTCTGCCAGCTTGCCTCCAGGCAAGGAGATGGAGCGGGGGATAGGTGGGTCAGGCCCAAGAAGGAGCAGGATTGGCATCCCTAGCAGGCGTTTTATATCCAACCCCCCTTCCCTGGCCTGATCTGCCTGCATGGATCAATGCGGACATGTGCCAGAGATGTCGCAGGTCTGGGTTGACCATTGTGCCTACTAGGGCTTACCCTGGGGCAAGGGCAGTGATGTCATGCAGGGGGAATGCGGGGGAACTCAGTTCCACTAGTTAAAAGTAGGGCTGACTCCACCCACTTCACTCTCCCTCCTCCCCCCTCCCAATTCCTCTGCAAAGAGCTTTTCTTCTTGGTTGGCCGGCACTCAGAGGGTTAAAGGCAGTGATGTCATTCAGGGGGAACAGACCAGAACAGATCCTAATGGGCTCCGTGGCTGGTTCCGGGTTCCCGACAAGTGCCAATCAAAAGTGAGTTCCTGTTCCTAAATCATTTGAATGACACCACTGGGCAAGGGTTACCCCGAGGAGATCTCTAATAGCCAAAACTCCCCTGTGGCATGCAGCGGAGGCCATGTTGGCATGCTGCATTGCCATGCAGGAGTTTAGTTTGGATTGAGAAGCTAGTGCAGTAGAGTTTCACAGTCCAATCCTATGCTTGGGCTGCACCATAGAGTGCTTTGTGACAGTGTTACTAGCAGGCACAGCTGCTGGCAGTCTCAGGGACACCTGGTGGACCAGGTAAGTCTGGCTCAGGGGTGGGTTAAGGGCATGGAGGGGCTGGAATGGAAAGGAAATGGGACAGGTTTGAATGAATCTGACCTGGGAGAGAGGAGACGTTGGTGGAGCTTCTTGGGCCTGATCCAGCTGCATGGATCATCTTGGGCTTGCACCAGATTTATCCTTGTTGGAGGCCTGAGTTGACTTATTGTGGGTGCTGGGGATTACCCTGGGTCAGTCCTCCAGCAGCCAAAATGTTCCTCCAGGATACAGAGTAGCCCATGCCAGCACCACCGTCCGGGAATTTAATTAGGATTGGGCTGTCAGCTTCTAGAGCAGAGGTTCACAAACTGGGGCGTCTTGATGCCCCAGCCAAAGAAGCTCTGGCCCTGTCCCCTTAAGGGATGAGGAGGATGGAATCCCCAGGATTGCATCACTGCCAAGGGTGACGGGGGCTGTGATCTACTTACCGGTTGCAGCGCTGGCCTCTTGAGGATGCGGGGAGCCCTGCGGACACTTATGCAGGGCTCTCCAGATGTTGGAATAGAGAAAAATAGTAATCACAACCCACTTCTGGTTTCACAATCATAAACCAGGAGTCGCAATAGCTATTTTTCACTATTCCGACAATTGGGGAGCTAGCTTGTCTGAACCTCAAAAATGCTGACTCTTGGGACACCTTAACAACATTTTAAGAAGACACCCCCCAAAGGCAAAACAGGGGTGATTCCTGGTTAGTAGGGATAATTGGAGCGTATGATTGAAGAAAGATGCTTCTGTTGTGTGGGAATGCGAGTGAAGAAAATAGAATTGAGGAGAAGAAAGTGAATGATAAGGTGCTCGGTATAATTTGAGAGTGGCAGAGTGAGGCCAATCTACCCTAAAAGTGGCCATTGACATCCCACCAAGAGAGCTGAGAAGACATCAAGAGATCATACTGGCAAAAAAAGAGTGAACTGTCATTACCTCACAGGCCCTTGGTTGGGGGTGGGGAAGAAGTGGGGGGAGATCGTGCTGCATACTTGTCAGACAGAAGATCTTGTCAAAGCAATGGTGGGGGAGTAATCTCAGTGGAGAGGTTTTACTGCAATCACAAAAATCAAGGAAATATTACCTAATAGTACTTAGAACACACACACACACACACACACACACACACACACACACACACACACA
>JAJKFI010000047.1:8120309-8130722 GCA_029204185.1 Lerista edwardsae
ACACACACACACACACACACACACACACACACACACACACACACACACACGTGTGCTCACACAGACCACTTGTTGCCATGACAACAGAGGCCTCCTCTGTCTCCGCTGCACAAGTGGCATTTTATGGAACAGCTTTGTTCAAACTAGAAAAAAAAAAGTTTCCTGCCTCACCCCAACTGAGCACATTCTCTTCTCTCCCACCCCACAAGTAGTCTCTGATTTTCCAGAGGTTCAGCTCTGCTCACCCCACATTTCCATCTACAGCTTGCCTACCAAACCACCTTGCAGATGATTCCCCAAACTGTTTTTCCCCACCCCAACATGTCATCTTCTGTCCAAACCTGTATCTTGAACTGCGTTGCTGCCATTTCCCTCCAAATGACTCAACACATTTCAAACTAAAATGGCAGCATTTCAGGGATTCCACCAATTGGGAATGTTTTGACCTCAAGCTGGGACAAGCCTACTGTGTTCCTTGTGAGCGAGGTTAGGTCTTAGGGCCTTCTTCAGCCACTGAGATGCCTTTAAAAGGGGATTGGATCAATTTATGGAGGAAACGTCCATCACAGGTTGCAAGCCGTGATGGATCTATGCCGCTCCATGGTTCTAGGAATAGGCTTTCTCTGAATGCCAGATGTAAGGGAGTGGCAACAGGACACAAGTATCTTATTGCCACAGTGGCATCTGGTGGGCCATTGTGAGATACAGGAAACTGGACTAGATGGGCCATTGGCCTGAGCAAGCCAGCAGGGCTTTTCTTATGTTCAGGCATAGTGGGACTCGAATGAGTTTATGGTCTTTGAGGAATAAAGCTGCAAACACAGAGCTCCCATGTGGAGCTATCCAATGTACTGGAAGCCTTGCCACCAACTTGGGTACTCCAATCTAAACTGGATGTGATGGTGGCAACCATGTTTGTTCTTTGCAAGGAGTGGGGTGAGTCTAATTTTAAAACAACAAAAGGTGGGGCAGTGAGGAGATCAAAATCCCATGGTAGTCCGTTTGGTCAGACACTTTTCTCCGTTTTAGTACCAGAATGAATCAGGCCAAGGAGAAAAATACCGGAAGAGAAGGAGCCAAAGAAGGTGAGGTGGGGAGAGGAAAGGACTCAGCTTACCCCAATCCAAATTGGTCTCTTGTCAGAATTAGTGCCACCCCTATTTTATAGTGAATTGGGCAGACACACAAATAAATAATTGTGTACCTTGTTAATTGTCAAAAAACTTACAATGTGCCCTAAAAATTTTAGCGCCTTGTCAGGGTGTTGTGAGGTGAAAAAGGCTGAAAATGGCTGCCTCAGAGGCTTTAGTGATGTCTCAGAGCCCAATCCTGTGCATGTCTACTCAGAAGTATAGTCAGTGAGGCTTACTCCCAGGTAAGTGTCGATAGGATTGCAGCCTCAGTATCGTGAAAGGGGCTGCTGACTCATTTGAGGACAGTAGCTGTGTTTTATTGTGTTGCTTATTGTTTTAACTTCTTCCTCAACTGACTGGTAAATGAAGGATCTGGCCTTGAACCAGTTGATTGGACTGTGATGCCCACTGGGCTCCCAGAAGCAGGAAATTCAAGTGGTTCAAGTGATCACCCTCACCCCCTGCTCCAATCCCACAGCTAAGGCAGGGTTAATATCCACAAGTGATCAAAAGCAGGGTCACAAACATTGTTTTGTCATCTGCCCAGATTCTGCACTGGGAACAAGTGTTGCTTCACAGGAGTTCACCCCCCTCCCCCCCTGCAGCTACATGTGGGGTGCAATGAAGGACCACATACCTGGAACAGAGTGCACCAGGAAGCTATAGGAAGTACCCCGAGAAGTTGTGTCAGGTTTTGCTTCATTTGCTGCTTTAATTTTAGTATCCTTGCCAACCCTGGCAGGCAGTGATGTCATCTGGTAATGAAGAACAGGAACTCTGGGCGGGACTTACGTGTGATTGGCAGCCCATCCGTTCTGTTCCACAGCTGCCCTGGCCTCAGAGGGGCTGCCCCCGATTGGTGCACCCCACCGCTGCTCGCCCAGGCACCTGGCGTGCCTCCCACTCGTCCCCCCCGGCAAGCAGGCGCCCCGCCGAGGCCAGGGCAGCCGCGGAACGGAACGGATGGGCAGCCAATCACGCGTAAGTCCCGCCCAGCGTTCCCGTTCTTCATTACCAGACGACATCACTGCTGGCAGGCCCCACCCCTTTCCCCTCCTCTTGTTGGTTTATCAATGTCTTGTGTCATGACTTTGCATCTTTCATTCCTTTGATAACAACTTAACAGTTTCTTGTTAATTTATTCTTCCAAGAAACCTGTCATGCATGTCTACTCAGAGATAAACTCCATTAAGTTCAGTGGGGCTCACAGCCCCATCCTGAGCTCCGTAACGCCAGTGGTAGGTGCATACCACCGGCCCTGGGTCTTGCAAATGAACCATAGAGCACATTTCCTGGGGAGGAGCATCAGCACCCAGAAGACTCATTGCAAGTGGCTGGCAGCACATTTTGCTCCCACTTGGTGGTGAGGCTTCTTGAGGCAGGGGGGAGGTGGGGTGCAGAACTGGGCAGTGGGAGGGCAGAGGGAGGGGAGCACTGGGCCCCAGAGCAGGGCAGAGAGGAAGCAGCAGTCTCTGCTACTGTATCCTATTCTCCCTCCCTGGCCAGGCAGCCCGACACTGGCCTCCTCAACTCTGCTCCCACTCAATAGTAGGCACAGAGCAGAGGAGACCCATTACCATCAGCTGCAGTCCACCTCCAGTCGATCAAGAACACCTCTGGTAGTGTCCTGGCACCTACAGGATCCACTGGTAGCCGTTTCAGCACAGCTGGAGCTGTGAGCACCAGGAAGCTTAGGATTGGGCTGTCACGCTCAGATAAGAGCCAGAGCCTACAGGATTGCAGCCTCATTGCATTTTTATTGCTTTACCTACCTGGTCTCAGCAGGGCCATGGAGAGTTGTTGTTGTTGTTGTTTATTTGAAGAATTTATACCCTGCCTTTCCCATGCCCAAGGCAAATGCCCAAGGCGGCTTACATGAGCAGGTTAGTCTAAACCACCATTTTTTCCAATGGGGTTTTTACAAATCTACAGTATTCTTGTGATCTGCCAATCCTCAGGCCCAGACGTTGCCTTCACAGTGTGGTTCTCTCCTTTGGCTGCCTGCCATCAAGCCTCAGCAGGCAATTGCCTGGACAGGTCCTCAAGGTCATATTCCCTTCTTTGCCGGCTGGCCTTCCCATCACATACTCAACCGCAGCTCTCACTTGCAGTGAGCTCCACAGCGACTCCGTTCTCCGTTGGCATTGGGCCCAAGGTAAGATGCCTGATTGGCCTCCCCAATCCTACATTTTGCAATAAATTTGTTTTGAATAATTTTGTCATGGCCCAAGCCCCCTGGAAGCATGGGCCCAAGGATTTTGCCCCCTGCCCTCCCTCCTCAGGTCTGGGTCTCAGGAGGAAATAGGTTGCCACCTCTTGTTGGCAGCCACCCATGTTGGACCACCCATAGTTTCATTCAAAGGGGGCTCTCCAGGTGTGAGGCTCCCTGTTAATCTGTGAGGAAGGTTTTCCCAAGGCAACCTCTTTCCGTCTGGGTACTATCTTTGAGTGGTGGTAGTGAGTGAGAACTACTTCCCCCAATTCCTCTCCAGTTTAGCCAGTTAAGAGGGTGAATCAGGGGGCAGGGTGGTGTACCAGTGGCTAACTACACTGTGCCCGTCTGTCTTCCCTTACTATATCATCAGTGGTACAGTCCAGGAAAAGTTTTGCCACCTTACTTTCTATTCATGCAGATTGGGCCTCATCTGATAAAATAGGGTGTGTTGATAAGGCAGTTCATAGATACCGACTCAGAACCCAAACCCATGCAGAGGCGGATGTAAGGGGGGGGGCAAATCTGTAAGTGTTGCAAGAAGCCTTACCCTGTCATGTAAATCCCTCCTCTCCCTTGCTGCTGTAGCCAGTAAGCAACGCCAAGATGTTGCTGTTCCCTGTGAGGATTGGCTAGAACAGTGCAGGAGAGGAGTGTTTTCCACTGCAAGGTAAGGCTTCTTGCAAAACTTACAGATTTGCCCCCCCCTTAGATCCGCCTCTGAACCCATGTATCTCTACTTGGAAGTAAGTCCCATTATAGTCAATGGTGCCTGCTCCCAGATAAGTGTGGCTAGGACTGCAATCTCAGTGAATCTTGCGATCAGGATATTTGGAAAATGTGCAGCCACAATCATGGCAATTCCTTCAGGAAGTTTCTATGCATATTCCCAGGGCCAGCCTATCCGTGAGTCCAACTGAAGATGCTGCCTCAGGCAACAGACTGGTGGGGGGGGGTTGCTCATCACTGCCTACCTACTTGCCTCCACTGCTTCTCCTTCCACTCCTTGGATTGGAAAAAGAAAAGAGGGACAGAGAAGAAGAGGAAAGGGAGGGAGGGAGGAGAGTGCTGAGCTGGATAGAGCATCGGCAGCTGGGAGTAGCAGTGGTAGGCACATCATCCAATAAGCAGGGGCAACATTTGGCAGGCTGCCTCAGGCATTGGGAGGTCTTGGGCCAGCACTCTATGTCCCAATTAGGGTTGGCAATTTCTGATCTCAAATAGTCAAGGATCAAACCTTGGAGTGGTCAGGCAGGGAAATAGACAGTAAGCAAAACAAATAGCCAAGCTTTCCGTTTCCTCTCACAGCTGGTACTGGCAGATACAACAAACTTATCTTGTGCTTAGTTTCCAATACAGGTGCAAGAGATGCACAGGGAAGTGGTTGCAACCTCCCTGCCACTTTTCTGTCAAATTGTTGCTGTTGTTCAGTCGCTAAGTCGTGTCCGACTCTTCGCGACCCCACGGACCACAGCACGCCAGGCCTCCCTGTCCTCCACTAGCTTCCGGAGTTCACCCAATTTCATGTTCATTGCTTCGGTGACACTCTCTAACCATCTCATCCTCTGCCGCCCCCTTCTCCTTTTACCTTCAATTTTTCCCAGCATGAGGGTCTTTTCTAAAGAGTCCTCTCTTCTCATGAGGTGGCCAAAGTATTGGAGCTTCAGCTTCAGGATCTGTCCTTCCAGGGAGCAATCAGGCTTGACTTCCTGGAGGATGGACTGATTGGATCTCCTTGCAGTCCAGGGGACTCTCAAGAGTCTTCTCCAACACCATAATTCAAAAGCATCTATTCTTCCGTGCTCCACCTTTCTTATGGTCCAGCTCTCACATCCATACATTGCTGCTGGGAAAACCATCGCTTTGACTATGTGAACCTTTGTTGGCAGGGTGATGTCTCGGCTTTTTATTAAGTTGTCTAGGTTCACCATAGCTTTCTTCCCAAGAAGTAAACATCTTTTAATTTCATGGCTACGGTCACCATCTGTAGCCATGAAAATAAACCATGCCACCAAAATAGGAGGCATATATCCAAGGAGACTCATAAGGGCCCAAGTATTTACATAGAGGTAAGTAAAAATCTTGTTACTTCCCATTTGCTTTAGGTCACCCTCCCCAATCATACAATGCTGCACATGCATTTTTGGTGTGGCTGCATCAGTGCTGGGGTGTGTGTGTGTATGATTGGCCTGTTTGTACAAAATAGTTTCCCATCTGATTTCATATTTTAATTTACCAGCCACCCATCTGGTTTCTTTTGGCTCAAAAGAACCAGGGGTAAGTGAGGGCCACTTAGAAGGAAGCATCACAGCCTACGAAATGGTGTGCTGGGACTAAGGGCTGACCTCCAGGCATGTGCATGAGCAAACAGTTCAAGCACATGTGCGCATGGAACGCCACTGAGTCTCCAAATCCCAGCCTCATTCAACATGCTGGCTTTTATATAAACAATGTTGTTGACTGATTCAAAGGTCAAAGAGCTGGCTGCCTGAGTGCTTTTCTGGTCAGTAGGCATCCCTGGTCTCAGATCACAGTGCTGTTTTCCCCCTGTGATTGTGGGCAAGCGCGATGCCATGAAGGGCTTGGCACTGGTCAGTTCTGACCATTTGGGAAGCTGTCCGGCAGTGCCAGCAGGATCAGAGAGCAAAGGAGCTGCCCTGGAGAGTCCTAGAATTAGGAGCTGCTTGTGTGTAAGGAAAATGTACAGGGCCAGCTGGGTGATAAAGAACAGCCAGAGCACGCTAGGCAGAACCTCTAAGCTCCACTGTGACTACCTGGCCATTTCTGAAGTTCCTGCCTTCGCACGTTCAGGTATCTCTCACTGTGAGGATTGTATCAACAGGAATTTATAAGCAGCAGGCATTATCTCTTTCACCACCAACACCTGCACAAAAATCACAAGGGCAAAATCTGCATCTCTGGGTGACTCATGGCCCACCGGGGCATCGGAATCTGCCGTGCCCACCTGCGCCAACCTCTCTGGACCCTGATTGACAGAAACCTCTGCTGAAAAAGAGGGCTTGTTTTTCATTCTTTGCTTTCCTTGCTACTCTGGGGAACCTGACATCTTCTAGCAAGGTAGTGAAGGGAAGCTACATATGTACATCCAGGGGTGTATATACTAGGCTGGGTCAGGCATGAAAAAGCCCTGTGCTGTTGCCTTATGCTGAATTAAACCTTGCTTCTTCTAGGCCAGTACTGTCAACACAGAGCAGCAATAACTTTCCAGGGTTCCAGAGGAGTTTCACGGCCTTACTGGTAGCCCTTACCTACTTCCACTTGTACATCTTCCCACCATTTTTGCATCGCTACAGTGAAGGAACGCAACACCTGTTTGATTTCAGCCTGTCATCAAGCAGTTAAAAGGACAGGAGGGAAGGTGAGATGTAATGTGAGTGGGGGAAAATAGAAGATTGCTGCAGTGCTGGCTTGGCCAGGAAATATTCTCTCGTTGCCTAAGGGTGTTATGTCCCTTAGAGCTAATCCTTAAAGCCAGCTGTTTGGGGACTGGAGCAAAGGCAGAAATTGTCTGCAGGGAAATCAGTGGTGAAGCCGTCAAAATGGCGAAAAGGTGCTATGGTGAGAGAGCAGAAAGCAGAAAAAAGATGGTCCAGTGTCCTAGATTAACCTCAAAGAAAAGTCTTTCCTTGTCTTTCTCCAGGGCAGTTTTCTGGGTAGTGTTAGCTCTTGCAATGTTCATGCTTTTTCTCATACTCCCAGCTGTCTCTGCTAGGCCCAGGTCCTATTCCAGGAGTTACTGGCAAACACAGTCCCTACTTGCCTTTTGGGGAGACGGCAGGGATGTCTTTTTAAAATGGTGTTACAGTGCAATGCATGTCTACTCAGAAGTAGGTTACATTAGGTTCAGTAGTCCTGGGTAAACGTGTATAACAGTGGTTCTCAAAGCTTTTAGCACTGGGACCCACTTTTTAGAATGGTAATCTGTCCAGGACCCACAGGAAATGATGTCTTGGCCAGAAGTGCCGTCATTGTGACCCTGGAGCCTGCTGCTTTCCTGATAATGTAGCAATAAGTTGTTATTGCAAAGTTGTAATAAGCAATGAAGGTTATTATTCCTCAGCCATTTTCCAATAGCAAAGTGAATCAGAAAGAAAAAAGCCTCTTTACAACCTTGACACAAGCAAAACAACCATACAACCCTCCCCTTTTCCAGCGTCCCATCTTCCCATTTTTCCAATATGGCTGCCCTAGGTGCTTCATGACCCACCTGAAATTGGCTTGCAACCCACGGGTGGGTCCCAACCTGCAGTTTGGGAACCACTGGTGTATAGGATTGTAGCCTTAGAATGCAACACCCCATAGAGGGCAGCCTGGCTGCCTCGACAAATAGTGAGCGGCTGTGGCTGGGAGACAGCGGTCACACTGGGAGCCCTTGAACCAGTACATGGTGGGTGGGCAGAATGGGGCAGGAAGGGGTAAGAACTGGACAGGGTAGGGCTGGGGGTATTTTGAGGGTTAAAAGGGGCCAATTATTAGCGGTGGAAGCTCTGCTGATATCCTATCCCCTTTCCAGCCTTGATATACCTACATGGGTCTACTCAGACTTGTGCCAGCAAAATTGCTGGTGAAGGTCTGAGTAGACCCATTGGGGCAGCAGAGGCTTGCCCTGGGGCAAGGGAACAACCCCTTTACTCAAAACTCCCCCACAGGATGCAGTTGGTGGCAAGATGTTACATTGGGCCATCAGTGAGCCTGCACAGTGTCCAGGTTTCAGCCCCATCTCTGAGGGCTCTGGAAGTTAAATCTCAGCACTATTGCAGAAAAGACCATATAGCCACACCAGCAGGTAGCGTGTGTGGTACTTGCAATACGCAGCCCACCTGCAGGGACTGGCATTCACCATCTGATTGGGTATCCAAGCCCACCTGACCAGATCAGGGAGCAGGTAGGGGTGTCCAGGTGGTCATAAAGCCATCCCAGTTGGACGGACCAATGGCCACAATGAGCCCAGTGGTGCTTACATGTGTTCTGATCTAATTATTTCGGAGGGAATGTGTTTATGACCAATACTACCCATCTCACTGGGGATCCAAGGGGTGCAATTGTGCCTGGAAAACTAAGGCCTTGGGTAAGTACTGTACAGATAAGGACCATTGAGCTAAGATGTATAAGGGAATTATTTTGCTTGTAACCACCTGCTTGTACTTTTGCTTTTGGCAAGACAGCTTAGTTTTTTCTTTTCTTCCTTTTACTGTCCAGCCTTGCCTTTTCTGCCTTAATAAGCTCTGTATATGTTTTAACTCTGCACTTCTCTGCCATCAGCTGAACTCAGCCAAAGCATTGCTCCTGTCCTCCTGGACCCTTGGTTACCTGTGTATTGGAAAAGGCAGGAGATACCCTGAGGAGAAAGGGAAAGGTATCAGCAGTGGCCCCTTGTCCAAATAAGCCAGGGATTACAGGGTTAACTCCAAGGTCTTTGCCTGCAGCAGGAACACAGCTGCAGGCTGATGAGGGCCCTGGCTAGGAAGGGTGATTAGCACAGGTGCAGATGAGTGTGGCTGATGAATTAAAGCCTGCCCAGCAACAGGCACTGATTGGCCTGCCTCAGTATAAAGTTGGAGGCAGGCGCTGCAATAAGTTAGCACCAGGCAGATGTAGGTAGGAAGGAAGGCAATAAATAAATAAATAAATAAATAAATAAATAAATAAATAAATAGGCAGCGGACTGACTGACGGATTGCTGGATGGACTGACTGACTATTAAAGGACTGGATAAGGTAAGGTTATTGTGGGGAGTAACTATGGGGAGCTATTGTATGGCTGCCGCACCCCTGGAGCCACCAAGTGGAGGAGGCAGTTGTGGCTTAGGCAAGCTGACTGCCTGTTGTTTGGTGGTGGGGTTTGTTGGTGCTAAATTAGGGTATTTTGAGCTAAGCTGGTGATGAGGGCAGTCTGGAGGAGGCTGGCCAGCTGGTGAATCCAAGCAAAGCTGACTGGAAGAGAGGAGGCCTAGTGGGTGACTCAACTCCCTCCCACTTGCCTATTTCTGAGGCAGCTCTGGAGGGGAAACTGGTTAGCCTAGTGTGGGCATTGGGGCCCTTGGGGAGGCCCAGCAGGGAATTTGGCAGAACAACCTACCAGAGTCTAAATTGGGGGGAGGGGAATTCTCCATGCAAGCACTGCTTCTCTTCTTGACTTTGTCCTTATGGTGGCAGTGGAGTTTATCAGTTTTGGCCCTGACATAGGGGTAGGTCAGGGGAAAGGAGAGAGGCACCAACACCAGGATTCCCTGATCACCATTGTCACATTATGGGTTCAACAGGCACAATCGGCAATGGGCCAAGAGTGATGCTAACATTGTGTTGTCCAGTGTTTAAACCAACCATGGTTAGGTGCTCAGCCTGTACCCTGGGAGAGAGGGAACTGGGACTCACCAACTAAGCTGCACACTCCCTGCTGAATGCTTGTACAGGATGACACTCTCACTTTCCTGCAGCATGATTTCATATAAATCCTATTGAATTCACTGGAAATGACTCCCAAGCAAATATTTGGAGGACAGCAACTATTTTCCTCCCATTTTGTCCAGAGCAAATCCATTCTAAACATGGTGAGACCCAAGACTTGGAATCCTCTCTGGTCTGCCCACAGTCTTCTAAAAGTGTAAGGAGAAGAGACAGATTTGTTTTCCCCCTCCCATACACATTTTTTTTTTTTTTTTGTCAACAATCCAGGTATAAGGAAGACAGAATGGAGCTGCTGGCTGGATGTTGTGTGAGGGTAAATATTTTTCTTCTTGCTAGAACTGCTGGAAATTAGCCACAGAGGCAGTTGAGTTGCCTTGAAATTCACACTGTTCGAGTTGCCGAAGCCTTAGGTCTCTGCCTTCTACGCCAGGCTAAATGTTTTGTAATGAATCATGTCTGCCAGATTGGAGTATTTTGTCATATACACAAGCATATGCACGCATACACAAGCACACACACACACACACTTCAGTACAATATAAAGAAGCTACTAGAGTAGTGAATTTTTATGTATGTATGTATGTATGTATGTATGTATGTATGTATGTATGTATGTATGTATGTATGTATGTATGTATGT
>JAJKFI010000047.1:8156097-8176027 GCA_029204185.1 Lerista edwardsae
TATTATTATTATTATTATTATTATTATTATTATTATTATTATTATTAACAACCTACCTGCTCCAGCAGCTGCAGGTCTAGATCTGGCACCAGCAGGACAGCATAGGCCTTTCTACAAGTGCAGCTTACTCCCAAGTCATCACATGTGCTTTACAGCACATTTGTGACACTTCAGTATGGCTGCTGGACGGGCAGAGTGCAAAGTTAGGATTGGGCTCCAACAGTGCAACCCTATACATGCTTACTTGGAAGTAATGTCCCATTGTCTTCAGTGAGGCTTACTCTCAGGCCAGTGTGTATAGGATTTCAGCCTAACAAATAAACAGGCCTTAATTCTCAACCCCACTGATTAAAAATTTTCGTGGTCAATTAAACTAAAGGACCAGTTGAATAATCTCTCTGTTCGGTTTGCTTCCGGCTTCTTTCTTCCCCACTATGTGATCCAAGCCAATCAGGGATTCTGTGGTGAACATGATGATGGCACAGATCTACCTAGCCAACCAGATTTGTCTGTGTGGTGACATCGCTGAGCAAATGAGGTTGCCTCGCCCTTCCTCATGGTGCAAGGGAACATACTCCTGTTGCTAAGGCAGTCGGGCCAATGCTCCCTGCCTTGCCATTCCACTTTACAAGAAAACCACTGACCTGACAGGGTATGTTAGCCTTGATAAGAGGGACATCATGTTCCTTTTCCCTACCTACTCTTGCAAAAAACTGCGAACATTTTTGCACCCTTTCAAGTCCCATCCTAACCCCTATCACTGAAAATGGGCACTTTTTGCATGGGGCAAACTTATGCAGGGCAGACATACCAGGGGGTCCAGGGACCTGGGCATCAGTGCCTCTGGCATTGCCCACCCTCCAGGCCCTCCCGAGGGCCCGGCAGGCCACACACTGCATCTGCAGGCCCTCCAAAGGCTTATTGCACCCTTTGGAGGGGCTTTTCTTCTGGTTTTCGGCTAAAACTGGAAGTAATGCGTAAAGCCCTTCTGAAAGCTGCAGTAAGCCTTCAGAGGGTCTGTGGAGCACGTGGGCATAGTGTGAGGCTCCAGGCAAGTGGGGGGCAGCATCCAGTAGTGGGCAGAGGGGGGGCAGCAGTCTGTGGTCTCGGCCCCCGGCGGTACATGGGCCAGGGCCACAAGCAGTGGTGTCATTCAAATGATTTAGGAACAGGAACTCACTTTTGA
Source organism: Lerista edwardsae (assembly GCA_029204185.1). Classification (NCBI taxonomy): domain Eukaryota; kingdom Metazoa; phylum Chordata; class Lepidosauria; order Squamata; family Scincidae; genus Lerista; species Lerista edwardsae. The sequence continues at coordinate 8,157,284 of JAJKFI010000047.1, forward strand.
TTGGCACTTGTCGGGAACCCGGAACCAGCCACGGAGCCCGTTAGGATCCGGAACGCCCGTTCTGGTCCGTTCCCCCTGAATGACATCACTGGCCACACGTGTATTTATGAAATACAAATGAAATCCTTGAGGATGTTCTCCCCCTCCTCTTGGGCTTAGCGTAACTTTCCAAGCCACTGGGATATTTTGCTTCTGCACTGTATGAACAGCAGCAGATTCCCAGTGTTTAGGCAAGGCTTTGAGACCAGGAAGAGCTCAATTGCCCATGACCAAAACAAGCACCACTAAACAAACGAAAGATTTATCTGGGAAACCTACTATAATCCCAGGCATCACAAATGAAAACTAATCAGGCATTTCACTATTATCCTCTCTCTTTTATTGGGGCAAATATAAAATATTGCTACAAATATATTTTAAGAAAAGATTCCATAGTGAGTGTACTTCGGATCCTACAGAGGTATATTGGGAAGTCTCACGGGTGGATTGTGTGTACCAATGGCCAAATTTGGCACTGGGAAGAAAATGCAGTCCTGTCCAGCTGCCAGCTGTGTCTCCAAATGAAGCCCTTTTTTCCTTCAGAGCATGGCTAGCTCCAGATTTCAAAGGGAGTCTCTGGAAAGGACTGCCCTCTTGCCCAGTGACCCTAAGGCAGTCACTTCATAAGGGAGTCACCATACCACCACAAAAAGGCTCTGCACACAGAGGTGGTCTCAAGGATCATCAGTGAGCCCTTCTGTTGGCAGCTAATACATCAACAGTCTTGCTTATATCAGTCTTGCTCCCTTGATATCAGTCTTTCTATAGGGAATAATGCTATTGTCGGTCAATGTGGTATTAATGATTGCCAATTCTAGCAAACTCTCCACACATGGATGGGAGAGGACATATCTAGCCTAAAGGTAAAGGTTTCCCCACGACTGAATGGTCTAGTCGTGACCGACTGTAGGGGGCGGTGCTCATCTCCATTTCAAAGCCTGTAGAGCCGGCATTTTTGTCCGAGGACAGGCTTCCGTGGCCATGTGGCTGGCATGACTCTAAGGAATGTCGTTACCTTCCCACTGAAGTGGTCCCTATTTATCTACTTGCATTTTTAGGTGCTTTCGAACTGCTAGGTTGGCAGGAGCTGGGACAAGCAACAGGAGCTCACTCTGTCACGCAGTCTCGAACTTCCAACCTTGCGGTCAAAAGCCCAGCAACAGCGGATTAACTCGCTGCGCCACCACGTCCCTTTCATCTAGCCTATCTAGGTGGAAAATGGGTTAATTTTAAGTGGGTTAGTTCAGCAAGAGGATGGTGTACTGCAGTGGTTTTCAAACGCCTCAACCTAAAGACCACGGTCCCTGCCCCCTTAAGGGGCGGGACACCATGTAATGTGGTGCCAGCTCTCCTGTGATTGCGCTGGTGCTAGGGGAAGCATGCATTTTGCGCGACTTACTGGAGGTCGCTCTGGCCTTCTGAGAGGTGCGGGGAGTCCACAGACCCTCCACAGGACTCCCCGCACCTCCAAAATGCTTCTGGTCACAATCATGACCCACTTCCGGGTTTTCAAGCTCCCCGCACCCCTCGGAGGGCCAGCGCAACCTCCAGTAAGTTGCGCAAAATTCGCGCTTTCCCCTGGCACCAAAGCAATTGCTGGTGCCGCCCCCTCCACCCCAGGGCAAACGCTTACAGGCTCTCAAACTCTCTCTGAGAGTTTGAGAACCTCTGGTGTAGTGGTTTGGGAGTTGGACCTAGATAATCCAGGTTTAAATCCTAGCCCAGTCATGAAGCTTCCTGGGTGACCTTGGGCCAGTGACTCTCTAGCTGCCTCACCTACCTTATAGGGTTGTTGTGTTGACAAAAGGAGGGAGGGAACTATGTGCCCCACCCTGAGCTCCTTGGAGGAAGGGGGTATAAAAATAGGAAAAAATAGGTATTAAAAACAATTTTCTGGGAGGCGAGCACTCTTAGTCTGAAAAGGGGGATTGTACTGCCTCTGAAGAAACTGGGGTGTGTGGGGAGCAGAGGATTCAACTGCCATGGGTAGGCAGGGTTGGGGGTCCATCACAGTCACCATTAATTTGGAGCCTGTGACACAATTCTAAACACCTACGTGCAGTGATGTCATTCAGGGGGAACGGACCAGAATGGGCGTTCCGGATCCTAACAGGCTCCGTGGCTGGTTCCGGGTTCCCGACAAGTGCCAATCAAAAGTGAGTTCCTGTTCCTAAATCATTTGAATGACACCACTGCCTACGTGGTATTTGTAAGTTCAAAGCATTTCATATACATTATTTCCACAAGGATAATCCTCTAAGGTATAGTAGGCCAGTTTTATTACCCCTATATTGCAAGCGGGGGCGGGGGGGGTTGCGAGAGGCTCAGAGAATAATGTCTTGCCTAAGTGCCCCTTGGTGAGTTTCTGGGAGAGGGGAGCCTTGACCTGGGGACTTCCTGCCAGGGAAGTGCTGTGCTATCCTACATCTTCTCCAGCTCACAGCCTGAAGGCTGCCTCAAAGTGGCCCTCATTGTACTTTATGAGGTATGCCTATTATTGCTGCCTTGGCCCAGGGCGGTCTTACTATGGCCTTCCTCACAAGTGTTATCTCCGCAATAAGGTATGGCCCCAGTTGAGAGAAGCTAACCTCAAGGGACATGCATGCCCAGATGCTATTTCAGTGTCCGCCAGCATAACCTATTGTCAACCCAGGGCTGCAAGGTTCAGTGCATTCATTGATTTGATTCACTAATGCAAAACCTTTTGATCAAGTAAAAGGTTGCCCCTCCCCAACTCACTGGACAGTAGAAAGTGAAACAATTACAGTAAGTGTCTTTAAGGTAAGTAGATGGTAGGCAGCCTCTTAAAAGAGGTCTTCCCCTGTCCCTCTCACAAAGGAGGGAATGCCTCCAAAGGACTAAACTGTATATTCCAATAGACATGCAGTTTGGCCCTTGCATTTTTTGGGGTGGTGGCGGTGGCAGAGGGCATCCAGATCTGAACCGCCACAGGAATGTAGGGCAGTTTTAAAACTTCCCTAAACTTTCAAATGCAAAAGGGTTATCCTTTTGCAGTGCTGTGGTTCTTATCCTGATTGAAGGCTGCAATTTCTTATAGTAGGGAAGCTCCTGTGAGCATCAATGGGAGCTTCCTGGCAGAGGCATTTCTACAGGGATGGCAAAGCTCTAAGTTTTGCAGGAAGCCTTACCCTGTCACGTAAATCCCTCCTCTCCCTTGCTGCTGTAGCCAGTAAGCAACGCCAAGATGTTGCTGTTCCCTGTGAGGATTGGCTAAAACGGTGCAGGAGAGGAGTGATTTCCACTGCAAGGTAAGGCTTCTTGCAAAACTTAGAGCTTTGCCATCCCTGTAGAAACGCCACTGCTTCCTGGGGAAATAACAAGCATGCATGGGGGAATCCAGGTTGCGACAATGGGAAGCCCCCCTCCATTCTGTAACACACCTGATCCAGACTGCCAATGGTTTGATTGTAAATCATTCAAGGGTCAAACTATGCTTTTAAAGAAACACATAGCTTGGTCCTAGAGTGATGTCTAGTGAGTGAGGTGATGTCATATGCAAGCATTATCTAAAGACAAGCAGGATATGTTTTCCTTCAGAGTTATCACTTTACATGCAAGTGTATGCAGGCTGAATGGATAAATTAATCAATTGAAATGTATGATGAATCAAGCAACAGTGCAATCCCAGGTAGGCCTACTCAGAAGCAAGACTCACTGAGTTCACTGTCGGGGGCTGACTCCCAGCGAAGTGTGTATAAGATTGCAGCCCGAGAAATTTTTCACTGGACTTCAGCCTTATTGCGTATTTCAGAGGCAGCTTCTGCTGTGGGGGGATCAGCTTCTGAAAACAATGTTTGAGAAGCCAAGCAACAAACATATAAACTCAACAGAGCAACATGGATCAAAGCCAGTATCTTAATTTAACAAACAATGATAATTGCTTATATAATTCTTTCAGACTTCCAAGTCATATCCTTAGTTTTGCCCCTCTGGGAAATCTTTGGAGGATTGTTCTGCCTTTGAACTATTGACTCTGTTTCCTCTTCTTTTTCTTCCAGAGGGCTTTCGGTGAAGGCTACCACCTTAAAAACAAAAGAAACTCTCCTTGTGTCTACACACCCCCTTCTCTTAAAGGTAAGATAGTTCTGCAGCCAAACCGTACTACATCTTGAAGGCATTTTCCATTAGCCTGCTTTAGTTGCGCCTCTTTCTTACAAACAGGCAGCCACAGGACCCAGTCTAAGGGCACAATCCTAACCTGGATTTAGGCCGGCGCAGTTAGGCCAGCAAAGTTTGGCTGGCACAGGGCCACCGTAAAGCATGTTTGGACCACTCTCGGAGTCAGGGGGGATGGTGCACGTCTGTGTGCTGCCCTCTCTGACTCAGAGCGTGTTCCAAACATACTTTACAATGTCCCTTGTGCCAGCCGAACTTTACTGGCCAAACTGTGCCGGCCTAAAACCAGGTTAGGGTTGTGCCCTAAATCAGGACTGTGTTGAATTTACCCCTTTCCCCCAGCTCCATTCCCCCTGCCCCCAAATTGCCTGTAAGCTGCTATTTCCTGCAGATAGCAGCCCAGGGAGCAGCATTCAGGGAGTAATAAAGTTGGAGGAAAGGAATGAGTTCTCCTCCCCACACACAGTACAGGCATGCCACGGTGTCCCCTGGGGTTCTGTTCTGGACCCCACCGTGGATACCTGATACTGTGAATACTGGCGACGCCTTTTTAAACATAGGGGAACATCAGGGGTTTCGCTGCAACAAGGTTAAAAAAAGGAGATCTGTTTGTCTTTTTAATAGAGGTCCCAGTTTATTGAATATATACTGTATATCCCAGTATATGGATAACTGAAACCATCGATACCAAATCAGTGGATACCGGGGCATGCCTGTAGTCCCAATCCAGATGGGGAGGGGGCCTTGTGGCTGCCATATCTTAAGAAACTGACACTTGTAATGCAACATGTAGTTCGGCCGACTGTCTGTTGTGTGTAGTTTGTAATGTTTTAATGCAGTTAGAGGGCACTTGGCAGTCGAAGGGTGCAGTCGTAACCTGGAGTTAGGCTGGCACAGTTATGCCAGCAAAGTTTGGCTGGCACAAGGGCCAACGTAAAGCACGTCTGAACCACTCTTGGAGTCAGGGGGGATGGTGCACATCTATTTTCCATTAGCCTGCTTTAGTTGCGCCTCTTTCTTACAAACAGGCAGCCACAGGACCCAGTCTAAGGGCACAATCCTAACCTGGATTTAGGCCGGCGCAGTTAGGCCAGCAAAGTTTGGCTGGCACAGGGCCACCGTAAAGCATGTTTGGACCACTCTCGGAGTCAGGGGGGATGGTGCACGTCTGTGTGCTGCCCTCTCTGACTCAGAGCGTGTTCCAAACATACTTTACAATGTCCCTTGTGCCAGCCGAACTTTACTGGCTTAACTGTGCCGGCCTAACTCCAGGTTAGGATTGCACCCGCAGTCTCTGCTGTGCTGGGCAGTGATAGAAGCGACAGGACCATTAAATGCCAGACAGAGTGCTTACCATGCATTCTGAGAATTCCTTGTTTCCATACTTATTAGTTTTCCATCCAGCCTCAACAGAAGATGGTAAAGAGCTCTAAACACGATAGTTGGGGAGTTACTAGACTTTTTGGTTGCGCATGAGACCAGTTTTATGTGGGAACTGTTTACTTGTCATCAGTAAAAACACTGCTTGAAGCACGTGAACCATCTAACTTTTGTTTTTGAAAAGGACATGTTTTTCCAAGGACACAACAGAATGTTTAGATTAGGGTGGGCTGCGAAGGAGCCAACAGTCTGTTTAGCTAGGCAGGGAGCTATGAACACTCTCAGTGTGAGCAATGTGCGGGTACCTGAATGGGGGAAGTGTACTGATGGCAATTGCTTATATAAGGCAATTACAGAGGGAATTTTCTGGTGGGCTGTGGGAACAGGATTGGAAGTGGTTGGGGAGGGAAAAAAATGGAGGGTGTTATGGAGTGGGAGGAGAATAGCATCCATGCAGAGTTTAGCCCCTGCGCCGCTCATTTTGGGGACTTAAATTAAGCATTGGGCTGGAGAGAAAAACAGAACTGTGGCACAAAGGGAAAAGGCAGCTCAGAAGCATTGAGTGGCGCGGGGAGTGGCACGGGAAGTATGGCAATGTTGCCGTCACTGCCCCGAATGGCTCGGATAGCAAGTGGGAGGGGCTGCCCACATGGCATGTTGCAACAAATGCTGTAGTTACTGCACCCTCCCCTCTGGCTATGCTTCTGAGGCAGCTAGATATTTTTTAACCTATGTCACTGCCTTCTGCAGAGTTTGCCCACTGGTGCATCTAGCTCAGTATGATTATAACACTGACCACAATGACTCTCCAGGGTTCAAGGCAGGGGCCTTTCCCAGCACTACCTGGAGATTACCAGGATTGAACCTGGGGCTGCCTGCATGTGCTCCACCACTACAGTCAGCCCCATCCCTTCATGTACGTCAGTTGCTGCAACAGGATCATGCCCAGGGATCTGAAGCTCGGCATGAGAGGCAGCAGTCGTGCTTAGGAGCACAAAATCCGACCGAGGGAACAGAAGACCACATATTTTGAGACAACATAAATTGCATTTCTAAACCATATGGTGATTGGGGGGGGGGCTTGAAAGCAAGGAATCTTGGGTTGCCAACTACTTCATTTGCCCTGCCAGCTGAGGATGCTCTTTAAAAGCAGCCTGACATATAGGGATTTTCCTTTGTGTATTTTTCACATTTTTATACCACCTTTCCTCCAAGGAGCTCAAGGTGATGCACATAGCTGCTCCCCTCCTTTTGTCCTCCTCACGACCCTGTGAGGTAGGTGAGAGAGAGAGAGAGAGAGAGAGAGAGAGAGAGAGAGAGAGAGAGAGACAGACAGACAGACAGACAGACAGACAGACAGACAGACAGACAGACTGGCCCAAGGTCATCCAGGAAGCTTCATGGCTGAGCAGGGATTTGAACTTGGATCTTCCAGTTCAAAGCCCAGCTCCTAAAACACGACACTATCCTGGCTGTCTTTTATGGAGGAACTCTTCCCAGTGCAGATCTCTGCAGCAGGACTGCCCTATGCCTATGTGCCTGCTGGCCGTAAAAAGCAAAACCAAGTGAAATCTCCACACACTCCACCTATGTTCATGCCTCTCTCTTACCACCCTGTCCGTTTATGCCACTCTCTTCCAACCCACACCTTCTCCTCACGCTGCAGCAGTGGCAGCAATCAGCACTGGTCTCAGATCAAGGGCTAGAGGCAGCCAGCCCAGGGGCACCACCCATTGCACCCAAGAAGGTTAGAACCCTTGGCTTGTATGACGTGGTTTCTTCTGGATAAGGGGACCTGCTGCGTGTGCCATGCTTAAAGCCCCCCAAGGCCTTGGAGCCAGCACTGCCTCAGTTTGTCAAAGCTCTAAGGCATCACCTCATATTCTGTCCCCCACGCAACCTCTGGGATGGGGCTGTTTCACAGTGGGAGTGTGACTTCTTTCCCTGAAGAAGTTTCCATCCCTGACCTCCCAAGGTAGTGCAGCGAAAAGCAGCCCTCTCTGTGCGACCCACAGTCTGCACCCACATCAGACTGCTTTCCTCATTTGCCCTTCATCTGTGCAACTTTCCCAACTCTATCCGCTGCCCCCCCCGACACGCTCTCATTCCACAAGCTCAAGGACGGAAAGGCGAGAAAATGATGCAATTTGGTAAAAATGGCAATGACGGCACCCTGCGTTAATGCCGACTGCGACACGCAGGTTGCATAACTGAGAACAGAGTTAACAGTTGCACCTTTTTGTTCCGTTCCTCTCCAGGCCTGACATAGCTCCCTTCCAACGTTAGGCACAAATGCCGCTGTCTTTGTCACCCGTTCTTCTCATGCCCGCACAAAGCTTCTTTGCTGCAATGTGTTTTTTCCCCCCTTTCCTTTTTCTTTCCAGGCTGTCAGGGAACTTGTGGTTCTAAAGAAACAGGCTCCTCTTGCTCTTAATTTGGAGGTGTGAGGTGGCCCCCTCTTCCCGTCCTACTCTTTTATTTTTATATTTTTCGTTAAGAGTTGACAACTCCATCTGTTTCCAAGCTAGCCGTTCTGCGGGAATGAAGCTGACCTCGGGAGCCCAGAGCGAAGTGGCTGGGTGGGGGAGGGCGTGAAGATGTGTGGGGGTGTGTGGGCATGAACAAAACTTTGCAATAGTTACCATTAGCTATGTTCACTTTGGAGCGAGAGAACCAAGATTCCATGGAGATAGGCTGACTCATAGCAGAGGGAGACAGAGAATGCGTACGTGCGTCTGTCTATCTAACCTTCTGTATTCTTCCATACATTTCTCACCAAACCATCCAGCTTTTGAATGGCATATAGGACATTTAGGTTTGGTTAGCATCAAAAGGGCTTCATTCAAGGACAATTCATTCAAAGCACCGTTTTGTGTTTCCTTCTAATGAAATGGCTCTCGCAAACGTTCAGTGCATCACATTGACTCCGTCTACATCATCTACACTTTATTATATTTTCCAGGAAAAATAAACACATATATACACTGTACAAACATGTACAACAAGAAAGAATCAAAAGGAGAGAGAGAGAGAGAGAGAGAGAGAGAGAGAGAGAGAGAGAGAGAATAAGAATAAACGTTGCTTAATAACATATTATCCAAATGTGTCTATTCCATTTGGGTGTTAAAAGCAATTCCTAAATTTTTTTTTTTTAAAAAATAGATATTTTCCTAGATTTGTTTTTCATACCCCGAAGACTCAAAATACCTGTGCGAATATCCCTTCCCTGTTAGATTGATCTCACAACCTTCTTTTGTGGCCCTTCACAAACTCGGGAAAACTAGAACAAGCCAAGGGCCGCAATTAACACAGACACTGGGGTTTTTAAGGCCATTGAAATTGAGTTTGTGAAAGTCAGATGTCAAAGTTATCTGTTCTAAAAGGGAACCGACGTGCCAAATTTGGGGACAGAGGCGAATCGGGGTCAATAGTCTGCTCACACATACATTCAAGGTGGACCCAATGAGTGCTTTGGGAACAGCCGGTCCCATTTCTTTGGCTGAAGTTGGGTGGGAGGCCTGATAGGGTAAAACTGGTGCAATTTTCTGAATCAGCATCCCAAATTCATATAATAATTTAGGGGGGGGAGGTTTTTTTGTCCCTCAATTTTAAAGGCTTGTGTAATTTTTTAAAGGGTGTAATCCTAGCCTGGATTTAGGCCAGCAAAGTTATCTATTCTAAAACAGACATGCCATATTTGGGGACAGGGGCGGCTAGCACAAGGGACACCGTGAGGCATGTTTGGACCACTCTCAGAGTCAGGGAGGATGGCGCATTCCAGGTTAGGATTGTGCCCAAAGATCCATTAATGATTAAGGGTCCAATCCTATCTACTTTTCCAGCACCAGTGCAACCACAATGCAGCCCTGCGAGAAGGAAACCAATGTTTCCGTACCTTGAGAAGGTCCCTGGGTCTGCTCCCCCACTGCAGGATGCCACAGACATCCCATTGGTGTGGCTACACCAGCACTGGAAAACTGGATCGGATTTGGCCCTAAATTGGAAAGAAGAAACTATTTTAAAAGCATTTGCTGTGATTTCTGTCATTTTTATACCTCACCGTAACTACAGCCATTATCAACACAAAACAAATATTTCCCGCATCTTGTGTTTTAAGCAAGGGGTTTCTCTCCACATGCAAGACTTCTGCATGTGTAGCATTAGCAGCATATCGGCATCATGGATTCTTGGGCTGTCAATCCCTGATATGCAACTATTCTACACAGAGATAGGCTTGCATGTGATGCTGAGAGCATGAAACTCCAGGCATGCACATCTTTTACCAGAATGCCAGTGTTCTCATTCAACTGGGCCTGCTAGCTCCAGCTTTGACATCTCCTGTGTTGTGTTGTTGGGTACAATTGGCTTCTTATCACTAACTTTTTGAAAAAATCCTGTCGCTCGCTCGTTCACTCTCAGCTTTCTGCTGACATGTCTTAGTCACAAACCAAGTCCTTGTTTTTGGCTTTTTGACATGTCGCCAGGTAGAAACAAAAGACAGTAGGGCCAACCCACACAGCCCTTGATCCACTCATCTTCATTTTCCAATTTTAGCACGCACACACACACACACACACACACACACACACACACACACACGTCAGCAGCAGTGGCATCCTTTCTTTTCCTCCCGGTGACAATTGGGAGTCACTTCCCCAGTGGAGGTTGGACGTGCCAAGGTGGGCTGGAGCCCAGCGTGTCTGACTGACAACAAAGCCCTATTTAAAGGCCTCTTTCTGCCGCCGTGTGCTTTTCCACAATCTGCTGTTTGTGTCACAAGCACTGCCAACGGTTGGAGTGTTTCCTGCAGAGCACAGCCCACGGTGAGCGAAAGGGATGGGCCTCAGTAGGAGTCGCCACTCTGTCCCAACCTGGCAGCGGCAATGAGAATTGGCACCAAGTTATGCTGGGGCCGTGGGTAGGAAGAGGAAGAACTGCTCCCTTTGTCAAAGGCATTGGCTGGACACTTCCAAAGGACTGCATTCATCTTGGCTGATCTGTGTTCAAGGAAAATACATTTTAAATTGAAATGTGTGAATACAGTTTACATTGAAATTTCATTTTAAATTGAAATATGCATAGCTAAATACATGGAGAAAAGAGGACTCGTGCGTGCAGAAATTAAAAGACGTTGCTCTGTATAGCTAAACAGGAGTTAGGCGTATCATTAGGATTTGACTCACTGTGGATGCCAGCGGATACAGGTGTCCAAATTTAAAGCCCCCTTTTTTTAAAAGCCACCAAAGTCCAATATTTTTTACCTTTTTGTGGCCAAACCACACAGTTCCCAAGACTATAGAGCTGTTTTTAGAACTGAAAGACACACTTCTGGATCACATGAAGATTCCATTGTTCATCTAGGCTTGCCCCAGAATACATTGTGATGCATTATTATTATTATTATTATTATTATTATTATTATTATTATTATTATGGTTGTAGCATACCTCTTCTCCAGGTACCTTTTTACACACACACAGTGAGAGAGAGAGAGAGAGAGAGAGAGACCAATCCTATCCAACTTTCCAGCACTAATGCAGTAGTGCCACTGTGCCAATGGGGCATGCACTGCATCCTGTGGAGGAGGGAAGCAGTCATGGAGGCCTCCTCAAGGTAAGGCAATATTTTTTTCCCTTACCTTGGGGTTGCATTACAGCTGCATTGGTGCTGGAAAATTGTATAGGATTGGGCTTGTACACACAGTTTTATTTTCACATCAGTCCTGTGAAATACTTTAGATGGAAAAAATGGAGTCTAGCCCAAAGGATTGAGCAGGCGCTTTTGAACTCAGCATTTTAAGTGGTGTAGAGCTCTGAGGTAATCTACCAGAAACAACTGTAAATGCAGAGAACCTCATCAGGGTTAAGGCTGGCACTTTTACGGATTGTAAATCAATACCTCAGTTGTAACGCTTTCCATAGCTCAAGTGCAAAGTCTGTCTCTGCTATGGAAGTAGTGAATTGCGAGTGCAAACACCTCCAATATTATGTGAAAGGATAATACGGGCCCATCAGCTTAAACTGGAAACTAGCAATTTGCAGGTCTGTCAGGAAACCAGCGGCATGCATGAGCCTTTCACACACAGCAATTCAGCGCATCCTCTGAGGCCAGAGTCGAGCTGTGTCTCGGAGCAACGTGAGAATCAGCCCTTGCTCTGTACACGCACATGCACCCATGTGCACACCCCAAGGGCCACGCTCTTCCTTTTCCTGACATAAATGCGTACTGTTACTGGCTCACAATTCACTCAAAGTACGGCACTCATCCCTTTCCCATCAACCCTTGCTCTTATCATCACTCCTCCGCACCTATTGTTCACACCTGTCTTTTTGTAATTCTTTTTTTTTTTCTGCAGCTATTTGATCTTCTGAGGGGGAGTTGGCACTTTGCCTTCCCACACATGCCTACAGCTTTTTACACTGTTTCACGGCTGGCTGTTGCTTTTAAAAGTTCTCTCTCTCCCCCCTCCCTCCCCCTCTATGAGGAATCCATAGGGGGGAGAGGGAGATTCTTCAGGCCTGTGGAAGCGTTGAGCTGCAAAGCACAGCAGGAGTTCTCTGCTTCCTTGATTTGACAGAAGCAGGGTCAGAAAATGGGGGAAGATCAGCGTTTTAGGTGGCTGAGAGCCTGTCGAGGGATTACGGCTTGGCAGTCTGGCCCACTAATCCCAAGGTAAGAGGTTTGGTTCTGATTTGGTCCACACTGAAGGACCAAAGTAAATGTCACACAGCAGATGCAACAACAGTCTTCTTTTTTAAAAAAAGAAAAGGAAAAACTACTTTGGGAGGCTAGGAAAGCTGGCCGGGGGAGAAAAGGCTAAGCAGTTCCTTTGATTAAGGACGCAACCCTAACCTGGTCTGTGCCCTAAGGCACGTCTGGGCCACGGAATTGGTCGCTGGGCAGGGCGCCAGCTGTAGCGCTGGTGCATGGGCACCGCCACGCTCGTCAGCTGTGCCAGTCAAGCACCAGCGTAGTTCTGCCGGCACAAGGCCACACCAAGGACATGCCAGAGGCGCAACGGGGTGGTGCTGGGGGTGGAGACAGGGGCGGAGATGGGACGTGGCCATTGGGCCATATCCAACCCCCTGTCTCCAGGCTGGGTGGCCCCAATTCAGGCTGCTCCTGGCCACGTGGACTTGCGCCTGCTATTTTGCTGGAGCAGATCTAAGCAGCCCCATAGGGCTGGCTGGGGATTACCCCCGGGGCAAGGGGAAAATATCCCCTTGCTGCCCTCCTTTCCCCTCTGGCTATGTTTTCCACTCAAATACCAAGCTGCTTCTCCACCTATTCATCACTGCCCTTGTGAATGGAAAAGCAGCTTGAGGTGATTTTGAGTGGAAAAAGATAGCCAGAGAGGAAGGGGTTAATCAGTTTAACCCTTCCTCCTCTGGCTATTTTTTCCCCAGCCATCTGCATCTTCCTTCCTCCTTCTTTTCCGCTCACAAGAGAAAATATATTGCAACTTCTTTACTTTCCTCTAAGTGCAGAAAGGGGGAGAGAGAGAGAGAGAGAGAGAGAGAGAGAGAGAGAGAGAGAGCAAATTTGCAGCCTTCCATGACTGCTTTTCATAGACAAAATGTCAGGTTGACATTTGTCTGCTGTGTAACCTCTGTGTTGATCCTAGTAGCATTCCTGATGGGGCTGAGGTCTCTGCTAGGGTCTACCTGCTGTGCTGTTTCTTTCATCCCCTAAAGCCTGGCTTTATCCTAACCTGGCATTGCACCGGTGCAGCACTCTTGCGCCGGACTAGTGCTGTCACAAAAGTGCTGTAAGGCACTTCTGTGTCATGGAATTGGTCTCCGGGCTGGCACAAGCAGCAACACTGCTGCCCAGGCACCGCCTCGCCCATCAGCTGTGCCGGATTCCACGTTGTCCCTGAAGAAGGCGGCTTGCACAGTCAGGCCTGTGTGGCTTCAGTGGAAGGCCTGTTTTGTATTACTCCGGAGTATCCCCAGAGCCTCAGAAAATCACAAGCGGGCTCTATAATTGATTTGATTTCCACTTCTCACACACGTCATCTGTACATATACTGGTATTCCATTCAGCTTCTAGTAGCATTTTGAACAGTTTCAAACTTCGCTTTTGCACGTTGGATTTAAGGGCTACGTTAAGACAAACTTAATGCTGTGTGATGAATTTTAAGGCCTTCCAGACGTTTACACCGTTCTTTTTCTAAAGCCCCCTAAATTTAATTCCAACAGCTTCTATTATTAGAAGTGTTGAAGAGCTTCAAATGAGGAAGATAGAAATATGAACATTGGCCAGTCAATTCAAGCTGAAATTGACTTGAGAATTGTCCTTCTCCCCGGTTTGCTTCACTTTTGCTCCTGCAGCATTCCTGTTGGAACCAATTGGGAGAGAGGAGCAGTGGTGTCATCTACTCCCCAGTAGACGGTTCGTTGGGCGGGAGTAGGGAGTGATTGACAGTCCGTCGATTCACTTCCGGTTTCTTCGTGCACCCCGCGCGGCTTTCCCTCGCCTCGGAGGGGACGCCTGCTCGCCCAGGCACCCAGCGCGCCCCCCACCCATCCCCCAAGGCGAGCAGGCACCCCCTCCGAGGCAAGGGAAAGCCGCGTGGGGCGCGCGAAGAAACCGGAAGTGAATCGACTGACTGTCAATCACTCCCTACTCCCGCCCAGCGAACTGTCTACTGGGGAGTAGATGACACCACTGGAGAGGAGGTGTGTGAGAGAATGAGGAGCCTGCACCTTTTCACTGGCTTTGCTTCTTTCCTTTTAACAGCAGCCTGATCCACAGAAATGCAACAGGTGGCATACTGTATATCAAAGTTATAGAAAGCTTATTGCTTCATTTCTGCATGGTAACTTGCAAGTGAAGCTACAGAAAGAGAGCAAAGTATTTTTTTTAAGTCAGCAAACTACCGGCCCAATCCTAATATAAGCCCCATATTACCTGTGTCTTGAACGTGCCTTAAAGCACATTGACAACAGTGTGAGTAAGCACTGCTTGCGCTGGGCTGTCGCTAGTTAGTGCCCGGCCTCAACGCAGGCAGTACTAATGGCCAGCCGCCACTAAGCCCTTTCAGGGGAGGGGGAGGAACTGGGCAAGGGGAGGGGCGGAGTGGGCCCGCACAGGGGTGGGATGCTGGATCTTATCCCCTGCATCTTACCCCCCCGCAAATAGCTGGTGGAGATTGGAGTAGCCCCATTGTGGGGGCCAGGGCTTTACTCTGGGGAAGGGGATCCTGGAGACCCTGATGGTGGCCACAGCTACCATGGGAAGCAACAGTAGCCATTGTGGCACTGCTGCTCCTACAGGACCTGGGCAGGTCAGGACTGGGCTTCCTGTCTGCCTGTCTTTCAGAACTTATGCTGTCCTAACCAGAGGCGGATCTACAGGGAGGGCAAAGCTCTAAGTGTTGCAAGAAGCCTTACCCTGTTGTGTAAATCCCTCCTCTCCCTTGCTGCTGTAGCCAGTAAGCAGCGCCATGATGCTGCTTTTCCCTGTGAGGATTGGCTAAAACGGTGCAGGAGAGGAGTGATTTCCACTGCAAGGTAAGGCTTCGTGCAAAACTTACAGATTTGCCCCCCCCCCCTTAGATCTGCCTCTGGTCCTAACCTCTGCCCCTATTCTCAAAATGACAACCACTGGTCAAAAGGCCTATTTGTTATGCTGTAAAGTCAGCACTTAACAGAAAGAATCTGACCTTTTAACTCCCCCTGCTCTTTGTCCCCAGATACTAATACTAAGTGCTGGCTATTTTGACAAAATCTGGACTGCTGAAACAAGCCTTAAACCTCAGCTCCATCCCCCGGGCTGATATATACTGCTATCCACTGTTCCCCCTCTCCCTTGGCCTCCAACCTGTTAAACATCCGGCCAGATAAACACAACTCTTTTTTACAATCAGTAACCTCCCCAATACAAAGATACCAGGCAAATTTCCACACTGTTGATAAACTATCAGATAAACTACTTTTAACTCATGATGGAAAGATTTTCCCTCGAGCAGATTATATTTTACAAGCGCAGAGTTGCCGTCACCACCTTTCCCTTGTTTTTGAATTAAAAATGGAAGAGGATTCTTGTGTGTGTAAAATGTATTTTATAGTTTGCAGGGTGAGCGCTAGCCCTAAGTCTTCAGTGATTGTGCTACTGTTGAAAGTCTGGACAAGATACAGTAAAACACATTCACACAGACAAAGGATTCTGGGAATGTTGACAGTGAGAATTATGGACTCCCAGCCCATTTATAAGGATAACCTTTTTAAAGCCATTTGGAGACAACAGAAGTATATTCTGCTGTCATAAACCCCTCCATGTGACAGCCCAATCCTGTAAAAAAAGTGGTTCCCAATCCTTTTTGACTGGCAGCAACCTTGAACTAATAGTCAATGGCTGTAACTCTCCATTAGGGCTACAATTCTATACATTGTACAGGGCTGTGGATTTTCATGGGCAGTGATGTCATGCAGGGGGTACGCGGGGGTACGCGAGTACCGGTTTCTAGTTTTACAGCTGGCCCCGCCCATTCGCCCGCCCACTCATCGACTCCGCCCTCTGCAACGTTTGAATTTCCTGCATGTTTGAGTTGCCTGCATGTTCTCAGAGCCAGGCAGGCAGCGAGCGGAGCCTTTCCTTTCCTTGCCACTGAAAAATGAGTTGCTCTGGGGTTTTAACATGATGCCAGGCCTCCTTAACATGTTCTGGGGGTGCTGTGGAATAGTGTTGCAACCGTTGGGTCAGTTTAAAATCATTTGAGGCCTCAAAAAGGGCTTTTTTCATGTCACTTCCTGCCACGACATCACTTCTGGCTTATGACGTCACTTCCGGTGGGCGGGTCCCGACACGTGCCAATCAAAAGTGAGTACCTGTTCTTAAATCATTTAGATGACACCACTGTTCATGGGGATTCTGCAGTCCCCTGGCTGGTTCTGTAGGTTCCCAGATGGCCATGGTTCACAGTTTGGGAACCACTCCCGTAACACCATGTCCAGCACCTATGGGTTAGCTTAGCTTAAAATAACCTTAAAATAAGATGAGCTTTAAAAAAGGAGGATATTTAAAACAGTCAAATTGATGCCTTCAGTTTCACATTTTGCACATTCCCCTTCTTTTGTCCCCTGCTTCTTAGACTGCCCTAGGCCAGTGGTTCTCCAACTTTTTAGAACCAGGACCCCACTTTTTAGATTGACAACCTGTCCAGGACCCACCGGAAGTGATGTCATGGCCAGAAGCGCCGTCACTGTGACGCTAGAACCTGCTGCTTTCCTGATAATGCAGTAATAAGTTGGGTTATTTTTCACAATTATTGACAGTTGTGACCCATGCAAAATAACCACACAGCCCTCCCCCTTTCCAGCATTCCATCTTCCCATATTTTCAATTTGGATGCCCTAGGTGCTTTGCGATCCCCCTGAAATTGGCTCGCGTCGCAACTCACTGGTAGGTCCCGACCCACAGTTTCGGCATCACTGCCCTAAACTCTATTCACTTTGCGATACTGCCAATGTGATCATTTATTCACATAATTAAAACAACCAGGACTAACAGCTGACAAGAAGCAAAGGAGAATATTGTCCTGGATCTTTCATTTGTGTGTAGAAGCAGAAAGAGTATCAGGACGTGCAGTGTTTCTCACCCCTACATGACACCTATCCAAATGCCTTCTTCTATATAGCTGCTGTGGTCAACTGCTTCACAGCACATGCTTTTGTCAAACGTTGGCAATTTGGTATTTCTCCTTGCACTCTAATATATATACAAATTTCAGATTTTATTTGTTTCTGGCAGGTTTTGAAACCTGAAATGTGGGGTGGTTGGTGTGTGGTGAACGATGAGGGTTAGTATGTTTAACCTCTCATAAATAAACAGAGCAGGATTTGTGGAAAGGCAACAAGGCAGGGTGTGCCAACAAAGAGACCTGGGGGTGTTAGAGAAAGAAGTTGACACTATCAAATAAAATCCTCCTTCCAACAATGAAGATATTGTTTCTCTACCCTGTGGCTGTTTTTCTTCCCCAAACAAGCCAAATCACATTCCTCACTGAGGACTAGATCCTTGCCAAGTTTAATAAACAAGGAAACTATTTTTTCTCTTTATGCAAGCTGTAAAATTGGACCATACACTGGTAATGTGAGAATACAACCACTTGACAGTATGTCAAGTAGCTATATAGTCTCAAAGCAGCTGTTCTGTTGGTGTTTTTTTTAAAAAGACATTTCTGTTAATACTATTTTCATTCCTTCAAGCCGGGATTGTCTGCCAAGTACTTCAAAATGGGTTTTTTTCTGCGTGCAGGTTATTTTACTTGAATCCCTGCAGAGATTCTATGATTGCTAAAAAATCTTATGATAGGTAAAAAAAAATTCATGACATCCTAAGTGCTCAGTGTGGAGGTGTCAGCTGTAGAATTTTAACAGACTATGAGGCATCAGTGAGATAACTGAAAGGCCATGTTGGCTAGGGAGAACATTTCACAGTATCTAGGGATGGCTTATTTGTGTGCTTTTGGCAGGAGGGGCACAAAAGTAGGAGTGCTAGGAAGGAAGGCAGCGAGTTGAAGGTTTTTCTTAAAAAATAAAATAAAACAGCAACGCCAACAACAACAAGAGCTGCAGCTCTGAAAGATGCAGAAGCAGCTTCTCTCACCCTCTCCTCTCCCAGTCCCACACTCACCTGCCCTTCCTCCCATCCAGCCAGTTTGTGCAAACACAAGTTTTCTATTGGGGCTAGTCTCTTTTGCAGTTCTGGATTTCTTACAGAACCATACATCATCTCAGGGATGTGATCTTCTATCTCTATCAGGGCTGGGAAGCTGAGTGGAAAATGTGCCCAAGTAGTTAAAGGAAGTTAAAGGAAGTTTAAAGGAAGTTAAAGGACAGGGAGCCCAAATGCAAGATGACTGAGGGCCCAATCCTAGCCGACTTCCCAGTGTCTATGCAGCCGCAATGCAGCTCCGAGGTAAGCGAACAAACGTTTTTTGCCCTTGAAGAGGCCTTCATGACTGCATCACCACCACAGAATGTAGCACATGCCCAGTTGGCACAGCTACGTCAGGGCTGGAAAGTTGGATCGGATTTGGCCCTGAATAGAAGAAAGGGAGCAGAGTTAGCAATTGGCTGAGAAACAGTGGCTGGGGAAACTATACAGGTTTCCCCTGCTTTTCTATTATTATTATTATTATTATTATTATTATTATTATTATTATTATTATTATTATTATTA
>JAJKFI010000047.1:8183955-8213527 GCA_029204185.1 Lerista edwardsae
CTCTCTCTCTCTCTCTCTCTCTCTCTCTCTCTCTCTCTCTCTCTCTCATGCTATCCTACCACAACAGTTTAACATTTGCACCACCACTAACACTAAGGGTACCAGATTTCACAATGACCATCTTGTCTTTCCGGCTGTTCCTTCTTCCTGGCTCATAGTTCTTAATTTTGTATTACAGCATCCCACGGGCAGAAACAGCTGGGCTCAGCTTCCAAGTCAGCATTACTAAGGCAATGTACTGGTAAGAAAACAGCAGGTTCTTGTGCCTCTTGTGCCATTTCCTCTGCGTTACAGTAAATTGTTCTTTAGAGTGCAACCCTATACTGCGGTGGATTGGCAAGGCTGGCCGGCTTGTGTATACACATATACACAGTGCAGTATTGGGGAGACTGGAGCCTCCCTGCGGCAAGGGCAGGGGCAGATCTGAGGATCTAAGGAGACCACGTGGCCTGAATCAGGGCCGCATGGCCTCCTGGACGGGCTTAGGATTCGGCCTAATGGCCGATTCCCAAGCCTGCCTGCATCCCGCCCTCCCCCCGCCCACAATCTCCCTCCCGCCGCCAGTCGCTCTCTTGCCCCAGCACGTCTCTCACGCCGGCCAGCTTTGGCTGATGCGAGAGAGGCGCATCAGGACCGTTGCTTGAGTGCCAACGCGGGGGTGCCAATCAGCGCTTCCGTGTCGGTGCTCACCCAGTCGTGTCAACACTATGACATAGTGCCGACATGACGGGCACACTAGGATTGCGTTGCCTGTTGCATAGTTAAAGCAATCAGCATCAGAGATGGCCAGAGCTCTAGTGTCTTTTGTGGTTGTGTGCAAGAGTGAGAATTTCAACATATGCAATTTTTCTTAGCCTTGTATGGCTCAGGGCGCCATCCTAAAGTGACACTGGGCTGACCCAAGCAGCTTGTGTTACAAATGTGTCGTAAGGCTCAGGCGTTGGCCGAAGTGCACCAAGGATGGGCAGAGATAAGCTGCCCCCTTGCTAGTGAGGTTCAGCCAGCATGGGGGCTTTTCTGGGTGGGTAGAAGGCAGGAGGGAGGATGGACGGGGTGGAGGGAGGGAGTTCCCGTGGGTAGGGCAGGCCGGGAAGGGGTAAAGAGCTGGGATCCAGCAGTTATGCCGGATCCAAACCCCCATCCCCAGGCTGTGTGGCCCTGATTTGGGCCACTGTGGGCTCATTGGACTTGTACCTGCTAAACATCAGGCACTGATCCAAGGAGCCCCATCAGCCTGTCTGGCTTATGGCTTACCCTGGGGCCAGGGGACAAACATCCCTTTGCCCTGCAGTGTGCTGCAGCTTGGTTAGGATGCAGAGCAGGCCAGCTGGCCTGCCCACTCCTGCCCAAGTTAGAAATGGGCTGTAAGGCTACAATCCTATTCACACTTTCCTGGCAGTAATTCCCATTGAACACAATAGGACTTACTTCTGAGAAGACATGCATAGGGTTGTGCTCTAAGTGCCCATACCAAAATCCCCTCTTGTGCATAACTGCAAACGGTTTGGGAGCCCTGTCTGTCTTTGCCTCTGGTCATCTTAATCAGCACTTTTTAGAGAGCTCTGGTTATAATGCAAAGTTGGCTTTTTCCTTTTTCCACAAAGGAGTGCCTTCCTGGAAAAATGAAGGAGGCAGCTTTGCGCTGATTCCTGCCTATGTTTATCCCAAAGCAACTCTCACTGAGCTCAGTAGGGCTTGCTCCCTAGTAATACAGCTACCAAATACAACCTGGGACAGAGTGCCTATACCTTTAACCATTTTATAGAAGAGGAAGTTTTGGCAGGTGCAGCTTTTGAAACCTTTCGTGATGAGCTGCATCTGCCCAAATTCCCTCTTCTGTACATTGGTTAAAGGTGTAGGCACTCTGTCCCAGGTTGTATCTGGTATCCCTACCTAGTAATTGCACTTTGGATTGTATTATGAGAGTAGAATCAACTAGATAATGGATAGCAGTGAGTTGAACAGGAAAAATGTATGTAGGATGTATTAAAGTAGTTCTGTACTAAAAAGACAAGGCCAGTATAGAATGGCTAGCTGGTGACAGAATAATGTAAGTGGAAAGAGACAAAAGACGTTTTCACTAATCAGCTCTTGCACAGATCCATTTATTTAAGAACATTTTGGTACAATTAGAACTCTCAAGACCACTTGAGAAGATAAAGATAAATGCAAAGGATAAATGCCACTATGCAATCTAGATTAGTGTGTTAATTTGGCACCCTTGGGTTGTAGAAAGGGGACAGCAGAACAAATAACTCTAGATGGCTCAGTCAAGAGAGCCAGACCATCCATGACTGGGGAAAAAAGTATGCCTTCATTTTTTTTTCTCATTTCTTCCCCTCCCCAATTTCCATGGTGGCTCCCTGAGAAGTCTTAGAAAACAAGCCCAAAGACTCTGACCATCAGGCCCATCTGCCACTCTCCAAATCGCAGAAACGGAAAGGTAAATCAAACACGGGGACCACAATGTAGCACTGTGAAGAGGGATTGATGGGTACATGTCAGTTGGTGTCAATATTGGCAGAAGCAGAAAAGCTTTCAAGAGTAGGTGGTGATATCACAGCAGCAGTGTTGCCCAGTGGTGGTATCTAAAGCGGGAGGAACCGGAACGCTGGGCAGGACGTACGGTTGATTGGCAGCCCGTCCGTTCCGTTCTGCCACCTGCCCACCGGCCGCGCGGGCTGCCCCCAGTTGGCGCACCCCACCGCTGCTCGCCCAGGAACCCGGTGCACCCCCCACCCGTCCTCCCGGCGAGCAGGCGCCCCCTCCGAGGCCAGGGCAGCCCGCGCGGCGGACGGGCAGGCGTCAGAACTGAACAGACGGGCAGCCAATCGCATGTAAGTCCCGCCCAGCATACCGGTTCCTCCCGCTTTAGATACCACCACTGGTGTTGCCCCTTGGTGCACACACTCCTTCTGTTTGCCAGTGTAATCGGTCAAAGCGGTTCTGCAGACTTCTCAGATACTTCAGAAAAAACTTGCAAATTGTCAACAGGGATGATGATGGGATGAATATGTACACCACGGGGAACAAGCCGTCCATTATGTTATCTTTAGCACTGCAGAATTTGTCATAAGCTGTTGCCGTCATGGAAACAGAATTTTAAATAAGGCTGCAAGTTTTATTCTGCAAGGATTCTGCAATTGCACTGTCAGTTTAGCTCTTTATACACATGAACATCACAAATGAACAAGTACATGTCATTTGGGTATGTGTGTGTGTGTGTAGGGGGGATGTTACTGGATGTACAGCAAAACCATTTTCGTTTCCCACCCTTCTTCCATATACTACAATATCTGTGTAGCCATTATGATGTTCTCCCGAATCATTAGTGTTATTGTTAATTATAAACAATAATACATAAAGAAATGACCCATCTCTTAGCAAGTTTCTTGGCTGTATGTTAAAAAGCAGCATTGGTGTTCGCTAAATTGCAATAAGGTGCATATAAGTGCACTGTACGGTTACGCCTTTAACTGGCAGCAGATGTCACTGTTATTTTATTAGCTTCAGAGCAAACAATGTGCCAGTTGAAAGGATAGTGCACTCTCCAACATGTCACAGATGGAAATAAATACATGCTTGTTGTCATACCCTGGTCTCAGTGAGGATCACTGTGCAAGCCCCACTCTTTCTACTACTACATAGTTTTGAATTCAATCAATCAATCAATCAATCAATCAATAGGTACTTATATACCGCTTTTCAACACAAAGTTCACAAAGCGGTTTACAGGCAAATAGTAATAATAAAGTTAAATGGCTCCCTGTCCCAAAAGGGCTCACAATCTAAAAAAAGGCAGACCGCCAGCAACAGCCACTAGAAAGACTGCGCAGGGGTGAAGGGGTGCACAGGGTTTACGGTGTGAGAAAGAGAAAGAAAGCTGCCATGATTTCACTTGATTTATATCCTCTGGTTTCCTCAGTCTTTGTGGGCACAATCCTAACTCCAGGCTGGAATAGGCAGGCTGACATACCTGCCCCATATCCAGCCTGGGGCTGCCGCCCTACCGGAGGAAAAAGGAAAAAAGTTCCCCTTCCCCCAGGTAATGCGCAGCTAGCAAGGGGTTGGGACCCGGCAGTGGCTTCCACTGCCGGATCTTATCCCCTCACCTTGCCTGGGCAGCCCAACACAGGGCTGCTCATTGCTGGCAAAATAGCCGGCAGTGTGCCAAGGAGCCCTATTGCAGGGAGCAGGGCTTTCCCCAGGTGAAGAGGATGAACATCCCCTTCTCCCAAGGAGCTTCTGGCAGCTGCCTAGCCCCTGCGAGAAGCAGCAGTGGCCATTTTGGTACTGCTGCTCATACTGGAGCAGGGCATTTCAGGATTGGGCTGTAAGGCAGTTACAAAGTCACTCAAAAAAGCACAGAAACTGCAAGTTAAGGCACCTGCCTTAATATGTTTAATGCTAAGGGTCGGGGGTTTTGGTGATATTTTTTCCAAAATTTCTTGATTAAAATAGCAAATTTTGGTGTTGCGTGTTCTTATCCAAATTTTTATTGCAAGTTGTACAAGGTAAAGGTTTCCCCATGACCGAATGGTCTAGTCGTGACCGACTGTAGGGGGCGGTGCTCATCTCCATTTCAAAGCCTGTAGAGCCGGCGTTTTGTCCGAGGACAAGCTTCCGTGGTCATGTGGCCGGCATGACTCTACGCCATAGCGCACGGAACGCCATTACCTTCCCACCGAAGTGGTCCCTATTTATCTACTTGCATTTAGGTGCTTTCGAACTGCTAGGTTGGCAGGAGCTGGGACAAGCAACGGGAGCTCACTCCGTCACGCAGTCTTGAACTCCCAACCTTCTGGTTGGAAAGCCCAGCCGCAGCAGATTAACCCGCTGCACCACCACGTCACTTAAGTTGTACAAACAGTGCAATAAATAAGGGTGAATGGCCCTACAAAGGCAAGCAATTACTGGCGCACACACCCCAGCCTGAAATAACCTGTTCAAAAATTCCCAAGCTGCACCCTGGTTGCTGCTTGGGGGGTCGAGAAACTGCTGTTTACTATTTCCACATTCCATTAAGGTTGCCCCTGTGCGCACTGTGAACTATGAACATGCGTGTTCATGCAAGTTTAAGCAAACTTCTTTCTGTTTCTGCCACTCCTCCTCCTGATCCCATACTTAAAAATATCTGTGGATTCCTCAAAACTTTGTCCAAAATAAACAAAAGTGGCATTATTTTTGTGAAATTTGTGTCAAACTCTGTCAAAATAAGCAAAAGCGGTGTTTTTCGCATTTTGACCTAAATCTTGTCGTTAGGTAGCATTTTCAGTGGAAATTCTCATTATTTAGCGTTCTGTGTTGATCATCGAAAAAACTATCCCTATTTATTGCTTATGTGGCACAGACGTTGTTAAGCATTTGAATTACAACTTTGAAGCATTTTTGATGCATGAATGAATTTATCAATGCCAACCCTTTTCTGAAACCAAAAGCATTTTTGAATATCCCCTTGTTTAATCCCTGCTGCTTGCAGTCATGAATTATCTGGCCCACAGGCTGTCTTTAGAATGAGGTTTCCTCCTTCTAGTTTGTCACTGTGACATTTGATCCTTTCAGTGGGGCAGAAAGTCTCCTTTGCTGGATCCGTAGAGGAGGTGCGGGATGAGCCCAGCTTCCCTGCTGAATTGGAGGAAGCAGAAGGGGCTGAAGGAGGGGAAGACAAGGATCAGCAGAACCAGGAGACAGAAGTGGAACTCGAACAGGGAGACCCACCACTAACAGGTAATGTAGATAGATGGGACTCTGGCAGCAGTGGTTGCTAAGCAACACAGGACCAGGTCTGGGCCTAGGGCTATTACTAGATGATTCCTAGATTTGCAAAGGGCATTGCCACATTTATTGTGGTTTTGTCTCAAAAACAACTCTACGAACTGGGTCCCTGTTATTTCAACCTGACTGATGGGAGGACTGGCTTTCCCAAGGCCAGGCCGTGAATGGCATGGTTGCGGAGGGACGTCAGCCCAGGGGCATGTAGAGCCAACGTTTGGCTGTGTAGTTCTTAAACCGCTCTGGCCACAGGGCAAGAGTCTTCTTTTACACAGCCATTACAATTGGAAGAGCCTTGGCCATCCTAGGGTACAAGGGACAGGTGGAATCACTCTGCCAATATCAGCCCACCAAGGCTAGTCATTATAAAGATTGCCGTCACTGCGCATGGGGCTGATGGTAGTCTATTTCACAGCAACCCTATGGTTAGCAGAGCTGAGGGATTGACATCACAATCTTGTGCATGTCTACACAGGAGTAAGTTCCATTGTGTTCAATGGGGTTTCCTCCCAGGAAGGTGTGTATAGGATTGCAGCCTAAAGCAGTCCCACACACACACACACACAGCAACACTGACTTTTGTTAAGAGCCTTACTAAAACAAAGAACGAACTGCGGCCATGGTTACACACAGGCAGAAAACAAGACGGGAAAAGAAGCTAAACAG
Source organism: Lerista edwardsae (assembly GCA_029204185.1). Lineage (NCBI taxonomy): Eukaryota > Metazoa > Chordata > Lepidosauria > Squamata > Scincidae > Lerista > Lerista edwardsae. The sequence continues at coordinate 8,190,394 of JAJKFI010000047.1, forward strand.
AAATCCAGTAAAGTTAGGAGAGAGCAATGCATAAGACGTTAAGCAAGCGTAAGGTACATTACAGTTCTCCTTCCTGGTGGAAGCCAATATTTACATCCTCGCTGACTATATACAGGGTCACTCTGTCACTCTGCAAACACCTGTGTGATACGCTTTGGCTCACACAAACTCACCATTGAGCTTCCATGACTCAAGGGATTATCTGAATGCAGTTCTCCCCAATTCAAGTCCAGAATTCTATATCACACTGAAGGCCTATCCAGTCTTCCAGGGGTAATGCAGCCATGCCAGTAGACTGAATCCTGAGGTGCACTGGATTCATGCACTGAATCCTGAGGATAGTGGGGGCAGTCATGGAGGCCTCCTCAAGGTAAAGGAATATTTGTTCCCTTTCCTTAGGACCAGAGGCAGATCTACAGGGAGGGCAAAACTCTAAGTGTTGCAAGAAGCCTTACCCTGTCATGTAAATCCCTCCTCTCCCTTGCTGCTGTAGCCAGTAAGCAATGCCAAGATGTTGCTTTTCCCTGTGAGGATTGGCTAAAACGGTGCAGGAGAGGAGTGATTTCCACTGCAAGGTAAGGCTTCTTGCAAAACTTCGAGCTTTGCCCTCCCTTAGATCTGCCTCTGCTTAGGACTGTATTGACACTGGAAAGTTGCATAGGATTGGGCCCTGACTTCGTTTAAAAACAGAAAATTGAATTATGGTGCCACATCCCTCTCTTTCCTCACCCTCCATCACAGACCCAGCCAATGGACCGCCCAGGGACAGAGATGGAGGAGGCCCACCCCCTCTGTTGTTTCCCCCCCCCCCGGGGCCCCCCCCCCCCCCCCCCCACACCATGCCAGGCTCCATTAAGGTGGCATACAATAGGAAGGGCGGGTGGGAGGACCAAAACCACTCACCTCTCTGCAAGGCGAGGTGTTTTGTCGCTACCCTTCCCCCCCCCACCCCGGAGCTCCTCGCCTGGGGCTTTTGCCCCCTCCCTGGACATACTGGTAGGTCCACAACTGGGTCTAAGGATAGCACACATGGGGTTCCCAAGACCAGACCCAGACCTTTTGGTACCTGAGGTGTCCTTACAAATGTTGCCCTGCCTTACCTGATGATATTTGAGCCCAAGCTGGATAGGAAAAGGGAGCAAAAGAGTAAGTGTGGAAGAGACTGTTCTCCACAGTTCCTCTTCCAATCCAGCGAGTGAGAGGAGGAGCACTGCGGGCAGGTGGGTGAATGGAGGTGGATACTCTCTGCCAACCTGCTGCCTAAAGCAATTGCATCAGTCTTTCCCATAGATGGGCCAGCTGTGGGAGTTCCCATGCAGTCACTGATCCTTCTTAGCATCAGTAAGGTGGCCGTATAATGTGCACGCAAACCTGCCACCCCGGGAGCAATTACTTGCATTCTCTAGAACTTGCTTTGCAAGCATCTCTACATAATGCCTCTTGTTTGGTCCTGCTCTTTTGCCTAGCCTGAGTGATGTGGATTAATAATGAGGTGGGAGTTGGGAAAATCAATGGACAATCTGGCCTCAGGGTTAAGGATTGTAAATCTGGGGTTTCCAAACTTAACCATGGGCACTGCGCTCTTCTTTCATGGCAGCCTCCTCTTCCAGGCTCTCCCGGACACCACCATCTTGGATCACAGGAGATCTCACATGATCCAAAATGGCAGTGTCTGGGAGAGTTGGGAAGAAGAGGATGCCAGGGACATCCCATGGCGCCCCTGTGAGTTTACCACAGTGCCGAGACACCGCCACCAAGGTAAATTATGGGCTCCATCTCATCCTTCCCAGCCTAGGACGCTACAAGAATAGACGATGCATTTCAATCAGTTTCAAATCTGTCTTCTTTTCCAAACAAGGAAGCTGGAGAACTGTAGTTCTGCAAAGGGGCTCAGAAACTACTGACTTCGCAAAACCATGGTTCCCAGTGTCCATTGGGAGGGGGAACAGTGGCAGTTAAAATAGGTTGACATGACAATGCTTTTGTTGTAGATGCACCGTACTGCAAGAAAACACGTTCTAGCTCAGTGATCTGTTTCCTTCTTAGATCATGGCATGGAACTCAGTCGCTCCGGTTGGGAAGAGAGACTTCCCCATGCTGTTAACCTGGAAAACCGCTCCTCCCCACCCCCAATCCGCACTACCACCTAGCGCAGGAGGAGAAGGGTGAAGATCATAGGAGTTCTCCCGTTGATGGAAAACTCCCATTTTTCACCAAGAGAGATTGGATTATTTCTTTTAACTATTTTCTCTTTTATCTCCTTTTCTGTTCTAAACCTTGTTTTTCATTTGGCAGTGTTTGGTTTGTGTTCAGTGAATTATTTAGTAGGGAGGAAGGGAAGAAGGAGGGTGAAAGGAAGGCTATTGGGCACATCAGTTAGGAGCAAAACCTCCATGTTCAGAGGCAGGATTCCTCTGATGACTGGATCCTGGAGGGAGGAGCAAGTGGCAGTGGATGGTTGTCTCTATCATGCCTTGCTTGAGAGCTTCCCTTTGGACATCTGGCTGGCCACTATAGGACATCAGACACAGCGCTGGGCGAAATTAATACTTGGTCTAATCTAGTAGACAATTCATCTATTTAGATTAGAGATTCTGCGACAAAGGTTTGTGAAACCAATGGAAATGGCCTTATCCAAGCGATTCAGGTAGCCAGCCAGGAGGTCGTTATCATTCAATTTCTAGAGACCTCGTTTGAAAATGGACATGTGTCCCAGTAACTAGACTGGAGTCGGATTCAGACTGACCATGCAGAAGAGGGGTCTCTAACTGGCTCACTTCTCGCCTCCATCTCCTGCACCCCCTCCCAATATTTCATTCATCTCTTTGAAAGATACAAATCAAAATCCAATCCATGTGTATAGTTGCTCTCTCTCTCTCTCTCTTTCCATGCCCTTTGGCCCCACTTCACCATACATGCCCCACCCATGCCTTGGGCAATGCCCTTCCATGTGCCTCTCTGCTCTATTAAAGCTTTGTAAATAAAAAAGATGTTTAAAGAGTGCTTTATGGAGGGAGGGGGAAGGGGCACCAGCATACTTTAACCTAGTGCTTCCTTTTTGTGTCAGTCAAGAACTACAGAAAGGTAGGCTTCCATAATTCTGCAAAAGAAGAGGGGTTTTTCAGGGGTTTTTTTTTTCAAATTAACCATCAGTATATGAACCAAGGTGCACTGAGTTTAGTAGAACAATGGGGCAGAGGGTTAGAGGTGAGACTCTGGGTTCCTCATGAGAGTTTAGGATTCCCCTTGAGCATCAACCCAACTAGTGCTGTGGCTGCTGTAAGCTCCATGTGTGGCTGGAAGGAGAGTTTCTACTCACACAAGGACTCTTTGAACATGCTGTGCTTCCCTTCTGTTCACAGAGGTGGTGCTAGCTGGGATGCTTTGATCTTCATCTCCTTTAAAAACTTAACTCTGGCCACTAAAGGGACAGTCCAATAAAACCAGTTCCCAAAGGTTCATGCATTTGGCTTTGATGAATTTCTGGGGGGGAAAGACATTCAAGTTTTAAGTTATGATCAGCAGCAGTTGAGAAGCCTGGGTGGATCAGCAATAGCCTCCCTAGGAGATCTTTACACACACAAATAACCTGAAAGATGTTTCAGCTGAAAGGGCAAGCAAGGTAAGACACAAAGGCAGCCTGCATTCTATTGCAACAGTAACTAATGGTACTATTCTATAATGATATAGATATTTAACCCAGTCCTGCTGCTTCCTTGCCTAAGGTATATCTATTTCATTGACAGTAGCATAGCTAGAAGGAGGAAAACAGTAATAACTGCTGGTGACGAAACGTGCCGTGTAAGCTGCCCACTTGCCATCAGAGCCATTCTGGGCAGCAACAGCAACAAGAAGGAGACGTTCAGTTTGGTAAGCTCCTGCCTGTTGCTCTCACTGCCCAGAATGGCTTTGAGGGCAAGTGGGAGGGAATGCTTACATGCCGCCTGTACAGCTTGCAGTACTTACCGTTCCCCCACCCACCTACGCTATTTGATTCAACTGTGTTTGTTGTATCTGGCAAATAGATTTCACAATGTTGCTAGCATGAACTGGTAGAATTTCGGAACACTTGAATATGGAGAAAGGGTGGGGTGGGGTGACATTCAACACATACGCCTTATTGGGAATTGTATAATTTTGAAGCTAACATTGCCCAGCCCAGAATCCCAACTATCAAATTGCACAGCATAAAAAGCGTTAAGTGGCTAAGTAACAGAGTGACATTACTGGGGCAGGATACATCACTGAGCCCCGTGGAAGCCGTTTGCTTATTTGACTTGCATGCAGCCATGCTATGAATCACTTGTTTATCTCTCCTGGAACAAACATTCTGAAATGATGGACCTTGTAGAACTGTGTAGCCTTTGGAAGTCTGTTGATTTTTCACCTAATCCCTCCACTTCATTCCTCCCTGACGTCACTCTCGGTACACAGGCAAAGTCTTCTCCCTTCAGAGGGACACAGTTGTGTGAGAACAGAAACTGGTTTTTCAAGCCAGCTCCCAGCTGGGACCATGTACAGCAAGAGGTACTGTTGTTGCCAAAGAGTCACTTGCAACCAGCCATTTGGCCTCCTACGAGGAAGTAAAGCCAGCGGGCTCCTGGCCCTACTCCCACTCAAAGAGACAAGGACTGTTTTCATGTCATCTTAACTACGCAAATCTTGTTGACTTCTCGAAATCAAGGCTGGTCTGTTTCTTGATCCTTTCCAGGAAAGCTGCTCAGAGCATGTAGCAGCTTGTTCTCATTCACCCAGCTCACAGGGTGATGGGATAAGACAGAAAGGGCTTGATGGCAGAACGTGGTCCAAGCGTTGGCTTATTAACTTGTTCTCCTAAAGCTTGGTCATAGATGCAGACCAATGTGTTTCAACTTGCCCAGAAAAGGAATCTATTCCCCCACCTTGTCCATGACAATGAAAAAGGATGGGTGAGAGAGGGGGAGTATATCCACACTGCAGACCCAAACTAGTTGTCCTGTCATTCTTTCTCCCTAGGAAACTAAGGGTGCAATCCTAATCTGGAGTTAGGCCAGCTACGTTTGGCCAGCACAACGGCCAACACAAAAAGCGCGTTTGGACCACTCTCGGATGGCATGTCTGTGCGCTGGCCTTTCTGACTCCGAAAGTGGTCCAAACACACCTTATGGTGTCCCTTGTGCCAGCCAAACATTGCTGGCCTAATGGTGCTGGCCTAACTCCAGGTTAGGATTGTGCCCTAAAGTGATCCATAACTCCAAGAGCAAGTTCTCAGCCCCATTACCAAGCTACAATTCCCAGGATTCCGTGGGCAGGGGGAGAGCGATGACAGTTAAAATGGAATAAAACCAATATACGTCTATGGTGCACCCATGGTGTTCCACGTCCTCCTCCCCTGGACAACAGGAAATCAATGTAGCCTTTGTGGTCAGCATTGGTCAGTATTTAGAAGACGGAGAGGGGGCAATCCTAACCAAATTTCCAGGACGGGGATAAAGGCAATGCAGCTCTCAGGTAAGGGAACAAACATTCCTTTACACTGAGGAGGCCTCAGTGACTACTTCTCCATTGCAGAATGCAGCACATGTCCCATTGCAACAGCTATGTCAGTGCAGGGCAGTTGGATAGGATTGCATCCTGAGTTCTCTGGAGGCCAGACCTTTCCCTGTGGTTTTCATGCAATAAATGCCCAACTATTAGCAGAATCCACATAACCTTCGCTCAGCAAGCGCTTCCATTATGCAAGAATCACTGAGCCAAGCTAGATGAGACTTTATATACCCGTACGTTGTTTATTCATACAGGTTTCTTCTGTAAATAGAGGAGGAGGGGAAGACCTTCACTCCTGCAACCCTGATTAGATCCAGATCATCCATTCACCCCTTCCCCCTGCGGCAGCCATTGCTGAAAAAAATTAGGGTCATTTCCCCTAATCAACAAACACAGGTGCTGAGCGGAATGCTGTTGCACCAGTGCTATGGAGATAATTCTTCCCGCGCTCCATCCTATTTTTGTCGACTTTTTAAAAGCAGGGGTTTCACACTTGCATCATTACTGTGAGTTTTGTTTGTGCAATATAAAAAAATGTCTCAACTGTACAGCCGCTCCACTTTCAACATTTATCCTTCCACACATAATCCTTGAGCTAATATGTAAGAGGAAAAAAATCAAGAGTGGTGGTGGAACAATGGATAAATGTATGGCAAGCAGCAAATGGTACACAGAATGGAGGTTCAAAGAGCTCCTGCCAAATACCTTTGGGGTGCTTTCTTCAGGACACTATATGCTCCTTAACCAAAAGGTTCTCAGTACGCGTTCCAATATATGAAGGATTCACAACTAGCCAACACTGCAAGATGAGCACTTTGCTCCCTTCAAAAGCCTGTAAGTCCCATAGGATGCAATCCTAACCAACTTTCCAGCACTTTATGAAACCAACTTTCATAGCTGTGCCAATGGGGGCATGTGCTGACTCCTGCAGTGATGTAATAGTCATGGTGGCCTCCTGAAGGTAAGGGACTGTTTATTCCCTTTACTTACTTCAGAGCTGCATTGCCCTTACCTCAGTCCTGGAAAGTTGGTTAGGATTGCACCCATAGTCTCCAATATGATGCACAGTAATTTCCCAGGTAAATAGCATATACCTGAGAGTTAGACAGAGCAGAAAGTCTGAGGGACAAGAGTACAAACAGATCAATGATGGGACAGAACCAAAACAAAATTTCTTTAGTTTGTTGTTCACATTTTTATACTGCCCTTCCTCCAAGGAGCTCAGGACTGTAAACATGGTTCCTTCCCTCCTTTTGTCCTCACAGTAACCTTGTGAGATAGGCAAGGATGAGAGCTACTGGCTGGTCCAAGGTAATTCAGGAAGCCTCTTGGATCAGGGTGGATTTGAACCTGAATCTTCCAGATCCAAGTCCAATTCCCAGACCACTACACCAGGGATTCTCAAACGTAGCCCTAGAGGCTGCTGCTGATTCATGAATGACAAGGGGTGTGGCTGTAATGGTAATTGAGCAGCAGTGCTCCCACCCCCACCCCCCACAAGTGATGCACTTAGCCTAATTTGCCCTGCCAGTTTCGCAAACCACAAAAAATTGGATCCCAACTCACTGGTGGGTCCCAGACTGTATTACACCATTATGGGGAGGGAGACTGAGGATAGGTTATAACTTGATGGTAAAGTACATGCTTTGCACACAGAAGATTCTAGGTTCAATCACTAGGCAGAGAAGTGGGAAAAAACCTTTAAAACCATGAACATAAGAACATAAGAAGAGCCCCGCTGGAACAGGAGAGTCACTGCTAGTCAGAGTGTATGGAACTGAGTGTGCAATCCTTTTACGGACATAGCGGCGATATGGGAGAGAGGCACCCCCACATTGGCACTGGAGCACTCAGGCCAACGCTACGAGTAGTATCGGCCCAGGAGTGCCGCCCATGTGTCAGCCAATCTTGGCTGGTGCTGGGGTGGTTCTGGGGAGGGAGGGCGGGCAGGAGGAGTTTCTGGCAGGGGTGGGCAGGACGGTGGGCATGCTGGCCCAGGAAGGGGGCAGGACTGGGATGTGGCCAATATTAGGCCGCACCCAAGGCACCATGGCCCCAATTAAGCCCGTGCAGCTTCCTCTGACCTGTGCCCGCGATTTTGCGGGCACAGATCTAAAGCCTAGCGGGGAGGCTGGAATGTGCCCTTGCGCTGGGGGGCTCTTGTTGCCTCCTAAGTGATGATGGATACAGCACAGGCCCGCTACTTAGGATTGCGCCCTGAGGGCATGTGCTGCATCCTATGGTGGTGGTGGGGCTGTCACAGAGACCCCTTCAAGAAACGTTTGTTCCCTTACCTCGGTGATGCACTGTGGGGGTTTTGACGCTGGAGAGTTGGGTAGGATTGGGCCCTGCATTCGATGCACAACAGGCTTCAGTATAAGGCTTTTCCTGCTGTTGTTTCCCTTTCTCCTTGTGAGGATAAACAAACTTTTCAGGACACAGGTTACTGCAAGAACTTTACTATCCCCTATGCAGCAAAGCGTTATAAGTGGGGATCAAGACAAGCTAAAAGGTTTTAGGCAGTGGCGTCATCAGTGGTGTCATCTACTCCCCAGTAGACGGTTCGCCGGGCGGGAGTAGGGAGTGATTGACAGTCCGTCGATTCACTTCTGGTTTCTTCGCGCGCCCCGCGCGGCTTTCCCTCGCCTCGGAGGGGGCGCCTGCTCGCCTTGGGGGATAGGTGGGGGCGCGCCGGGTGCCTGGGCGAGCAGACACCCCCTCCGAGGCGAGGGAAAGCCGCGCAGGGCGCGCAAAGAAACCGGAAGTGAATCAACGGACTGTCAATCACTCCCTACTCCCGCCCAGCAAACCGTCTACTGGGGAGTAGATGACACCACTGGGCGTCATGCTGCCGGAACGCGGGGGCGGGGAAGATGGCGAAACGGAGTGGTATGCAACGGGCAGGCTGCAGCTCACCCGTTCCTCCCGCCCAGCGTTCTGGCAGCATGACACCGCTGGTTTTAGGGCTTTTCCTGCCATTTTAAACGCTTGGGAGTGCAATTGTAGGCATGTTTACTCTGAAGTAAGCCCCAGTGAATTCAGTGGGATTTACTCCTGTTTTGTGGAAGTCTTTGTTCATTTACAACAGTGGTTCCAACCTTTTTTTGCACCAGGCTCCCCTTGTTAGGCATGACAACCTGTCAGGACCCCCACCCACCCACCCCCTCCATAGGGCCAGAAGTAATGTCATTAAGCAGGAAGTGCATTGTTTTTAATCACACTTTTTGAAAGTCAAAAGAACTCCACATCATTTTTAGCATGTTCTGAATGTTTTGTGTCTCAGTAACATTTGAGTTCAGAGAGTGATTCAGCACTGAGAACAGCATTGCACAGGATGCATTGTGGCTTCGCTATGCCATTAGGAACAGCCCCACTAGACCAGGCCAAGGCCCATCTAGTCCAGCTTCCTGTATCTCAGAGTGGCCCACCAGGTGCCACAGGGAGCACACAAGCCACATACTTGCATCCTGCTGCCACTCCCCTGCATCTGGCTCTCTGAGTAACCTATTACCCTCGCACCCTACCTCACCCCGGTGAAGACACCAGACTATGGGTTGGGTTTAGCTTTATTAAACATAAGTAATCATTTTTAAAAAGCATGAGAGCTACTGTAGGATATGAAATTAATAGTAATATAAACCCATGGTGATTTTGAACCCCAACACTAAAATATACGGCCTACTAGAGCAAAGAAGTGGTTAATGGTGTTTCATGCCAAGGCAAGGCCTGACTGGGAAAAGGGCTGTGCGTATTCCTAAACTGATACATGGAAGAAAGTTCCCAGAAATTGAGACACAGCTGTAACCTTGGGTGAGACTTGCGTTGAGTCAGCGTAATAGCCATCCCTATGCATCCTGGGTAAGAGCATGTGCAAGGGAGGGGGGGAAGTAAATTATTCTGCATGAGTGCTACCAGGTGGCTGAACAATAACCAATGAAAAATACAGTAAGGAACTCCGCCTCAGTAGTATAAATTGTTGCACCCATTTTGTGTAAGGTGTGGTACGCAGCTTGTTCTGTTTTGGCATTTGCTTGCCACCCATATTTGCAAATATGACAATAAACCTTTCTTTTGAACCATACATTTGGAATCCAGAAATTTATCCTTAACACTACTAGACACTAGGGAAAAGTTTGTCCCTCCCTCATCAGTCTGGGGTAGGCAAAAAGAACTGTTGATCAAGGAGGCAAAGCAAAATTTTAGCTAGTTTTCAGAGTATTTACATTCCTCTTCCTTGTGCACTGAGACTCACCTAGGCATGCGCATGGAAGGCATGACATGCCCATTGGGAAAGAGACCCAGGAGAGACTTCACATGCTTAGGCACCCACCAAGATGACCCCACAGCAAGGCTAATTTCTCTCACAGCCACAAGCATTGAGGAAGAGGCAGTTTAATGGGGAAGCCTTTTCCCTAACCAAAATGAAGTTGTCAAGATGGTGATGCCGACCTTTTTAAGATGTCTGCCCCAAGCTCTTTGCAAACCTCTGAAAATTGGTTTGCGACTCCTTTGGGGGTCCTAACCCCCAGGTTGAGAACCACTTATTTACAAGCTGCAGCTCAAGCACCCCAGTGAGACTGGTGGAGACAGAAGAATCCAACAGCCTCCCAAGATATTTGCTTGCTTGCCCTGCAGCTATCCTTTCCAATGCTCGTAGGCTAAGAATAACCATGCAGATTGCCTGAGGGTTGAACCAGCATGAATTGGCAGCTGTCAGAAAAAACTGTGACAGTGAGTTAGGTGTCCAGCCATGTTCAGTAACAGTTATTCCAATTCAATACAGTCACAGACTGAAAGTCCACTTTATATTCGTGAACATGTCGTACGGCACTAAGCTACAGAATATAAAGCTAGTGTGAATTTTGAGGGTGATTCAAAATGAATGGGACAAAGTTCCATTACAGCAAATGGAACTTTGTCCCATTCATTTTGAATCACCCTACTATTGGAGATAAAAAAAAACATTTTTTTATGTTTTTAAATTTTTTGTGGAAGAAACTGTATTGGAAAAGGCAGGAGCTACCCCAAGGAGTGAGGGAATGGTATCAGCAATGGCCCCTTGTCCAGGTAAACCAGGGATTATGGGGTTAATCCCACAACTCCTCCAGCAGGAACACAGCTGCAGTCTGATAAGGGCTCTGGCTCTGGAGGTTAGCACAAGTGCAGATGGGTGTGGCTGATGAATTAAAGCCTGCCCACTGATTGGCTGGCCTCAGTATAAAGCTGGAGGCAGGAGCTAGAGAAAAGGCCCTGGGAAGGTGCTGGAGGAGGGCACCAGGTAGGTGCTGGATGGCTGGAGTGTTGGCTGGACTGCCTGCCTGAAGGACTGCTGGACAGACTGTGCCTGAAGGGACGGACAGATGGATGGACAGGCGGGCGGGCGGGCGGGCGGGCGGGCTGGCTGGCTGGCTGGCTAAAGGAAGGTAAACTTATTGTGGGAAATTATTGGGAGTTGTTGCCAGTGGGATCACTGGCCAGCCGGTGATCCCAAACAAAGCTGCTGAAAGAGAGGAGGCCCAGTGGGTGACTAAACCCCATCCCTCTTGCCTATCTCTGAGGCCGCTCTGGAGGGGAAACTAGTTAGCCTAGTGTGGACATTGGGGCCCTTGGGGAGGCCCAGCAGGGAATTTGGCAGAACAGAAACAAAAATGCATTTGGATACATATATCTCAAAATTGCTTGGCCCCATCCACTTAGAAGTCACAGGTCAACTTGAATTTGTTCTTCCCAACCAGCAATGCAACTGGAAAGGAAAATTATTACCATGTGCGCTTTCATTCCTCTCAACAATTGCCCTTATGCTGTGAGTGCAATCTCAATGCAGAAACAGTAAACCATGAATACAAAAACCTGCTGCATTGGGGGTGGAAAAGGGAGACTGTAACCAATAACCTACAAATGTATTTGGAACATCAGACCATGCTAGATAAGAACAGTACTAGATAAGAACATGCTAGATAAAAACAGTCTTCTGTTTTCCACCAGCATGTGAATGTTAACTTGTGCAGTTCTTTCAGGATCAGGGCCAAAGAGTACAGCATAATCCTGAATAGACAGGTCATGCAGTTTCCACTTGGTCAATTTGAAGCCAGCCTAGTCAGTTTGTTTTGACCTGTCCCATGTTGCTTTGCTTGGTTATGGTCAAAGCTGTAGCCTTATAACTACAACATAACAATGTAAGCCTTACATTAGCTAATAAGCCTTATTATGCTTACAAGAGCTGCCTTGAAGATCACATAATATGAGATATAAAAATGGAATTTGTTTATCACTGCTTTCTAATGGGAGTTATTTCCAAATAAAGACACACAGGATCAGGATGCATAGGGGAATTAAAAAATTAAAAATCACATTATTTAATGAGAAAATGTACCTCTGTTTTTCTTTAAAAAAAAAACCCAAGGTGATTTATAACAGCACTGAGAAAAAGAAAAAAAATTTTAAGTTATGGGTATGTATGTAAATGCACAACTGACAAACCAGAGGTAGGCTTAAAATTATGCAGCTGCATGTTGTGACTGTCAGTGCCACTTTTCATCAGTAACACAGCCAGACTTTAAACTAGGCTCTGGCACACTGCCCAAGAGAACAATTCTAGAAATGCTGGAAAGGATGGAAATAATTCTCAGGAACATAACTTGTGTGACAGATGTACAAGAAAGGGTTAACAATTAAAAGCAAAGGTAAAAAAAATTAAATATCCTTCAACTTAAGGCCATGAGATGTTAAGTGTCTATATCCAGAATTCATCTCTTGCATCTACTGTTCCAAGATGGCTTTTCTACAGGAAAAATATCCAACTTTGAAAGGATAGGATCATTTAAAATTAAAATGTTAAGCTGCAACAGATTTTTGAATGTACAAAGGTCTGCGGAAGTTTTTCCAACATACTGCATGTTGCATCCAGGGAGCATGTTCAACTGGCTGGTGAAACATGTTTTATGCTGCTTTTCCCAAGCATGCTTACAAAGAATACAAATACACTCACAACCAGATAAAAAAAGTAATTAAAAGCCGCCAAGTGCTTACAGGGAAAAAGAATCAAGAACAGACATCAATACAAATGTTTTGCCGTGTTCATGAGAGGTGAACAGAGACAAACATTAATAGGTTAAAGGTTAAAGGTTTCCCCACGACCGAATGGTCTAGTTGTGACCGACTGTAGGGGGCGGTGCTCATCTCCGTTTCAAAGCCTGTAGAGCTGGCGTTTTTGTCCGAGGACAAGCTTCCGTGGTCACGTGGCCGGCATGACTCTAGGAACGCCGTTACCTTCCCACCGAAGTGGTCCCTATTTATGTACTCACATTTTTTACATGCTTTTGAACTGCTAGGTTGGCAGGAGCTGGGACAAGCAACGGGAGCTTACTCCGTCACGCAGTCTCGAACTCCCAACCTTGCGGTCGAAAGCCCAGCAACAGCGGATTAACTTGCTGCGCCACCACGTCCCTACCTTAATAGGTAAAGCATTCCAAAATCTAGGAGCTACTGTGGTAAAGGCCCCAATTCTAGCAATTGCTATATTACAATTGGTCAGCATCTGACACGAGGATTATGTTCCAACGTTAGCATGTAAGCCAAAATCATGTATAACGCCTTTAAATTCAACAAATGCATAGTGTCTCTTTAAAGATGAAACACTCTATGAGCAAGATGCAGGCACTGTGATGACAGACCGAACGGCAGCTTCCTTCTCTCATTTCAGGCTTGCTCCTTGGCATAAACAGAGTAAGTAGAATGATGGGCAGAATAACCTGCAATATTGGGTTTTTTTGGGGGGGAGGGAAGTATGTATGCTTGAATGTGCACAAGTCAATCATATGTAAGATGCGGGGCAACTGTATTTGTTACATACCCAAGAAATACATATTGGGGCCTGATTTCTAGAACATACGTGACCACAATCCCCTTCTTTTCGCAACTGGTAGCAGGCAATCATCATGTGCTATTACTTTGTTGTTCTGTCCCTCTTTTCCATTGTGGGCAACTGAAAGAAAGAGGGAGAAAGTAGCACTGCAACACAGTATGCTCAGTTGTGAAAATGGAAGGACAGAAAGAGGAATCGAGGCACTGTAAGTCAGAGCATAGGGCAGGAGAGATCAGGTGGGTTGGAGGAAGACTAATGCGGCCCACTGTAGATCTGTGGGCAGGGAGGAAGGTTGGCCAAAGCAACTCTTGACCAAAAAAAATCTCTGGATTACTGCATTCAGGACCTGCAACTGTGGCTACTGTTCAACCAGTGCAGGCCAGAGCCTGAAATCACACTGGCAGGAGTAGCACTAGATAAGAGGTCTAGTGGTACCCTAGAGGTCTAGAGCACTGGAGGTCGAGTTCCAATCCACTATGGGGTCCCAATTCACATGACTTCTGTTATGGTGATTTGCCAGGGTATTCAATGCCGGGCACAATCCTACCCCCCAGGCTGGAATAGGCAGGATGACATGCCTGCCCCATATCCAGCCCAGGGCTTGGAGGTGCTGCTGCCCTATATGGGGCTACTTGAAAGCTCTGCTGCCAAAATTGACAACACAGATTCGAGCAGCTAAATCGGGGCCACCAGGGGTCGGGATTTGGCCCAAAGTCCAGCTCCTGGCTCCTCCCGGCTCCCTGGACCAGGCTGCCCATGGGCCCACCCATTCCCCATCTCACCCCCCTGACCCATTCTGCCCTTCCCCCTCCCCATTATGTCTCCCGCCGCCCTCCTGGAATCCCTGTGCAAGCCTAAGAAGGCGAACCTTAACTTTGAGTCTACAGGTCCGGGCGACAGGGTAGTAAGGCCAGTGCACATCCATGCACGGGCCTCTCTCCTCCAAGACTGGCACTTTACAGCACATTTACAGCCTTTTGGCTGGTTAGGATTGCTCTGCCCATGTACTAGATCATATCTAACCCTTTGTCTTCAAACAGCAGTTTCCCAACTAGAAGTACCAATAACTGCGTTCCAGTGGTTAAATTATAATTTGTACTTACATCTGGACTTACATTGAAGAACAAAAGGCAGAAGGACTGGGAGCATGGCCAACCCAAGACCTCCTGATGCCTGAGGAGACATGCCAATTGCTACCCCCCTCTTACCCCTCCACATTTCCTATTCCTCTGTGCCCCCCCCTCCTTTTTCAGTCCAGGGAGTGGAAGGCACACTGGAGGCAAGCAGGTGCACAGAAAGGAGTCCCCACCTGCCAATCTGGTGCCTGAGGCAACTGCAGCAGTTGGCCTCATGGATGGGCCAGCCTCCAGTGGGAGGACTTATTGCATTAATCAGAATATAACTACAAAATTTAGTTGCTTTTCAGATCACACATTAATATATGCAACTGTCGAAAAGAAAAAAAGTTGCATAAATCTGCATCTTACAGTATGTAGTTTCTAACAAATGTTATGCTATGTTTTACGCATGCATACATAGACACCTCCCTCCCATTCTGACACCTCCTCCTCTTTTTCCGGAAGTTCCAGCCACCTCCCACCCTTTTTTTTGTTCTATTGCCAGATCGCTTTCACCTCAACATGACCAATTAACGCTCTTGTTCCTTACTGTCGCTACTGCCCTCTCGCTTTCCTCTCCATGAAACCTCCCCGTAACTACATAAAATGCAACTCTGCTACTCCTTTCCTTTATGCCCGCCTCCTTTCTTTTTAACCAATGAGAGTACTCCTTTGCCACTCGGTAACTCAATAGCCTTTCATGAAATAACCCTTTCATGGATCACTGCCTTGTCGTGGCGAAGGGGCTTGAGTAGCTCAATGAAGCTGTGAGCTATGCCATGTAGGGCTACCCAAGATGGACAGGTCATAGTAGAGAGTTTGACTAAACGTGATCCACTGGAGAAGGAAATGGCAACCCACTCCAGTACTCTTGCCAAGAAAAAACCCATGGATTACAGTACTAAAAGGCTAAATGATATGACACTGGAAGATGAGCCCCTCAGGTGTCCATTATGCTACTGGGGAAGAGCAGAACATGAGTACTAGTAGCTCCAGAAAGAGTGAAGTAGCTGGGCCAAAACCGAAAGGAAACTCAGCTGTGGATGTGTCTGGAAGTGATAGGAAAGTACGATGCTGCAAAGAACAATACTGCATAGGAACCTGGAATGTCAGATCTATGAATCAAAGTAAGCTAGATGTGGTCAAACACGAGATGTCAAGACTGAACATCAACATCATGGGAGTTAGTGAACTAAAATGGACAGGAATGGGAGAATTTAATTCAGATGACCATTACATCTACTATTGTGGGCAGGAATCCCTTAGAAGAAATGGAGTAGCCTTCATAGTGAACAAGAGAGTAAGAACAGCAGTACTGGGGTATAACTTCAGCAATGATAAAATGATTTCAATTCGGATCCAAGGCAAACCTTTCAACATCACAGTAGTCCAAGTCTACACTCCAACCACTGATGCTGAAGAGGAAGAAGTTGACAGTTTCTATGAAGACCTACAACACCCTCTAGAATTAACACCAAAAAAAGATGTCCTTCTCATCATAGGGGATTGGAATGCTAAAGTAGACAGTCAAGAGATAATAGGAATAACAGGCAAGTTTGGTCTTGGAGTACAAAATGAAGCAGGGCAAATACTTATAGTTTTGTCAGAACACATTAGTCATAGCAAACACCCTTTTCCAGCAACACAAACAGCGACTTTACACATGGACTTCACCAAATGGTCTATACCGAAATCAGATTGATTACATTCTTTGCAGCCAAAGGTGGAGAAGTTCTATACAGGTAGTAAAAACAAGACCTGGAGCTGACTGTGGCTCAGATCATGAGCTTCTTATTGCAAAATTCAGGCTTAAACTTAAAAAAACATTATACAGGAGGCAGCAACTAGAAGCATCCCAAAGAGAAAGAAATGTAAGAAGGCAAAGTGTCTGTCTGACGAGGCTTTACAAATAGCTGAGGAAAGAAGGGAAGCAAAAAGCAAGGGAGAAATGGAAAGATATACCCAATTGAATGCAGATTTCCAGAGAACAGCAAGGAGAGATAGGAAGGCCTTCCTAAATGAGCAATGCAAAGAAATAGAGGAAAACAATAGAATGGGAAAGACTAGAGATCTTTTCAGGAAAATTGGAGATAATGATGTGGGAGGTCCCGTCCCCTGTCCCCCCAGGATTCTCTCAGACTTTGTTAGGCTTTTCCTGGCTGGCCGTGCTCTGCCCCAGCCATGTCTGCAACCACCAAGCTTTTCCCTGGCCTTCACAGCCACGGGCAACCATTATGAACTCTCCTGGCTCACAGCACACTGCTGCAGCCACGTGGAACCACCAAGCTTCCTTCCTGGCTCTCCAGCCATGCTGAATCCACTACATTTCTTTTCCTCCAACAGTGCAAGCCTGAACCATTGAAGAACCAGAGTAAAACAATAGAGGTTTTGGCAACAAATAGAGACAGCACCTCTGGTGGGAAAAACACTTCTTGGCAAGAGCCTCCTTAGCCTGGCTCTGTAGTTAATTTGTGGTTAATTTGGCCTTCCAGGAACACTTGCATTGCTATGCTCAATGGTCAGATGCACATGATGCAGGACCTGGAAAAGGGGAAGGTCAGACCAGGATGTCATGGAAGGAGGGGAAAGTTGTGAACACCCTCCCTGTCCCAAAAACATGTGGAGACCTGACTCCATTTTGGAAGTTGGGCTGCTGTCCTGCAAAAAGAAAGGTAACAGAGGTGAGTCTCTTAGCACAGACCATTGCAGACATTCCAAGGTCTCCCCCCTCCCAAGGATCTTGTAATGCAAATCTGGTCTCTGACAAAAGGCTTATGCAAGTCCTGCCTAAAATTCAATCAAGTTCTTATTCTGCCTAAAAGCCAAGAGTTTTCCCCATCAAAATCTCTTATCGGTATTCAAATGTAAGCCCTCTTCCTGAAAGTACTTACCACTGTGATTGTGTCTCCAGCATTGTGGCTAAATTGGTCTAAGTGTCGCCTCCTGCTTTTGTGTTTAAATGTGTCAAACTTAATTGTTTTACATCTGACTAGACTTTGTAAACCTGCCCCTAACCCTTTCGTTAAGGTCACACAAAGAGGGGAGGGGAGCAAAAGCCTGAAAACCCACCCATCATGTTGTCAATTCTACATTTTGCATATTCAATTGTATAACTGACCAAACCGAGATGTACAATTGGCACAAGTCCTGTATCTCCTTGGAAACACAAGTCCTGTATCTCCTTGGGGGTACAAGTTCTGTACCTCCTTGGAGACACAAGTTCTGTAATCTTCTTGGAAGCATGCTGCATCTTGTGTCCGTTTTGCTGATGTCCTACACATGAGTAAAATGTATTTCTCTTCCTGCAACACTGAAGTCCAGCTGGCATTTTTCCATTCACGTGTCTGAATCTCCTTTGGTGAGCACTCATAGAAGGGAAGTATCTGGGCTTGTTTAACATTCTTGGGATGAGGGAGGTTGCTTCTTTAAAGGGCAGAGAGAACGCACACCGGGGAAACGAGTCTGCCAAAACTTTCAGGGTAAAATTTGCGCACCTCCATTGGTGCTGCGGTGACCCGGGTCAGCTATCTCTGACCCTGGGGTGTAATTCACACAACAATATCAAAGGACAATTTCATGCTAAGGTAGGCACAATAAAGGACAAGAATGGCAAAGACCTAACAGAAGCAGATGAGATTAAGAAGAGGTGGCAAGAATACAAAGAGGAACTATATAAGGCCGATCTAAATGTTCCTGATAACCACAAGGGTGCGGTCGCTGAGCTTGAACCTGACATCCTGGAGTGTGAAGTCAAGTGGGCTTTAGAAAGCATCACTAACAACAAAGCTAGTGGAGGTGACAGCATTCCAGCTGAGTTACTCAAAACCTTAACCAATGATGCTGTCAAAGTGCTGCACTCCATATGCCAGCAAAACCCAGCAGTGGCCACAAGACTGGAAAAGATCAGTTTACATTCCAATCCCAAAGAAGGGCAATGCCAAAGTTTGTTCAAACTACAGCACCATTGCACTCATTTCACATGCTAGAATGGTGATGCTCAAAATCCTACAAGCTAGGCTTCAGCAGTATGTGAATTGAGAACTACCAGATGTACAAGCTGGTTTCTGAAGAGGCAGAGGAACTGGAGATCAAATTGCCAGCATTCGCTGGATCATGGAGAAAGCAACAGTTTCAGAAAAACATCTACTTCTGCTTCATTGACTATGCCAAAGCCTTTGATTGTGTGGATCACAACAAACTGTGGCAAGTTCTTGAAGAGATGGGAGTACCAGACCACCTGATCTGTCTTCTGAGAAACCAACAGTTAGAACTGGACATGGAACAACTGATTGGTTTCAAATTGGAAAACGAGTACGACAAGGCTGTATACTGTCACCCTGCTTATTTAACTTATATGCAGAATACATCATGAGGAAGGCAGGGCTGGATGACTCACAAGCTGGAATCAAGACTGCTGGGAGAAATATCAACAACCTCAAATATGCAGACGATACCACTCTAATGGCAGAAAGTGAGGAAGACCTAAAGAACCTTCTGATGAGGGTGAAAGAGGAAAGTGCCAAAATTGGCTTGAAGCTCAACATTAAAAAGACTAAGATCATGGCAACCACTCCCATCACTTCCTGGCAAATAGAAGGGGAAGAAATGGAAGCAGTGACAGACTTTATTTTCCTGGGCTCCAAGATCACCGTAGATGGTGACTGCAGCCATGAAACTAAAAGACGTTTACTTCTTGGGAGGAAATATATGGCGAACCTAGACAACTTAATCAAAAGCCGAGACATCACCCTGCCAACAAAGGTTCGCCTAGTCAAAGCGATGGTTTTCCCAGTAGCAATGTATGGCTGTGAAAGCTGGACCATAAGAAAGGCAGAGCGCCGAAGAATAGATGCTTTCAAATTATGGTGTTGGAGAAGACTCTTGTGAGTCCCCTGGACTGCAAGGAGATCCAATCAGTCAACCCTACAGAAAGTCAAGCCTGATTGCTCCCTGGAAGGACAAATCCCGAAGCTGAAGCTCAAATACTTTGGCCACCTCATGAGAAGAGAGGACTCTTTAGAAAAGACCCTCATGCTGGGAAAGATTGAAGGCAAAAGGAGAAGGGGCGGCAGAGGAAGAGATGGTTAGACAGTGTCACCGAAGCGATGAGATGAAATAGGGCAAACTCCGGAAGCTAGTGGAGGACAGGGAGGCCTGGCGTCCTGTGGTCCATGGGGTCGCGAAGAGTCGACACGACTTAGTGACCGAACAACAACAAAACAGAATAGCACCGCCCCACTTGCTCCTTCAATCAGGAGCATCCTGTCGCACAGACGCCACACCCACTCCCCTTCTCCACCACAGCCAATTAAACCTCCTTGTACTTACCCGATTTCCCTTCGAAGCAGTGGGCGTGCCACTTGTTCCTCATTTAGCCAATAAACATTCACGTCCCGCCAATTCTTAAGCGGTGGCCAATGAATTGTGCCGGGGAGAGAAACATGATGGTCTCTGACTCCACCCCTTTCTCTTTTGGAGTTGAGTGAAGGAAAAGTTAGAATGATAGGTGGAACACTTGGAGGTATAAGAAACAGGAGGCGGCATGACATCATTTTCTTGAAGCCACATGGATATACCCAGTGGTGTCATTCAAATGATTTAGGAACAGGAACTCACTTTTGATTGGCACTTGTCGGGAACCCGGAACCAGCCACGGAGCCCGTTAGGATCCGGAACGCCCGTTCTGGTCCGTTCCCCCTGAATGACATCACTGGATATACCAATATGGTTGACTCAGATCATAGAGGTAGAATGACTGGAGGCGGCATGACATCATTTTCTTGAAGCCACCTCGGGTATACTAATATGGTTGACTCAGATCATTGCCACGAAGGAGGATTGCCGCGAATTCAGGAATTAAAATCTCCCTGCACCTGTGTTAAAGGTAATCTCAACCTCTTTAAGCATGCCTGCGTGTTCTGCATACGGGTGTGCGAATCGCTGTACGAAAAATGGGATTTAATTTCCACGGAAAGATTCATGTATTCTCATTACATCGGCTCAATAAAACTACAGTTCACTGAAACAGTGAGTGCATTATTTTTTGAAGCTGTGTAATTTCTTGTTGTTCCTAGCAGTCTTATTCACCATTTTCAGACACCCACTGTTAATGGTCTAGAAGGAAAATATATTTCCCCCCCTCCTTTTTTCCCCCTTCCCGTTTACACTTTTTTTCCCACCTTCCATTTTCTACTGTAATATTCTCAAAATTCTGAACATTAACAGAATTTGTTTTTTTTGCGGGGGGGAGTGTAGAAGTTTAAAAAATACTCTTAATAGTCTAGAAGTAAAAAAAGAATTACTCTCATATTGACGACAACTTATGAAGAGATTTTAATGTAATTTTCCTATATATTTATCTAATTTTTGCCCACCATCCCCTTTTTTTTCTTTCCTTCCCGCTCACACTTTATTTTTCCGCCTTTCATTTTCTACTGTAATATTTATGAAATTCTGAACATTATCAGAATTTTTTTTATGGGGAATGACCGTTTTATTTTTGCTTGTGTAGATTTCAAAAAATAAGTCTGTCACAATAGTGCAATCTGAGTTTAAATAGACAGCAAGTAGCATTTCGTCAGGTATGTTCAGTAATATAATTATGAGGAATTTAACCTTGCAATTGCATATTAAATCATAATAAGGTTACCAATAATGTTTCTACACGATCACATGTTTTCATTTTCGTACGTTTTTATTTAAGGAATAAACTATTCAGTCCTAAACAGTACGAGCAAAGCAATCTGAAATGCTTGGAATGAGGATTGTTTTGAGTATACCAATATGGCTGCTAAGCCCGCCCCCCGGCTTCACTTCGCCCATACAGGAAAGATCACTAGAGGCGGCATGCCTTTAGAATCAATAGGAACCAAATGAAGCCAGGGGGCGGGCTTAGCAGCTCAAAACAATCCTGATTCCAAGCATTTCAGATTGCTTTTCTGGTACTGTTTAGGACTGAATAGTTTACTCCTGAAATAAAAACTTACGAAAATAAAAACGTCTGATCGTGTAGAAACATCATTGGTAACCTTATTATGATTTAATATGCAATTCCAAGGTTTAATTCCTCATAATTATATTACTGAACACACCGGACGAAATGCTGTCTATTTTAACTCAGATTGCACTATTTTGACAGACTTTATTTAAATCTACACAAGCAAAAATAAAGTGTGAACGGGAAGGAAAGAAAAAAAGGGGAGGGTGGGCAAAAATTAGATAAATATGTAGGAAAACTACATTAAAATCTCTCAATGTATAACACAAGTAGTTGTCAATATGAGAGTAATTCTTTTTTACTTCTAGGCTATTAAGAGTATTTTTTTAAACTTCTACACTCACCCCCCCCCCCATAAAACAAATTCTGTTAACGTTCAGAAGTTTGAAAATATTACCGTAGAAAATGGAAGGCGGGAAAACAAGTGTAAACGGGAAGGGGGGAAAAAGGAGGGGGAAAATATTTTTTTCCTTACCTTCTAGACCATTAACAGTGGGTGTCAGAAAATGGTGAATAAGACTGCTAGGAACAACGAGAAATTACACAGCTTCAAAAAAATGCACTCCCTGAACGGTAGTTTTATTGAGCCGATGTAATGAGAATACATGAATCTTTCCGTGGAAATTAAATCCCATTTTTCGTTCAGCGATTCGCACACCCGTATGCAGAACACGCAGGCATGCTTAAAGAGGTTGAAATTAACTTTTACAAACGTGCAGGGAGATTTTTATTCGTGAATTCGCGGCAATCGACCTCCTTGGCGGGAAAGAGATGAGTCAGCCATATTAGTATACCCGCGGCTTCAAGAACAGGACGTCATGCCGCCTCTAGTGATCTTTCCTCTATGACTTCGCCCCTATTAGTTCTTAAGGCATGCCGCCTCCTGTTTCTTATACCTTCATGGCGGAACACGCCCACACCATGACGCAAGTCGCACACGCTAAGGTCATGTGACCGGAAGTGTGGGCCGGCTAGAGCCGGGAGGTTTCGCTTCCGTGCCTGGTGCTGAGGGAGGTTGAAGCCCTCGGGGAGGTGAGCGCCTAACCTGGGGGCGGAGACTCGCGTGGCGTGGGAGGCAGTGGAAGCCCCTGGGGAGTGAGTCGTCCTTAACACCCAAAACAATTACTTGGCATTTTGCATAGCGCTTTTGGAGCTTTCGAAGCGCCTTCACGAAAACCTCCTTAGAGTTCCTTACAACAACCCTGTGAGGGAGATCGGTGGTAGCATTATTACTGCGGGAGGGCTGGGGCCGACAGCGGGAGTAGCTGGCCCAAGGCCACCTAGTCAATTCATGGCAGAGGTAAGATTTGAACTGGGGGATGTGTTGATCCGTAGTTCAGCCTTGGATGGGCAAAGTAGACATTACCTGACGTGTCTGCTGTACCGTAACTCAGTGAATAATACTGTTTGTTGATTTTTTTTTGTCAATGTTTAACGTTTTATAAGAAGCAGCATGTAGTCAGAGCTGACCCAAGAGCTTAGGGTGCCTGAGATGCTCCTGGTACTAAATGCTCCTCCTCCCACCCACTTACTTGGTGATATACCAGCCTCTGCTTCCTCCCACCTCCAGAATTGGAAATGGTTCAGAAAAGGGGGCAAGGGGCAGGAGCATAGCTGATGTTTTTCTCT
>JAJKFI010000047.1:8218527-8302524 GCA_029204185.1 Lerista edwardsae
GGGGGGGGGGTGTGACACACCAGCAGAGTTGAGTTACGAATTTTCCAAATTTCTGACACACCAAGCCCAAAAGGTTTGCCATCCCTGGCCTAGGGAATGAGGTTGTAGTGAATAAGAGGGCTACAGTGAACGTTCATAGGCATATAAAATTGGGTGGGGCTGAGGAGAGGATTTCTCAGGAAGTACAGTATCCACATTTGCTTTCAACAACCTTCTTTAAGTAAATGTTGATGGCAAATCAAATCTGGATAAATTAGTGTGGGTTGCTGGTTGGAGCTGGTCCTTGATCAATACCTTCTTTATATACGTTCGCCTGCCATTTCTAGTTGGATTAGTGAGGTGTCAAAGGCTGGTCTTGAGGGGTGGCTGCAGTTGCATTCTGTGAGTACCGTGCAGTCACAAATTATGCTGTTCCTTGGAACATTGAGTTACACCTGATCTGGAGTGCAATTTATAGAGAGAGAAATGCTGGAGGAGCGTGAGGTGGAGGAGCTAGTGTTACTTACGCAATCCCTCTGATATGCCTGTTATGTTGCAGGAATTTGCTTCTTATGAGATAACATTCCCCTCTAAGTCCAATAAAGGGCATGGATGTACATATAGGCTCCATTTACCCATACAGGATTCACTTGGCAATCATGTGGTGGGAACCATGGTTAAATGGTATCTCTTTACGAACCAAGTTTGGGGCACCTTATCCAAGGCAGTATATCATGTTTGGGTTTGGAAAAGGCCCAAACCTTTTCTTTCTGCATGTACCTGTGCAATAAATGTGAAAAAGCATATGGCTGCAGCAGATCTGCCCGCATAGGTTGGTGCTCCCACATGGACTATACAGGGATTGTTGGATTTCTGCTGTGAGCTATATAATTGCCCCTCAGTTGTGTCTTACACCACATTCATCCCACATGCCAGCTAGTGGTTAACGCCTAACAAGGGGTGCAGAGTTTTAGGATGAAACACCCCCAAAGCTTGGAAGCCCTCCCTTGATTGTGGGAACTGAAGGGGTGTGGAGAGACTAGGCTGCGTGACTTGTGGTAGAGATTAGACAGACCTGCAACAGGACTCCAGCAGCCTGTGCCTACCAGTTGCTCAGGCTAGAGAGCATGTTTTACCCAGAAACTTCCATAGGGATATAGCTCAGTATATGACCTACTCTGGCTGATTGATGTCTTTCTATTCAGTCTGGTTGATTATCCTATGCTTTCATTGCTTAGCCAGATCATGAGGGGTGGAACATAGGCTGAATCCTTGCCTAATATTGCTTAGGCTGCAGTTTAAGGCCTTGCTTCAGGCTTGTTGGGTACAGTTGGACTCAAATTAAGCCCTTGTGGTTGTCTGACCTGTGCTCCAGCTCTTGGACTTTTGTCTTTCGCCCACTCCCTTCTCCAGACATGCTGCAACTTTTTTTCATTCCTCAGTAGGTGTGGTTTATAGATAAATATTTCCGTGCCTGACCTGCGTATCCCTCTCATTGTGTTTTGAGTGGCTTGGGAATGGACACATTCACCAGTGTTTAGCCAATTACTATCAAATCCTTCTAAGCCACTTTTGTGAGCACCAGAGTTATTGGTACATCTTAAATGGCTTCATCAGGTCGATTGCAAGACAGTGATCTGAAGGACAGGCAAGTGCTTCATACAGACTATCAAATGGGCATCTGCCTTGCTGGCAGGATGGATTTGATTTAAATCAAGTCGATTTAAATCATAATTTTTAAAGAGCAACTATCATCTCTGTCCTGCAGCAGCTCCTCCTCTGACCCGCTGTTGACTCACTGACAGTCCCATTCACTTTAATGGGACGGCTGGTGATGCGGCAGTGACACAACAAGGTGAGGGATGTGGCGGGCAGCCGGTGAGTGGATGCCCACTAACAGGCGCTGCCATGATGGATCTGAAATGACAGGTGCTCTTTAAATGTAAGGACTCATTCTTGCTGGTAGAATCTTTAATATTATTAGCAAACAAAATAAAGGTTTCCTATTTAGAATAATAAGCTGTCAGGTTGGTAAATCAGATATCACAACCGATTTTAGGTTAATAGGCTAACCACACACAGTTGGAGAACTACTCAAATTCTTTTATTTAATTAAAACAATTACATTATATTACATATTCTTGTATTTGCTTAAACATGTTTTGTTTTATGATTCATCTCATGGTCACTGAAATTGTGTGAATGCATCAGTGCAGTGCATGTTAGCTCAGTTTGCAGAGCTTGGATTCATTGAATGAGTTTACCAAAAATGTAAGTATTACAGAATATACAGCCTCATGCTACATAACTAAGCTCCATTTCATGCTGAATAAACTAAGTTATTAATGTATCTTAAATTTAAAAAAACTATCTTTCGATAGGTTTTTACTCCAAAAGCATTTTATTAAAATAAATTTGATAAAAACCAAAAAAATCCTATTTAAATAAAAAAAATCCTATTTAAATAAAAAAAATTGATTTTTTTTTTAATCATCTGTTTTTATCCATTCTGCTTGCTGGCAAGCTCAGTAGTGTGTGGCGCTTTGAAAGTGCCATTGAGGCTGAGACTGCTGTCAGTCAGGAATCAGTATTGGGATGCTGTGATACTTCCTTGGGTGAACCAGTTTACTCCAATTTCTCGTTTGCTCTCAGTATACAGAGCCATATGACGTTGGGAAATTCCCCTTTTGAAGTCATGTGCTTAAAAAGCAGAAACTGGCTGTTTGCGGCCTTCCCAGATGCAGACAGTCATTTAAGGAATGTAATTTCTTATAACCCACCGGCCGTATCACTTCTCTTGTTCAGCTTCAGTCCTATTCACTTTTTTCATTATTTCCATAGATTTATGGCCATCGTATGGGTTTAGGATAGTCGAAAACAATTTTATCTCCATTACTAACCCCCAAGAACTCTCAATTCATTCCTCAAGCTGCTCTCTCCTCCCCGTTTTGAAATAGGTGCACACAAATCTATTACACACCATCCTTTCAATACACAGCATGGACGCTCTTTTAACTTCAAGGTGTGTTAGTTGGCAGCACTGTTGTGTTTGTCAAGTGTTTCCTGCTGAAACTAGTCTTGAATGCAAAGTTCAGGAACTGAGTGTAGGAAAGTTAACTTTTGGGGCTGAAAGCAGCCTTTGATTTTTGGACTGTGGTCTCGAGCCAGGCCAGGCTGTTGAAACCATGTGAACTTCCCTGTATGGTTTTTCATGTCTTTTCTGGGGCTTTTCTGCAGGCAGTTTCCCCTGTGCAAGAGACTTGTGGCACCAAGCCCTTCTGTGAAAAATGTTGAGAATTGTGGTCTTTAAAATCAATGGAAGGCAAGTTAGCATCGTGTTCCAGTTGGTAACTCCTTGTTGCAGAGCTGGGTGTCCACGTGAGAGTGGAGGTGGGGGGGGGAGATGATGGGTGGCACGCCGGGAGGAGAAACGTATGACTTTTGAAGGATTGGGTAGGAATAATGCAGTGGGGGTGGGGGCTGAAAGAAGAGGTGGTTAGGAAACCACCTCCTGGGTGGTTAGGATAAGCCACTTTGTCAGTTGGAAAAACCAGGGTATAAACATATTAATACTTTAAAAATTATTTGACTGGGGTTTTTTTTGCAGATGCCACTTCAAATATTATTTTTGTTTGCTTGTTTAAAAAACATTTATACCCTCCCTTTCAAAATGCACAGGGGAAGCCCAAAGTGACATACAGCAATAAAATCGAACAGCGTGAAAATGCAATAATAAAAACAAGTGCATCTGAAAAAACAAGAGCAGTGCAATAGAAACTAAGCCAACAAATCAATGGAATAGAAAGGTGGCAAACAAATGTCTTCAGCGCTGTAAATGTATATTAAAGCAGCCTTGAACATGCATGTTATACCTGCAGCCTGATTCAGCATGCTTAATTTTAAACAGAGATAAGGCGAGCTTCTGTTCATGCTTTTGCTTTAGTTCATGCAGTTGACCTGTGCAGTGGTGACAGCAAATGGTGACGGCCCACTAGAGTGTCTTTGGTCTCATGGTTGGCTCAAGTTTGCATGGCAGAAGGAGTGAGTGAACAAGATGAGCGCACAGTGTGCAACTATGACGGCTCCAGACAAAAAGTTATGGTCGTTGCAAGCAAATGCAGACATGTGAGCTTCCAGCTGGTGTGATCCTTTCCCTGTCTGAATATGCACAAGCCTAAGGTTCATGCACCTAGTGCATCTAGCAATGCTGTCAGGTGTAACTGGCTCTGGAAATGTCTGCCCCCAAATCCCCTATGAATGATGTTTTTGTGAAATAAGGTGGAGGAGGATGAAAGAAGAAATATCCTTCTAAGGAAGATAGTTTATTTCTTCTCCTACCAGACAAAAGTTCCTTGTTCTTGGGGGGGGGGGGGGGGGAGCCTTTTTTCCACCGAAAATTCCCTCCTCTCTGTCCCTATCTTTTGATATCCTTTCGGGTCACGCCTGTTCCTTCTCAACTGGGGAGGGGGGCATCAAAGGGGTTAGCATGGGTGGACATGGGCTCACGAGGACAGACGGGTGATGACAAGACAGGATTAGCTTGATTTATTTATTGGAATGCAAAAATAGTCTGCGGTCGCGGGTAAGGGGAAGTAAAAGTCCAAAAGAAAAAGGGGCGGCAGCTTCTCTTCAATCGATGGAGTTGATCCGAGGGCAGTCAGTGGGGTGGCATCCATTCTTTTCCCGGTGTCCTGCCCTTTCCATGGGGCCAGCTAAGCGACGGGGATAGATGATCAGCTTTCCCCCATTCTCCCCCTTCCTCCTGGGAGCTGCCTCCTTTTGACTATGGGGAAGCTGCCACAGGTGGGTCGGGCAGGAGAGTGGCTTCAGGAGGAACCTCGCTGGCTCGCCCGGAGGTGCAGGAGTGCTGACGTATCTGCTTCAATACGCGTACCTTTGATTGCTCTTAAACGCAAAATGCTTCTCATCACAACACACGCTCACTACCTTGGCTTCCCAAAGTTGGCAGTGTGTCTCCCGCTTTGAAGTGGTGTGTGCTTGTGCTCATTGGAAGTAGGTTCTGCAGCGTATACAGGGGAACATTTAGGGACACTTCTCCAATCTCCAAGACAGCTGTTTGTGCAGATAAGGAACCTCGGGGGGTTTACAGTCCCATGCCATACTGGGTCATCCTGAGTCATTTTCTGGTCACTGAGAGAAAACAAATGAGCATGTGAGTTCTCTTTAGCAGCCCGTCCGCTGTGACCCACAGTTCATCGTGCTCCTGTAGCCATAGGAAGCAAGAGGCACAGCACGGCACAGCTCAGCTTGCCACATGGCCAGAGCCTACGGGCCGTGAGATTCCCCGGAAGGTCGGAGCTCCTAAGTGGAATCTTGTTAAGAAGCGGTCCCACAGGAAGTGGTCCTTGGATTTCAGGCTGCCAGGCCTGTAGACCAGAAGCAGCAACTCTGTTCCCTTAAACTGGATTTAATAGAAACAAATTTACTGCAGAACATAAATCTAAAATGTTTGACTTTTTTTTGTTTAAATGCCAACATCAAGAGGGACGAAAGAAAAGAAATTGCAACCCCATTAAAGTGACGAAGCAAAGTGCTTGAAGAACAGTCCTGTTGCAGTTTACAGGGTCTCCAAAAGAAAGAAGGAAGGTGAAGACTGAGGTTGAACGGCCTGGCTGGATCTGGTGGTGGCCCATCTCGTTCGGCAGTCCGTTTCCAACAGAACCCAACATAGTGCCTCTAGGTAGGAACTGACATGCAGAGCAGGAAGGTGTTGGACTTCTCGTGGTGCCTTGCCCCAGCACCTGATATTGAGAGGTATACTGTCTCATTACATGGAAGGTCCATCTGGATATCAGGGCTAATAATCTTGCTCATTCACCTCTGATATTGAAAGCATCTGAGCTTGAAATGCACTCCAGGGCTGTTAACTTAGTATAGCTGGTCAGGTAAGAGTCTTGCTTTTCAAAGACCTTTCGTGCCCTTCTTTGGCTCTCAGCCCTCATGTCCCACTACACTCCTGCCCGTTATTCCTCTTGCAGCTTCATCACCCTCGGCTGCCTGAATGTCTTCTCCCTCAGACAACTCTATCCTTCCTCTCTTGCTGCCCATCCTGCTTCCTACCACTACTGGAATGCTGGCAGGATGCAAACTTATTCAGATTCCTCCTACAAAACCCACTTTTTCCATGAAGCCTTTGACAGCACCCCTTAATCTTCTTTCTCCACTACAGCTAAGCTTGCCTACTCAACTGAAATGCTTGCACCTGGTTTTCCTCCCTCTGTTGTCTCCCTGATAGAACTAGCAAGGTTGTGTTCATATTTTGTGGGTAGCTAAATTGTGTGTTGGATGAAGGGGGGAGGGGGGAAATTGCAGTTCTAGGTACCAGAATTTTAGGTGTCAGCCCTTCACAAGCGCCTAGTTCTCACTGAGGTGGTAAATAGGCATCTGGTCCATACCACTTCAGATTTCAAGCACGGGGCTTGCGTGACTGAATGCTTTTTCTGTACTGCTAAGTATACATTTCCTATACATAGAATATTTGGGAGGCTTGGCTACAACTCTTCTCCATCAGATGGTAATTGCCTGTGTTCATGGACCCTTTTTCACTTCTAATGAGAAGCATTCAGTCATGTACGCCTCCACCTGAAGTATCACAGCCCCAGTGCAGTTGGTTACCTGCAGACAGTGAGAACTCAGCTAGTTGCATATGTGCAAGTGAGATTCGCAGTTCTTTGCTACCAGCGTCACATTCTGAAGTACCTGAGGCTGCCAGGCATTTGGAGTCTTGCCCTATTTGTGTGCCATTTCCCAGGTAGATTATATTTGAAGGGTGGTTCTGATCCTCAGGCGTGGTGGTTTGTGATCCTGAAACAAAAATGGAGACAACTTGATTCAGACTTGTCCACCTCTAGGCTTGTGTTTTCCTTGCCTTGACAGATGAGCAAAACACAAAGTTCTATAGCCTCTCCACGAATGCCCATTAGGCGATGTTCAGGCAAATCCCCCCTCCTTCTGCTGTGCCCTGAGAGAGGTTCTTGTGCACTTGGGGAGGGAGTGGCAGTGAATAATGTTATCAGGAAGTATTATGACAGCTGCTTAAGTGCTGTTCAAGCGTTTGCATAGAGCATGGAACTGGGTAGAGGCTCTGGAATGTATTATTCAGTAATCACAGATGGCTGAACTTCTCCCATCTTGAGACTCATTGGCCTCTCGTTTCCTGTAGGAAGGGAAGCCCTAGTTCCTATTGAGTTATGCGAAGTGATACTTTGTCCCTTTCAGATAGAGCTGAGTGACTTGAACATTGTGTTTGCATAGGGCTGCTGCACATGTTCCTTGGGAGCAAATTCAAGTGTGGCATGCGCTACCATGTCTGTGTAGGGGGACTTGCTTATGTAAATCATGACTTTTCCATCAAAGGGCACAGAAAACAGAGTCTGGTCCTTGGCCAATTGCTACTGGCATATATGTTGCAGGTAAAAGCCATCACTTCATAAACGGCTTCATGCACATGCCATTTCCACGGCTGAGAATTGATTTCCAGGTTTCAAATATATTGCGTGAAATATTCTGTGGACAGTTCACTTTTCATCAGACTAGCATTCCCTGCAACTATATTCCTGGAGTCTAGCTGTGAGGAAGCAGCAAGGATCTTCTGGTGCAGAGATGCTTTGAAAACCTCTGCTTTCCATTTCTTGGATCTGGGAGAGATGGGTGGCTGGCCTTGCCCAGAGCTGCTGGAAATCATTGCCGAGCTTGGCCACCTTTGTGCCTCCAAATCAGCTGCTAAGGTCTATTATTGTGCGAACATCTTCCAGCCCTGCTGCCTTTGGATGGGGAGTTGGATTAGATGACCTTTTGGTTCCTTCCAAGTCTGTGAATCACCATCTGATATAACAGTTGTAGCAATTTGTGGCAGGGTGGGGGAAAAACAGTGCAGTTCCTGCACTCCACCCCCATCTGGGCTTCTAGCGATGAAAACTGCAGGGAGGGTGACGCAGCATTTTCGTGCCTGCCTTTGTTTCAAGCCAGAGTTCCTGTGGTGCAAAGTTTGGACATTGTAAGTTTGAACTCTTCCCATGGCTCTCACGATTAATTGGCTGGTGTGTTGGGTCTGTGTGCACTGCCCATGTGAGTGTGTTTGGGTTCTGCTTGGAGACTTTGGCGTCAGGCTGCTTCACATTTGCCTTCCTTATTCCCCCCCCCCCAGTGGTGGGCCAGAGTGGTAGGGGAGCCGAGTCCCCTCTTTCTGGAAACAAGTTAAAGCCGTCAGCACTCTAGTTTGCTTGGAAGCAAAGTTCAGATAGCCTCTCTGCTCCATGAACTGTGGGTGAGCTGCCATCATTTGGCCTAACCTACCTCTCAGGCTGATTGTGGGGACAAAATGGGATTTTTAGATTCAAGATTCAAGTCATCTAGGACTTCAGGAATTCCTAGGACGAATCATCTAGGACGATCTAGGAATTCAGCAGGCTCATGCCCTTATTAAATCTAAACTCTGGCAGCATGAGTTTGAGGTTCTTGCAGCCAATCTGAACCCTACTTGTTCCCCACTTTTCTTTGGTCTTTCCCCTTCTCTCGGGTGTCATCCGAATTATTTTGCCCTATTAATTAACCCCAGGTTGAGAAGAGTATTTATGTTAGCCCGATTTAACATTTTTCCCTCAGCGAATCATGCCGGCCGTTTTGCAAATATCCCCAAAGAGGATCGATTACGTTTTTTTTGCCATTTGGTTCCAGATACCCTCGAGCACATACGTTTTCACTGCCCAGCACATTCTTCTATTCGTAAAGTTTTTTTAGAACCCTGGTTATCTTCCCTGCTGAACACCCCTGAAACTTTCCTGAGTGATTCCTTCCCTTTTATCACAGAAGCTGTGACTAGTTTTCTGTAAGAGATTTTGAAATTAACCCTCAAGCTATAATTTGTATGTGTATTTTTAGTGCTACCTGTTGTACTTATGCCAATAAAGGTTTGGGAAAAGGAAGGATTTTTAGATTGTGAGCCCTTTTGGGACAGGGAGCCGTTTAACTTGATTATTATTTGCCTGTAAACCACTTTGGGAACTTCATGTTGAAAGGCGGTATATAAATACTTTTGGATTGGTCTCTCCCCCACCCTGTTTTGATGCCTTGAGCTCTTTGGCAGGAGTGGTGGAGGAGAGAAAAGGATCCTAGTAGATCTCACCTCAGTGTCCTTCTCTTCTCTTCTCCCTAACCTTCTGGACTAGATGACCCACTGATGAGGCCACGAATGACACTTCCCCACCTGAGCGCCAGGAATTTGATTGGTCCGTCCGAGGATGAGCAAGTTGTGGGGCTTGCCAAACAGTGACTTGGAGCAGAGCCTTCCTGCCATTGCTTCCTCACTTTCGCACAGCCAGGGCTTCTCGCCACACCACTACGTCTCTCCTGAGAGGAGAAGACTCATTTCTGATGTGCGGCGGACGTTCTGCCTCTTTGTGACCTTCGACCTTCTCTTCATCTCACTTCTCTGGATAATTGAACTAAACGTAAGTTGAGGGGAGCTGGCTTTTGTGGGTAGGGCTTCCTGCTACTCCTTGGAATTATCCAAATGAATAAAAATGCCTCTCAGCTTTGCAGTTCATAGCCAGTAGGTTAGGGACGGTGCCACCCGTCAAGCAGAGTCCTTGTAGGAAAACCAAATTGCCCAGGCTAGAACCCAGATACCAGAACCAAATTCCACTGCTTCCCCCTGTACGGAGCACTGCTGCTGAACGCAAGGTGTGCTGTGCACGTCATAGAAACCTGAGCCCGTGTTTCATGGTCCTTGCATAAACCTGCTCAGGGTACAATGCTATTCAGGTCAAAAACCACACAGGAGATGGATGCTGATGATGATCAGGCTGCATTGTCCATCTACAAAGAGAGCCTTGATCACCAGCAATAATCATGCAGTCCCTCATATGCAATCTTAGGATGGCAGAGGAGTGAAGAGCTCCTTGTTTGATATCCTTGCACAGCACAGTTGCTAAGAGGTGGAGCTCCAAATCAGAACTTGAGTCTGGTGTGAGTCTCACCTCCATCTTGAATTCTTGCTCCATGGCCTGGGGCAAAGCTTCAGCTCCCCAGTGGCTTTAGGGGGATAATGCTCATTTACCTTAGAGGGCTGTTGTAAGGACAACTTCAGTAGAGTACATGCGCACTATAATGTTAAGTTCTTCTTGCTAAGTATCATATATGTTAAATATGTCACTTCAGCCTCATGTGACTCAGAGGATGAACTAAGTTGAGGAGTCGTTTGCAAGTTAAATTGTAACATAGTGACTGGAGAGGAAGAGCGACTCATTTCTTAGAACTGGTTTAATCAGTGGACAGCAAAGGAGGATGAACCTACAGAGATCCAGACCAATGGGTGCCACCAGCAGGTGTCAGGAGAGCAGGTGACTCAAGCAAATGATCCAACCTGCACATTCCAAGGGCAGGACCAGTCTGACCTAAGAGGGAAACTTCCTGCCTGACCTCAGACGTAACAATCTGTCAGGAAAGGCTTCTCACTGACTGGGCAATGTTCTTGTTCCACTGACAGCATAGTATAGCCTGGATCGTATGTGCTCTTGGCAGCAAAGTCATCTGCAAAAACAATATCATTTTAGAGTACAAAAAGCTTAGCAATGCCAGTAGGCACATCCACAGTAGCCATGGCAACTCTGCCAACACGCACCAATCATGGCACGATGCATCGTGCTGACGATGCCCACACAGTAGCTTTGTGTGGCAGGAACTAATTCATGCCCAGCAACAGTAGCCTAAATACAGAGAAGGTTGGTCATGCTGAAGTCCCACTGAAATTAATGGGATTTCATTGGGACAATCTTGCCTCATTTCAGTGGTACTTAAGCGTAACTATAAGCTTCTCTGGATGTAGGCCTGTAGTTCACACTTCCGCCAAGTGTGGTTCCCAAAGTGAGTATTGGAAGATACACACAACCATTTACTTATCTGGTAGGTGAGGAGGAGGGTGAGAGCTGAACCCACTCAGCTAGCTTTGAGTTGCTTTTCCTATAGCCTGCTTGGCTTATTTGTTCCTTCTGTACAATTTAAACGAAAGTCAAAGGCTTTTCTTCAGGAGGAGGCTGTTGCCTGGTGGAATATCTCTGTAAGGTTGTCTTGTTGTACTGCATACGAAACCCAGCAAATGCAGACACCACAATGCCCTCTACAGTGTGACTGACTGTGGTGCAGCCAGCATCACAGACTGACATTCACCAGGGATCCTAGCAAATAGATTGAATTTCTGCATACTCCATGCATACGCACACACACACAGAACCTGAATTCCATTGTCAGACAAATGCCCAGGGACGCATCAGAAAGGAAGGACATGCCAAGGCCTGGCCAGTTGGGAGGAAGCACTCGTGGAGCACACAAAGGCCTACCACAGGATGGATTAAAGATTTGCTGGAGACGTGCCCATATTAGGGGGAACAAACTCTATGCTAGGACAAGAGAAAGAAGCCACCAGGATACGTAACAATGAAAGCCACAGTAGCACTTATTTTGGCAACAACCTGGGACTCCCTGGAGCTCAGTGGGAAAGAGCATTGCGATGGGAGATAGGAGGTGGTGGCTCACCCGCTGTGGGGTAGGGTGGAATTAAGGTGAGACTTGCATATGGGTACCTGGCCAACAGCAATTGTATCTGAGGCCAAAAAAAAAAAAAAAAGGTGAAGGAAGCAGTACTAGACTCCAGACCTCCTGCCCCATAGAGCAGCTCTCTAATTGCATAGCCAAAGGGGACGATAGAATCTTATCTTTCAGGCACCCAGGCCACAAAAGCAGACAGAGGGGACTATAGATGGAGTTCCCATTCTGTGTAACAACACATGAGATCCCAGATGCAGTCTGGATGCAGAGACCAGATGCATTAGAACAGGTGGTCACTGAAAACATACCCTCAAATGGTGTGGTGCCACAGTAAAACATAAAGAATGATGCATGGCCTAAAAACCCTTTTATTTAGTGTCCTGGCTTTTGTGTGTCACAGGATACGCTTCATTTTGCCCGGTCTCTTTCAACCTATCCTTTCACACCACCTCTGTGTTCATTTGCTATCAAGCACTGCTTATTAGGTTATCACCAGACCTTGCTGTCTGTCTCTCCCTCTGCACATAATGCAGCCCAACCGCATAGTGTCTCACACCAGCAACAGCCAAGGGGGTTGGGAGCCGTTAGAGGCCTGCCCTCTTTGCTTAAACCTCAGAGAAAGGGGGGGGGAGATGTGGAGCCCGAGTCCTGGTGGGGTGATGGAGAACCAAAGGGAGGGTTAGGAAGGTAGGTTGAACCCAAAGAGTGGGATAGAGGGGAAAAAATATTCCAAGTCCCAGGTGGTGCCTCAATGTTAGGAAATTGCAAGGTAGGCCTTGTTTACTTACCAAACTCCTGGGGGTGGGAGTGTGTGCAATAATGTTTTTACTTAAGAAATCTTTCTTATCCACAGTCTGCCAATGGTATCCAGGCAAATTTGAAGGAGGAAATTATCCACTACAATTTTAAATCATCCTTTTTTGATATATTTGTAAGTATTCTGATGTGTCGTAACTTGACAGAGTGACTAAGGGGGAACTGTTTTACTTGGGGACACATGAATGCTAAAGGAGACACAAAAAGCAAAGTCAGTGAAAGGGTCTTTATCGGGGGCCACATAAATGGTTGCAGACGTATTTTCCTTTTCACAGAACACATGGTCAGGCCCTAGCTAATGAACAGTGTCCTAAAGCTTGGATGCTGGAGTTTTTAGGCCGATTAATTACAAAAAACCTTTACCTTTTTTGTTTTTCCAAGAATTTCACAGTTTCGTGTTTGCTAGCATCTTGAATGTTCCATCTTTTCTTTGTTTTAAGCTCTTGGCTTTTTTCCGGTTCTCACTACTGCTTCTGGGATATGCTATCCTACGGCTCCACCACTGGTGGGTTATAGCGGTAAGAAGCAACTTTTTGTTGTTGTACTAAAGTAGTGAATTGAATTGTGTTTACTAGAGAGATGGCTGCAGTTTTGAAGCTGTTTTTTATGGATTTTTCTCTTCTCTCCCCTTTCCCCCATTTTTATTCCCAAGATCACTACATTGGTGTCCAGTGCCTTCCTGATAGTGAAAGTTATCCTTTCAGAGGTGAGTAGTTCATATGTGAATTCTCCTTTCATCTTTGTGGCGATCTTCCG
This sequence comes from Lerista edwardsae, assembly GCA_029204185.1. Classification (NCBI taxonomy): domain Eukaryota; kingdom Metazoa; phylum Chordata; class Lepidosauria; order Squamata; family Scincidae; genus Lerista; species Lerista edwardsae. The sequence goes on from JAJKFI010000047.1 coordinate 8,231,644, forward strand.
CAAGCATGAAAACTGCCATGTTTTTAAATGGCAGTAGAGTAAGCTCCACAGCTACTCATTGATTTGGGGTTTCAGAAGGTGGTTCTAAAGTGGTAGCTAATCCACATCAAATCTCATTTTCCTTGCAATGTCTTTCTTTTCTCTCTCTTTCCAACAGCTCTTGAACAAAGGGGCCTTTGGCTACCTATTGCCCATTGTCTCCTTCGTCCTTGCTTGGCTAGAAACATGGTTTCTGGATTTTAAAGTCTTGCCTCAAGAAGCTGAGGAAGAACAATGTGAGTTTCTGCATTGGGTGAAGGATGCATTAAATGAGAATCAAAAAAGCTTTGCACACACATATGCACCCTCGGATAACTGTCCTGCTAGTGTGATGTTGTTGTGGCATGGGGAGGACACTGAAGGCAAACCACTTCAGAGAGTTTGAGGTAGCAGTTTGCTGTTTTGTCATGGTTATTGGGTTCTGGAGCCTCATGCTGCACCTTAAGATTTTTCCTGCATTTTTACTACATGGAGAAAGAACTTAAAAAGCAGAATGCCCAAAGGATTACTCTTTTGCATCCTTACAAAAGGTTTTAAATGGTTTCTAAGGAACTAAACAAGCGTCTTAATGTCACTATTGGATTAGGAAACACTCCAGATAGATTAAAGCAAAAAAGAAAAGGCTCTCTATTATATTAAGCACTTATTGCTTTGTAAGTATGATAGGCAAAGTGGTCACTGCTGCAAAGATAAAGCATCTCATCTCAAGTGGAAAGGCTGAGGGGAGCAACTTAGCCAGCCAGTATACAGGGTAGAGAAAAGTCTGCCTTTCTGTGCAAAGGTGTCCACATGTGTAAAGATATGAGAAGCTTGCTATAGTGTGCAGCGTCTCCTGCTCAGAATGCACTCAATGTGTTTTGGTCTCATTGGTTATGATTTTGCATCTGTGATTCAGATTTGCAGGAATTTGGCATGCACAGATCATGAAGATTTTTCCAAGAGGTGTTCTGTGAGCAGCAGGACTAGAAACTCGCTTTTATTTTTAAAAAGGTTTCTACACAGCTTTCCCTTGAGATTGATGCTCAAGGCGGGTTACAACAAAAGATTAAAACATCCATAATAAAACATCCATCAAAAATACTTAAAACCATGATGGCCTAAAAACCACAGATTAAAATATAAAAGCATCAGATAAAAACAAACATCAGATAAAGTCCACCTCCAAAAGCCATTTGAAATAAGTTTTCAAGCTCTGTGGGAAACTGTCCTGGGAGGGGACTGATCGTAATTTGCCTCCACATTTGGGGAGCCACTACCAAGGAGGCTGTTCCTCTCACCTCTGCCCCCCTTGCTTCATTCAGGTGGGGCAGACAAAGAAGGTCCCCCTCTGAAGATCTTGTCCGGGGGGGGGGGTTAAATGGGAAAATGGACAGGAAGGCCATTCGTCCATTGTGCATCTCTTCTCTCCTAGCCCACCACCAAGGATGCCCTCGGGTGGCAAGTTCAGCCCTTACACAGCAACTTGTTAGACAAGCAAAATCCACGCAGTCTGGTGTCAAACCAACAGGTTCAATTGCAAATCAGAGGTCTCGAGTCTCCAGAATTTCAGGCCAATATCTTTTTCCACCAGACTGTTTTGTTGAGAATCCACTAATTGGGATTACTGGGAGTGGAATGTCTCGTGCCATCAGCGTGTGTATTTGCCCTGCTGTGCTCTGCTTCTCCCTTCTCCCACCTATAAGCCTAAGGCTTAAGCCACCAAATAAGCAGGCCAAGGCCAGTCCTGGGACACTCCATGTCCCTTGTGTGGTGAGGGGCCAGGTTTTTTGTGTTGTGCTAGTATTACTGATAAATCTTCACTTTATTCACTTGACAAACTGACCATACAGTTTAAACTGTTGGTTAACTGGATTCCCAGCTTGGCTTCAGTGAAGTTTCTATTTCCAGTTTATTCAGGAAAGTTGAATGTGAGAAGATGGCTTTTTCTTAAAGTTTTGCTCTTTCCCAAAACTGTGAAGTCATTCACCTTGACCTAAGTTTGTAATAGCTATGAATGAACTGAACTCTTGTTTCTCCCTTTTTTTTCAGGGTACTTGGCAGCTCAAGCCGCAGTGGCACGTGGACCCCTCCTTTATTCAGGGGCACTTTCAGATGGCCAGTTCTACTCCCCTCCAGAGTCCGCTGCAGGTGACTAAAATTTCTTTCCTCTTCGGGCATACTGGCAAACTTCTGTTTGGTCTTTGAGAGTCAGAAGATCTTGTTCTTCTGCCTGTGTTGGATAAAATTGAATTATCAGATTGGGGCAGTTCTGATGCAGCAAAGCTATTTGCCTGCCAGTGTGGCTACCCATTGCATCTGTGCTTGGGCCACTGTTCTGGGTTTTTGCCTCTGGGATATGCTCAGATCAGTGACTTAAGGCAGAAGAGGATGGGCTTGTGGCATAATCTGGAAGTTGGCATTTTCAGGTAAAGTAATGGAGTGTTCCTTCAGAATTCCAAAAAGTGTGTCTTGCTCATCAGAAGTTTGGAAAGCCCAGCAGAAGGCCACATGAGTGTCCTTCCATGGCCTCACTGAACATGGTTCTGTGTGTGCTTCTGAACTGCTGCTGTTTTGTGTTCTTGTGAAGCAGCCATAATTCTTGGATTGGGGAGAAAGTATAACCAGGTGGCAAGGGGACCTATCACAAAAGCAAGTTGACCGCATTCAACAGCTCTTTGAAAAATAAAATTCTAGATATGGTGTATGTTACTAGATGACCTTGGTACTGCAGGGATGAAATGCTTCTTCTGTACATTGTTCCAGATTTCACATTTAACTTTTGAACATTTTTCTGATGTTTGTCTCTAGGATCAGATGATTCTGATGATGAACTTCTAGGAAAGAGGCCGTTAACTGATCAGGTATGACTGGGGCAGCATGTTGATGCTCCCACTTGTGCTTGCTTCTGATTATATTTGAAGGTTTCCAACTCCAAAGATCAACAGCACACAAGGACACTTTGCCCCATTGGTGTAGGGTTGGATAGATGACTTCTCATGAGCATTTAGTAATTCCTGCAATGAACATGCATGTACTGGTGTACATGGTACCAGTATTGTTAGTACTATGGCAGGTAGTACTTAGGGTTGCCATGCATGGAAATTGCATGAGCAATGGGCGCGGTCCCATGAGCCCTTGGCACTGCTGGGTCTGGCCCAACCTAAACTGACTTCCACTGGACTTCTGCTAAATGAGACCAAGATGTGTTGTAACCCGCCACAAGCCTTTGGGGCTAGGATAGGAAAGAGTTATGCTTTGTTCTGAAATTCTCAATAAGCATAGTGTATTCTGCAAATGTTTGGTCAGTCCAAACATCCCATCAGAATACAGTAGTTGCAATTGCAGCACAATGTCTTTATCAGAAAGACTGATGGTTAAGTGGGAACTGGTGTAACAATTAACATATGAGCATGTTTTATAAGCACAGAAATTCCCATTTAAATCTCAGCTTGGCCACAAGAATGTGGGAGCAGCATAATCAAGCTGCTATCTCTGGGATTCCATCTGCTGTAACTGGGATAATATTAGCCTGCCTTACAGAGTTGTCAGTCAATCGGTATTTATATACCGCTTTTCAACAAAAAGTTCACAAAGTGGCTTACAGGCAGAAAAAAATCGTTGTGAGGATAAGTGAGTTAGTGTGAGGATAAGTGTAGTACAGTACCTTGAGCTCTTTAAGTACCCTATGAAGAAATAGTATGTTACATTGGATATCGGTAACCAAACGTAAGTAAAATGATCAAATAGTAGGGGAGAAATGAGAAAAGTGAGACTAGTAGGGCAGTATGTACTAGGAAAGGATAAAGGTCTGGACTTCATAGGAAGCACTGAGAGCTAGGACGTTGTGCCAAAATGTGTCCTTCCCCCTTCTACCCAGATTTTCTACATAGCGAGCCTTTATCTCACCTAATCTTTTAAGCTTTACACCTTCCCAAGGATTAGAAACATAGGCATTGCAAGTACCCATGTGTCAATTTAGTACTCGTGTGCCACAAGATTGACTGGCATTGAAAGGAGCAGTGCCCCTTCTTTTAAGAATCATTCACAGATAGTGGAAAGTCGGCCATGCAAACAGCAGAATCTATATTAATCCTGCTGCCATCTGCACCAGCTGTATCTCATGGTTAGGGGAAACAGGATGGGTTAAGGGTACTGCATATGTGGCATATGTGCCACATGTGGTAGTCAGATGTGCTGTCTGAGCAGTAATTGTTGTGTCCACTTTTTTAATAATCTACTGTACTCACGTTGAGATGTAAAAATAGACATAATACATACATTCACGTTCTCACGTGTGTGTGTGTGTGTTCGTTCTCCCGACTGTCTTTTGGTCAAGGCCCAACCGATTCTCCAGAAAAGTCCCATCACTGCTTTAACAACCTTCAACCTTGTGTTGGAATTCCGAGTACTACAGAATTCATGAAACCTGCCTTTTTGTTTTCTTTTTGTCATTTTAGATAAACAATTTAGTTGTGACTGTCTGTCCTCCCTTGTTCAGCCACCAAGAGGCAGTGTTGCACATTGTCCAGTTGCAGCTCCATAAGCTTCCCTAAGGACTGCTTCATAAGTTACAATTGTAACATATACCCCTCCTGCTTCTGTTGAATTAAGATCCCAGCGTCAAGTGGTTTGAGCATTAGACTTATTCTTGAATGACCATTTTCTGTAGCAAATTGCAAGTCATCCCATGCAATCAGATGAAACGCAAATGTCACCCATGTCTAAACCCTGGTTGCCACTCTGCTTTATTATACAGTTGTAAGAAATGAGGAAGAAGTAAGTTAGCATCAGGGAGTGATGGGTTAAGGAAGAAGGGCCATTCTCCAAAAAGACTTGCAAGGCTGGGCTTGTATCCCTCCTCACTGTTGGATAAGCTATGCTTCATTTTTAAAACAGCTAATAAAATAATCAACATGTAATTTGTTAGATTATTCTAGTTTAAAACACTGGCTAAAAAGGTGCCCCAGATTAATCTGAGTTTTACTAATTTTACTTTAAAAATGAAAACATTAAGCAGATTTTTTTTAGAAAAGTTTTTTAATTTTCCTACTGTTGAATACAAGTACTATATTTGAGTACTGCAAGACATTGATTCCCATATGTAGGGAAGAAGAAATGCTTCTACTAAGACAATGCCTTCAGTTTCATTTGGGTGCATCCTTTTTCAAATAGTGTGCTTTTTTGATAGAATTATTCCCTTACCCTTGCAGATTTGGCCAGCCGGTTTAATCAGTTGATACTCATATGACCGACTAAGATGTCTTTAATTGGGAGACAGCCTTAAATAATACTCTCTTGCTTTACTTCCAAATGCCTGCCCTAGTGGGAAAATGTTTTCTAAGCGCCTTTCACATGGAGTCAGCATAGGACTTTGGCAAATCTCCAAGGGGATGTCTGATAAATGTAGGGAAGCTACCAAGAATTGCCTAATAGACTACTATACGTGGGGATTTTATCTATGCAGCCGGAGAAGTCGGACTATATTAGATGTGGGTATCACTAAATTGGGTGCTGTTTATCACAGGAAACTAACCACACATTTTGTCCTAGGAGAGAGAATATGTCCAGCAAGGCAAAGCAGCTATGGAAATGATGGATCAGATTTTGGCTCAAGAGGAGAACTGGACATTTGAGAGATGCAGTGTAAGTGGATAAGGGCTTTGGATCAGTCTTGTAGATCAGTATTAAAAAGCAGTGACCTATAGGGCCATCCCTTGCTAATGGGTAGAAAGGAGTGTATGTCTCCTTATGTATAATTCAGTGCAACTTTGATTATACATGTATCCCCCCATATCCGTGGGGGGGGGAGGGACAGACAGACAGAGAGGGGGGGTATGGGGGCACCCTATCTCTGTGTCACCTTGTACCCATTAACATTTATATGGTTCCTGGTGCAAAAATGTTCTTCCTTTTATAGGTCGCTATAAGCATGCAAGGTTATAGCATGAAGTGGAGGCAGCAGCCTGAATGCTTGATTGCTAAGAGGAAGCAGGAAGTTAATGGATTATTGTTAGCATTTGATTTAGTCTTTTCAAGCATTCAGATTGCTTGAACCAGATTGCTTTCAACCTGCCTCCACATCGCGCTATAAGCTTGGGTGCTTATAGCTGTTAACTCCAACAACTCCGTCTGCTGTCTATAGGGGGCAGCCTAATGTCCGAAGGGGGCACAATGTGATGTCCTATACCCAGACCCTTCTTACCTGTCCTCTCTGTGATTCCTGCGGGGTTGTGGCCTTTTTTCCTTCCCTTCTCCTCTGAGCATGTCCCTTTTGTCCTCTGACCTCCAAGCTGATAAGATGTGCATACCAAGGGCTCTGATGCCCCCGCCATCTTAAGCACACCCCCATGCATGGCCATGCAGCTATAGGGCCTTGCCTTCTATGTTGTACCTCTGATCCTAATCAGACGCTGTAGATATGCACTGGATGGCACTGTGAGTAAACCTTTCTTTTTGCATCTTTACCAAGCCTCTGCCTCATGTGTCTTTTGTTAATAGCAGTCAACCTGGGTGAGGGAGGTTCCCATGAGGTGAGGTCTTAAGGGGGAATCCGCTGCTTACCCTACTCTGCTTTCCCCTATCACCAGTAAGAAATTTCCAATAATAGCAACCTGTAAAAGGAAGAACATTGTAAGCGAATAAACAATGTTAATGGGTGCAGGAGTTCCCCTGATCTGTGGATACAGGATAAGAGGAGCACACATGTGCTGGGAAACATCACTGTGAGATGAGGGATCCTTTGAATTCTTCCCCACCTGCAATTCTGTGTGCCTCTCCTACATGGTGAAATGGAACTCCTGTTCCAGAAAATAAAGCACCACTTTTAATTGTCAAAAGAAGTTACTCTTAAGTGTCTCACTGAGCTCTCTCTCCTTCTTAGCTGTTTGACACACTTACAAAAATGAATTACCAACGGGAGAACTGAAGAGGTTTCTCATTTCATGTAAATGCAGTAAAATATGACATAAGGCAGGTTACTTGGCTTGTTAATATAAATGATTTTACATTTAGGGCTCCAAGAGATATTCAAAGTGTTGGTAACTTTAAAAAAATCTTCCTCACAATGAAATTCCATTGACAGGCTAGTGTTGGGAAAGGAAACAAAGTGGGGCCGGGATAACTCTGGCACAGTGTCTGCCCTCATCTTTTGTCTGAGTTACAGCACTGGAGGCTTTGGGATCTCCCATCAGTCATCGTCTTAGAAGCAGACTCTAGTGGAGATCTTTAAGTCACAGGGCTGGGTCTGAACTGCTGGAATTTTCTCAGCCCCTGGAGGCAACAGATCTTCCTCTGCTGAGGCCTGCTGCAGCCCTAAGCCAGGGAAGGGAAGAGGAAATGGGATCATGGAGGTCCAGAAGGAATCCCAGGAAGTGAAGATGTTCATGTCACGTACAAGGAGTGTCCCATGGTGCCACATCCATCCACTGCCTTGGGGTTACAGAGTTTTTGCTGGTCAAGGAATGGCCTTTAGTACAGTACCTTAATTCACAGTTCAGATCTTTCTTTAGTGCTGTATCTGCAGGGCCTTGTTGCATGTAGCCTAAACAGCCTGGGCCCAGCTTCCTGCCCAGTAAGAGGCTACCTCAAAACCCTGTTTTCGATCTCAAGATTGACTAGAAGAGCTTGTGGGTGTGCAGAGAAATGTTTTGGTAACTTCTTCCTCTGCTTGGGAATTCTTTCCTTGGAGATTTTCCAAGGCCTTGAATCCTCTGGAGGTGTTGCAAGGTGTTATTCAGACTGGCTTTTGGAGGCAGGGTAGAATCATCAGTGTTTCCCACCCAGGGCCCTTGAGATGCGGCAAGCTGCAAGTGCCATTAATTGGTAAAATAATAGTGAAGCAACCTTGGAAGTTCTTGTAAGGCAGTGAAATGTTGCAGAAGAGCCACTCCGTCCTTTTCTGTGAAGCTCATGTGCCTTTAACACTTCTTGTGCAGGAGTTTGGTGACACTGTTCATTCCCTCGAAACACCATTTCATGGCAAGATCTTCATCTTAAAGGTAAGGCACTTTCATGACCAAAGGGCTACTGCCAGCTCATTGCTGGTCATATCCCACTCAGCTCAAAGATTTTGCTGCATGCATCCCTGTAGCCATTTTAGCATCCCTCTGGACCCCCCCCCCCCCCCCGCACAAGCAGATGGCTTGTAGAAATGAGTCTTTTCTCTTTTGCCCTTTCAGTTAAGGGCATGAGATGGGACCTGATTACTGGAACTCATTTTTGGGATAATTAAACTTGCCCAAGCTCATAATTCAATCTTCATTGGCTTTGGTTAATTGTGTGTGTGTGTGTGTGTGTGTGCAGGCAGTCTCTCCCCTTTGAAAGTGGGTTGCTGTTAAGAGAGGCTATAAATGAAACACATCAAGTTCCTTGGGCTGGGCTGCTAAAAGAGTTCTGTGCAGTGACCATGCCCTCCGTTACCCTGCAGGCTGTTCTACAATGTTCTGCTGAAATAATCTACCAGGAGTTGATTCTCCAGCCAGAAAAGATGGTCCTGTGGAATAAAACCTTGTTAGCTTGCCAGGTAAGTAGTTTTAAACTGGCCACTGGAACAGATGTCGATGTCTAATTACCAGTCCTTAAAGTTGCTTTTGAAATTGGAGACTCTTGGATTCCCTTTGCCTTGGCTAGAGCACCACTAAACTTGGAGATGCTGCTCTCACTGTATCCTTATTTCCTTAAAGTGGATTGTAGTCGTTCTGTTTTGTACGTGGGATTGAGCAGGGTGGCTTTTAACGTTGTCCCTTCCATTTAGACTTTGTCTTGCATCCATACGTTCTGCCCAGTATATAAAGTATGAGACTGGGGGTCCCACTGTCAATCCCGTTCCCCGCCCAGGACCCTCTCCACCCACCCCCACACCATCACTGCCCACTCCCCACCCGCATAATACCCACCCAGCACTGTTCACTATACCTAAATATTCTTATTAGAGAGAGCAGAAAAAGTTACCATAAAGCTATTTCAGCACAATTGTTAAGAATCTGAGCAGGCTTGGGATACAGTCTCCTGGTACCTGAAGGGATGCTCCAGATGTCTCCCGCTTTACCTGGTGGTGCTGTAGTCCAGTTGTCTTCAACCTATTTCATTTCTGTAAGTTGCCATGACCCCGCAACTGAGGCTTTGCAGCCCCATTGGGGTCTCAACCCCAAAGTTGACGAACACAAAGATAGGTCATATGATTCACTGCGCCAGCTTTCACAGGGAAATTTTTTCCCCTGTGTTCAGTTGTATTCTTTATCCAAGAAAATGGGGTTATCCCAAGCTGGAAACCACTGTTTGTTCCCCTTGTTTTTCCTCCCCAGTAACTTGCATGTCATTGGGTGGAAAATTACTATTGCTTGGCCTCAGTTTGGCAATTCTGTCCAGCTGCCGATGTGCCAGCCTCAGGCATAGGTGGTGATTGACTGGCCCAAGTTCTGGGCCAGTCTAGGAAAGTTCTGTTCTGTTTCATAACCCAGAAAGCAGAGTTCTCCGAGTCCATTAGTTGTTGTTCAGCCTAACTGGAAATAAAAGGAGTCTAGGAGTTACCAGGTTTGAGATGAGTCATCTGATGCAGAAGGTCCTGGCTGCAAGGGTGTGTGTATGTGTGTCCTCTCGATCACAAGGAACTGGGCTCAAGAGCACTTCTTCTCCCATATCCCTTGGTACAGCAGTGCACCTCTTCTGGTGCACCACTCATGCAGGATAAACCACCATCTCCACTTTAAAGCCTTGATTTTTTTAAGTCATTGTCCAACCTTTACTGTAGTCAGCACAGTAAGGCAGGACAGAGATCACCTCCAACTGTTCCTGCTCTCTCTAAGTGGTCACTCTCCACTTAACTGGGCAGGAAAGGGAGTAATTACTTTGTACTAGAGACGTCTGTTGTGATGGCTCAATGGCAGCGGGTTGTCTGCATCCCTCTCAGCTTGGGATAAGGCATCCGATGCAGAATGTCCTGCCCAGCTGCAACTGTTCACTTTTACAGTTTCCTGCTTTGTGATTTTTTTTTTACGCTTTTCTCTCCTACTCATTACAATTGAGAGAGGAGGCGGCTGCCTTTTAAAGCCAGCAAGAGTAGGAGCTGCAATGAAGGGCTTTGTTGAGAGCCAATCTGTGGAATAAAAGGTCAAATAGATACTTGGGTGTTCTGGGGTAAAAAAAAACTCCCACATGTCTTGTGAATAAGGAAAGTCACATGGGTTTTGCATCTCACATGGGTTTGTGCAGAATAAATGTGCACTTACTCTGTGGGTTTTTTTGCACGTTGGTCTGGGCCTTAGCTGATGGCAAAGCCTTAGATCTGCTCAACCAAATTAAACCCAAGTTGTTTTCTCCCATGGGTCTCTGGTAATTGTTGTTCTTGTGAAGGTGCTGAAAATTATTTCTGGTCTGCTCACAAATATTCTTTAAGAGACTTACATCAGAAACCAAATGCTTAGATTGGCTTGTCTCAGCAGAAGTGGGAGGAAAAAAGTCTCATTTCTCTCAACAGATCTTGCAACGGGTTGACGATAACACATCAATATCATATGATGTAGCAGCTGGTGCTGCAGGCGGCGTAGTATCACCCAGGTAAGTCCTGCTTTTGGTCAAAATCCTAGCCAGTTGTTCATTCTAAGTGAGTTGGTAACCTCTTCCTCCTTAACGTGCTCCCAGGGATTTTGTCAACGTGCGCCGGATTGAAAGGAGGAGGGACCGGTACGTTTCATCAGGGATGGCAGCACTGCACAGTTCACGTCCTCCTACTTCCAGATACGTCAGGTATAAGTCTTGCTCTGGCTACATTCTATCTGTCGTGTCCTACCCACACAGGACTGGTGGGCAATTAATTTTTATTTTTTTTAAGGATTTTTTTCTCTACCGTTTTCAATTACAGTCACTCTGGCCAAAGTGAATACGGACTATACAGTGGCAGTTCCAACAGTTAGTGATAAATATACCTACTAAATGTAACCCTGTTGCACAAAAGTTTGAGATTATCAGTCTGTGAAAATTCAGCGCCCATAACTTTTGGCCCACACCACTGAACTATCTAGTTCTGTATTTCTTCCATTGACCTACAGTAGTAATTCTCAAGGTTTCAGACGGGAATTTTTCTCTGCCCTCTTTGGAGATGCTTGGAATTAAATCTAGGATCTTCTGCAGGCAAAGCAAATGCTCTTACTCCGAGCCACAGTCCCTTGCTTACAGCCTCCCCTTCCTTGCCTATAGATTATTACACGTTCTGTGTATTTGCCGCATCTCAGATCTTCTCTCACCTTATGTGCACTGGAAGTGTGTGAAGTGTAAGCTTTCAATATGTAGTGTTTGCAGCAGCCAAGTTAATACTATAACTTTAGGGTCTGATGGTTAGGGCTACTCCCAGAAATTTATTGTCCACTGATTTATCTCTGAATTCAATTCCAAAATTCACAATTAACATGTATAGTGACAGAATATGTAGTCAGCTGGCTGCCTGTTACACCACTTAACAGGTATAGATAAGCTAAATAGAGAACAGCTGTATCTTTTTAAAGGGCCTATAATACCATTGTGTGACGTTACCTTTTTAAAATTATATTTACATTTAAATTTGCTATCATGGCTATTCTCTTCAAACATCATCCATCTTCAGGTTTTTGTTCTCCCGGGTGGCAACGTTTAGGAGACCAATCCAGAAGTTTCAGGGGCAGCAACATTTTGTCTTCCCAATTCATGTAAAAAGAGGTGGCAGAGTGTAATTTCAACCTAAAAAGCAATGTATAGGGGAGGGGAGGCAAACTACTCTCCTGCCCTACCTCCCTGCAGTCTGCCACAGGCAGTTTTCACCCAGCATGACTCACCTTAGCTTTCGGAATTGAAGGGGGGGGGAGTGCCGGGGGGCATCACACTGCAGGGAGTTAAGGTGGGAGAGGATTTGGCTCCCCTCACTCACCGCATGCCGCTTTGGACAATACAAAGTAAACAGTACACCGTAAACATTTTAATTCCGTGAACTCGGTTTATACTTGGTAAACAATTAAAAAGCTTGACAATGTTTCCTCAGCTTTTGTACTGTGATGCAAAAGGGAGCTCAGCCAACATATTTCCACAAGCCCTGGTATATACAGATGTTCTAAGTTCATACAAACCAGGGAGCCGCTGGTGGTTCTTAAAGTGCAAGCAAATGCTTTCACTCATACACCTTGCACGGAGGTGAGCAACATGTGAGCCACAAAGCCAAGATCTGGAAGAGTAACTGAACCAGGCCACTGCATGCCAGCCTTCCGTTCTCTACAACTACAATCCGTTCTCTACAACTCCAAGGGCTTCTGGTTTTTTTTCATTTGGAAATGCTTGTGCTTCAATGTGTTGGTTTATAAAGCTCTGCATGAAATGCTGACAGCCTTGGTATGTTCAAAATAGCTTCTGGAGCCTCCTTGCTCATGCATTTGGGTGGGCATATATGCATGCACACATGCCCTTGTTTTGTGTGTGGTAACTGATAAGCCTTTGACCTTAGGAGAAGTCATGGGTGTTGTAAATTCAGCAAGGGCAGCATTTCAATTATGCCTCTCTCCAGCCGCCCTTTCCCAGCGTGTGGCCTTTCTGCTGCTTCCAGCTGCTGTCTTGTGATGAGCAGGCTGGATTGTCTTCTAACAAAAGTTTTCTTTGTTGTTCTTGGAGCCTCAGGTGACCAGCCAGAAGGCTCTGTTCACCAACTTCATTTTTCCATGTAATGGCATTAAAAAGTCATTGGCCTTTAGCTCAGTGTCTGTGTAGCGGCTGGGGCAAAATTGTTGAGAAGGGCAGTGTCTCTTCCATATGTCGGAGCACATTGTGAAATATTGAATGTCTCGCTGCTGTGGCTTGTTCAATGAGGTTGTTTTTCTGGCAGTTGCGATTTTTGAGGAAATGTTGAAAAGGGGGGGTGTATCTAAAGTCACTCCAACTCTTTGGCGGCATCATTGTCTCTGGTTTCTATTCCCTTTTTGCAATTGGCAACTTCTGGAGAAAAACATACTATTCGAAACTTGCTTTATTTACAATTATATAAGCATAGCATCCAAGTCCACGGGCACTCTCACTGTAGGCTGTGATTCACTCTGACATCACCAGGTGGAGAAAGAGTCCAGTGTGAAACCCTGGAAATAGGCTCCCTTTAGCGTGGACAAGATTGAGCTAGATGTGCCAGCGTGTGGCTCTTCAACAGCATCACTGGCGATGAAGCTCAGATTTTCAGCCAGAGCAAAAATACCAGGGTGTTTGTTCCCATTTATATTGCCTTTGAAAAGTCAGCTGGGATGTTCTAAGTAGTCCTCCTCCCGCCCCTAAACCACTATGAATTTCTTGCAGCTAAACTTCTTGCCCATGGCTGCGGTGGTAACAATCTTCTGTCCTGTTTTTCCAGAGCAGAGAATGGTCCAGGAGGCTTTGTTGCCCTGAAATGTCCCACGAATCCGAACCTGTGCACCTTGTTCTGGGTGCTCAATACAGACCTCAAGGTACAGTCCATTTTGTCCTTTTGTGTAAGATGGAACACTTTAGGTTGAGACAAACAGGCGTGTGGCTGCGAAACTATTCTCTCCTGCTCCATGTTAACCCCTGCTAGCTGGGCAAGAGGCACTTTTTCAAGTGGTGTCCTCTGATATTTAGCAGGGGGAGAGCAATTGTCCCTCTTCACCCCAGCACAGTGTCTTTCTCGTGGCTGTTGCTGGTGGTGTTCTCCATTCTTTTAGATTGTGAGCCCTTTTGGGACAGGGAGCCATTTAACTTTAATGTTACTATTTGCCTGTAAACCGCTTTGTGAACTTTGTGTTGAAAAGCGGTATATAAATACTAGTGTGTTCGATTGATTGATTGATTGATTGATGTTCATGGCCTCTGTCATCTCCTTAACAGATGGCCTTGGGAGCTGCTGAGGCCTGGCTGCTGTTCAAAGGTTTTCATTTGGACTGAAGTCTTAGAGGTTTTGCAGCATGTCACTGGGTGCCCCCACCCGCTAGTGGGATCTACCCTTAATGTGCTACCAGCAAGCTTACCAGCTGAAGTTCTTTTGACTTCAGCAGAGCTATGAACTGGGGGCGGTTGAATCATGATGCACAGAGGAACAAATTGGAGAAATCACGTGAGAGGCAGCCCACCGTTGTGCTGGCCAGCTGAAAGCAGCAACTGTTCACTTTTGCCGTTTCCTGTTTTGTGGCAGTTAGATTGCTGTAACCTTATGTCACAAGTACAGTGTCTGGGCGGGAGTGGCCATAGTTCAGCGGCAGAGCTGTGCTTCTCAGGGAGAGGTGCCCCACCTTTCCCGCTTGAAGGATCTTCGTTAGCCAGGGCTGAGAGCCCCCCTGCTTGAATCCTAGAGGGCTTTTGCCTTACAGCCAGAATATATAGTGCCAGGCTAGATAGACCATGGCGTGATGGGTATGAGTAATACATGTGAATATTGATTTAGTAAAAAAATAAATTTCCTTGCAGGGTCGGCTTCCCCGATACCTCGTCAACCAAAGCTTGAGCGCAACCATGACAGAGTTCATGTTCCACCTTCGCAAGCGGGTTATGGAGGTTGCAGCCAGGCCTTAAGTTCTTGGGCATCCTTGCTCGAATCATGCCTTTTGGGTGTCCTTGGACTCGAAGTCTGAAGAACTTGGAGCTCCTTTTCTTCCCAGCAGAGGGGGAAGGTTGTGCCTCAGAGCTGGCTTTCAGGAGAAGCGCGAAAAGCCTTGTGCAGCTTCTTCAGGCTAGAGCTGAAAATGGTCATGATCAAGCAGCAGCAGAGCAGGCCACAAATGATCCAAAGCCGAGGAAGTTGGGAGAGAAGCACCAAGCGAACGTTGCTTCTGGGTCCTGAGCCCGTTTTGGATTCAGATGTGCCAAATTCCTTCATGATCATGCTTCCAGTCTAAGTGCTTACTTGTATAGCCCTCTGTGTGTCTTTTGTCCTATTTTTTTTTTCTCCCTGAACATAACCATGTTGTCTGTGACTGGGTGCCCATAAGCGTGTCCAAATGCCTTCCATTGAAGAGTGCCATGGGGCAAGCTTGTGTATCCAATGAGATGTGGCTAGGGTGCAGCAGGACAGTTTTGCCGCCTGCTACTGTGGCAGCACCCAAGCGTTGCCTGCCTTACTGAAGTGCTATGCGCTTAGCATAGCTGCAACTACTGTATATCTGGAGGGCTGATTACCCAAATGTATCGGTGTAACTTGCCTATCATATCCTTGATGGAGGTGATGGCCAGACCAGTTAGATTTCCTGCCACCTGTCAAGTATCTGGTGGTGGTGCATCAAGCTGGCTCCATCATGATTTCTTTCCATTTCGTCCGTCCTACGCAGGGCAAAGACTGTGAAATGCGCTCATCTCTCTCTTGCCCCACTCTGCAATGTCTGCAGTGCCTGGTTTGGTTCCAGGGTTTCTACATTGGCAGGGCCAGCTTAGCTGCCATTGCAGGAGATCCGTGATGGAGAAAATGGCAGAAGGTCCAAAGTTGAAATGAAATTGCCGGGGCCCCGGTCTGCATCAGGACTATGATCTCTGGGAGAGGAGGGTGGCTAGCCATTTCCCCTCACTCTGTATTTCCAAACCAAATCCGCCTCAGCAGGGGGTGACTTCATTTCAGAAATGTGGCTCTACACAAAGAGGGATCCTGTGATGAAGCGATCTGGATCAGGACTCAGCAACTCCATTCAGTGCTTGGAAATCCTCTTGGATTTCCCTCCCTCTCATGTATTTGCATCCTTGGTGTAGATAGAAGTTTTGATAACCGAGACCAAGTTTATAATCCATGTGTACCTGAATGAGTTCCACTGACTCCAAATGCGGAGAACCTACGGCTTTGTTCTGCAATACTGAGGTATGGTGGCCTTGGAAGCCAATATCTCTTCGGAGCTCTTGCTTTGCACCCCCCACTCCTGCATTCTCAAGCATGAATGGAGCTTGTTATCGAAACGGATGGAGTGTATTCATACGAGGACAGATGCATTGCCAGGGCAGGTTGTTCAGAAAGACTAGCGTTTCTCCCCACCATTGCAGCTACAGGCCTTTCTCTGTTCTGATGAAATTGGTCCTTTAGCTGAGAATATACTTGAGTTAGGAAGTCTTGCGTCTGTGTCTGTTTCCTCCTCCATCCCTGGGTGGCAGAGAGAGGTGGTGGTAGAGGGGATGATTCACACCTTTTTCTTCATAGGTTCTAGAATTAGCCTTGAATGGAATGAGCATTTCAAATCCCATAGAAAGATTAGCTTTGGGATATAAGTGGGTGGGAGGAAAGCAGATGTGAGCAGCAGGTGCTTTAATGCAAGAACAGTATGCCTGAATTCGGCATCAAGACTCTTACTTAGGTTTACACATACGCACAGGGAAGGGAAGAGTTGTGCTATAAGGGGTAGGAGGGCTTGGTTTTTAGGGTTCCAAAACTCACATCTTGCAGAGGGTCCCCTGTATCACTACAACTAATGACTTCACCAAATGCATCTGTGCCAGCAAAAGTAGAGGCAACTGACATTCTCTTTATGTAAACTAACTTTGAATGCTGCAGGGCCCCTGCAAGGCCTCCACTGATCTCCATTAGCCAGGCCACACTTCTAGGATTTAACTAGGAGAAGGACCTCAATATTGACATGGCTGTCCAAAGCATTGCTGCTAAATCATGTTGGTTCTTGCAGTTCTCCAGTCAAGCGCAATCAAGGCAGTTTTTTGAAGACACTGTGCTGGGAATTGCAGCCTTAAGGCCACTGTTTGTGGTCCCCAACATGGGTGGACTCTTGCAGCTCATGCTAGTGCTCACATACATAGAAGATGGTTCCCCAAGAGACAGGACTCGTGTGCTGTTCATGAATTCAAAGCATTTCAAGGCCCTGAAGCAGGACTTGAGGGTGTAAAGAGGACCACGGAAATGAATAGTGCGCCGTGGATTTCTTGGATCAGCAGCCTGCATGCACAGCTTATGCCTGAGCTGGGCAGCTAGCATGTCTGCCAAAAGTTTTCTCGCAGCCCTTGGGGCCAATTCTTACTGACAGTGGCTGAATGCTGCTTTCTCCCCCTATGCCTGGGAATCACTGCCCCTCTTCTTTCAGGATGCTGCATCCCTCGTCAAGGCACCTTGTACAGTTGGTGGAGCCATCTAGTCCCCTTCCTCCATCTGATGTTTTTGGCATCGCTGAGTAAGGCTTGCAAGAAGCCCTTCAGCTGCAGTGAGAACTGTGACATTTAATGTCCAGACATGATGATAGTCTTCCAGTTATAGGAAAGAGAAAGCCTCCTGCAAAGTAGCCCCTGCCTATTCTTATGATATTCTGTCCGTGTATATGATGTGAGAGATCACAGGAGTTCCATTTCTGGAAGAAAAGAACTTAAGAATCCACCATTAATCTTATTAAAGCGCCTTGGTTTTGGGTGTGTATGTGTAAAGCTTCCCAAATAGACTGTGAAAAGAGGTTTCTGGGCTCTATGAGTGCACAGAGATATTTTCTGCAAAGTGTGCATGGGGAGTGGACCTCCACGCTTAGTTTGGGGAAAAAACAAACCACTTGAATAACACATTTGCCTTTGAATCTTTGTAAGTTAATCTAATAAAATCTAACAAGAAACATCTCCGTGTTTATGTGTATTTGGCCACAAACTCTCTATGTCAAGTCTCCAGTCAACAGAAACAACCCACTCTATCATGCAAAGCCCTGGATGAGAAAACCTCCATCTTCCTGTATTCACCGCAGAGATCCCTGTTCCTGACAAGCTCCTGTTCCTTCTCCTGTCTTTATATAGTTGATAGCATGTGGCCAAGCCTGTTTGTTCAGAAGAAAAGACCCCCTGAGGTTAATGGAGCTTGGGATACTTAGGATTTTTGATTACCTCCATTGTTTGTGTTTTATTTGTTTCTACCTGGACAATAAAGTACAATTGTTTCTATTATACAGATAGGCAGTTCCAATGAAGCACCTATTACGCTACATTGATTGCCAACATGCAGTGAAAACAGCTGGCATAAGTAGTCTACTGTTTTTTAAGCAGTGTAAAGTGAAAGTTGCAACCTCACATGAGTTTTGGCTTTGATTTTTTTTTTCCACTGTGCACACAAGTAGAATGATCCTTTTTAGCAGAACTTTGGTGCCAGCATTTTGCTCAGAATTAATTCTTGGAGAGTGAATTGCCCAAGATCAAACTGAATCAAGCAGAACATTGACACTGAATGAGAAGGGAGATAATTGTAGAAGGTGGTGTTGGGATTATACTGTAATTATTCCCTTTCCCTGGTTTAGTTTAGATTATTGGAAGGAGGGGAAATGCTCCAGCTACAAGATGTCCCTTCCCTCTATCTCTTGAAACTAGATCTAAAGCATCTCCCGCCCCAAGGCTGATCCAACCTTGAAACCCTCCAGAAAGGACTCCACCGCCTCCCTAGTTAGGCATCCCACTTGAGATACAAGCCACCCTGGTGGAATGATTGGGTGGAGTGATTGGGGGTAGATATTACAAGCTCAAAGCCTTGAATCTCAGAAGCCTTCTGCTTAACCAAGCTCTAGGTTTGTGAGAATGAAATTAGTCCACCGATGCTTCACTCAGTTGATGGGAGGAAGAGTGGCCTACAAACCAGACGACCATCGCATGTCAGGTCTTCAGTTCTGGTTAATAGGCTTTGATCTTAGCTGTGTTCTGCTCCTTATCTGCCTACATGTGTAGGCAAAGCTAAACTTTTCGATCCCTTTCAACTTGGCTTGGTCTTGTGCTCTCTTAAGGAAGAGGTGAACAACAAGTGCTTTTTATTTCATAAGGCCACAATACACTATTTTACACTGTGCATCTTGTTGAGAAGCCTTGAGCTATTGGGCGGATGGAGATTCACATGATTGCTGCTTATGACTTGCAGATATATTTAAAGAGACTTTTTAATTCTTCCCCCCCCCAGCACAGCTTCTTGGCCACATGGCATAACATCTGCCCCATGAATTCCCACCCACCCACCCCCATTGTTTTTGTTTTATTTTATCACATTTTGCTATGCTGGTCACAGACTGCTCTTAACACCTGCAATATTTGGAAGAGCAAGTGAGAAATGGATTTCTGCTACAGAGTCTGCTGTTTCTGTTGCCATAGAGAAGAAGAATGGGAGAAAAATCCGTTGATCGCTGGGTACGTGTTCTGTGAATTTGCATCTTTCTGCATTTTAAAATACCATTGGCACCCCCGGATTCTGTGCAAAAAGTAGTTATGTAACAGCAGAAGTTTAGCATAACTTCATATGAACATGTTCTGTTTCCCAAGTGGTGTTGCAGAGACAACTGGTAATTATTTTAAGTCAGCTTCTTTCATTTGGTAGAATAATCAGCTTAAAGCTGGAATTCACTGACTGGTAAGGATCAACTTTAATTGGGAAGGATGGATTTTAAGGATCTGGGAGGCATGTCAAGAGCGCAACTGTTAGCTATGTGAAGCTATTTTGGTTCTGGAGTGTTAATATAGAAGGAAAGAGAAAAATATTAGACAGCCTGCCCCCCCCCCAAAAAAAACCCAAGTGAGTGGCATAATATATGCTTTGTATGCAGTAGTTTCCAGCCTCAATGCCAACCTCTTCAGCTAACTAGAATAGGGTTGGGAAGGACCTCCTTAACTGTGGTCAGTGTGAAGACGCAATCCTGGTCAAGATGGACTAACAGTCTGACCTGGTATAAAGCAGTTTCATGCATTCCTCTTTGAAGATGTCACACCAATAGCACTTAAAGGCACCTACAAGTTTTGGTGGTAACGAATCAGTTGGTTAAATGGCATCTTAGATAACTTAATAATTGGTTGACAGTCTGGTGTTTCCATTTTACAGGGTTTTTTTTGGGGGGGGGGGAATAAGACTGAGTGAAAGAGATTGGTCAAGCCCAAAGCCACAGGCTGAATCTATGGCAGAAGCAGGACCCTGTTGGTTAATGCACTCACTTTGGTGAACCAGAGAAGTCTTTGTGGCCCTCCATGTGGTGG
The DNA here is from genome assembly GCA_029204185.1 of Lerista edwardsae. Taxonomy (NCBI): domain Eukaryota; kingdom Metazoa; phylum Chordata; class Lepidosauria; order Squamata; family Scincidae; genus Lerista; species Lerista edwardsae. Next base: position 8,251,567 of record JAJKFI010000047.1, read on the forward strand.
TGGAGGGGGGGAAAGAGGCGTGGTCCCCAACCAATGAACTAAGGTTCATTGGTCAACCAATGAGGCGAGGTCAACCAATGAACTAAGCTTCCCATGAACCTCTGGGTCTCCCTTCAAGCAAAATTGGGTAGCATTTGCAGCTGCCAGAAAAGGACCCTACCTCCAAACCTGATGTAAGTGGGGTGCCCTTTCTCCCACCTGCGTAAGCCCCAAGAGATCAGGGTCCCCTGAACGCAGAGATGGATGGCTAGGGGAGCATTCCAGGAAGCCAACTGGCCAAGATAACCACAACTGCATGAATTGATAGGATAGTGCAGCTGTGGCCAGGATGAGGGAGAGAGCTTTTGACAGAAAGAGCCAAGCAAATAGTTTGGTGAAAAAGTATGACTTGATTTAAAAAGGCAAAATGAAAAACAAGAAGGGGAAAAGGACAATGGGGTCCAACAGACTCTTGCAATAGAGAAAAGGGGGTTGGGATTTGTGGTCTTTATTTGGCTCCAACAAATCTAGGTAAGGAACTCTACCTTGTGAAGCACTTGCAGCATAGCAGAGCCCTTGTTCCCTTCCAGAGGAGTCAGAGGGCTGGTCGGCAATGGATATTTACCACAGTCAGAATGAAAATGTGCACAGGTTCAAACTCACCAGCTCCTTATATGGGCTTCCTGTGTCTCAAGATTGTGCTGATTGGTGGTTCAAGGGTGGGATATATCAGCCCCTTGAACCGTCCCTTGCCCAGGTGGATTATCTTAACCAATAGCTAGGTGTTATCAAAATCCAGTCGGGGCCTGGAGAAGGTCTGCCTGGCCCATTTTCCACTTTGGTGTGCACAGTGCACATCTGAGCTGAAACTGTTTCTGCATGCAGATTACTGTGGTCAGATCAGAGATGCAGCCCAAGCTGACACATGCAAATTAACGCATTTGGCATTCTTGACGGTATCCTGTGTGGGCAAAGACCTTCCTGTTCACTGCTACCTGTGGGAGCCTTGGCTTCAACACCCATCTTCTTCTTTCACTGTCTGTCTCCCTCCCCCCGCTCCCATAGGCAAAGTATTCACTTTATCAAAGCAAATCACTTTCTCCAATCTTGCTCTGCATCCTTTGGAACTTGTTGAGAGTAGACGAGTCTCTCTGTCTCAGCTGCTGGTTGGATCCACAAGCACAGAATTAGCAGAAATGATTTAAACTCTTAAGTATTTCCTTGGCTAGCAAGCTAAACAAGGACTGCCTAGATTAAGAGTACTAGAGAAGAATATCTGTCTTGAAATGTGTAAACACAAAATATCTTTAAGTGTTTCTTAAGGATTTTGAAATATGATATGAATTAATGGAAGTATTTTCTGCTCTGTATCCTGTACTTGTTTTTGCAATCACTGTGGGTGAAGTACAACATAGGGGTAAGGAATTCTAATAAAATGAGGAACTTTTTTTCTTTGTAGATTCTTAAATGTAGGCAAATATACCGCAGAAATCAACTCCCTGTCTCCATCTATGCAAGACCAGGCAGAGGCCTAGAACGGTGGCATGTTTCAATTCTCACACAACTAGCATGAGAAGCCTAGCCTAGAACTGGTCTAACTGACATGCTAGTTTTCTGTGTGAAGGGAGTATATTTCTTATATGAAAGAGTAGTGGTTTCAAAACTGTGGGTCAGGACCCAACAGTGGGTCAGTCGCAGCCAATTTCAGGTGGGTTGCAAAGCATCTAGAGCAGACGTATTGAAAATATGGGAAGATAGATGCTGAAAAATGGGGAGGACCATGTGGTTGTTTTCTTTGTGTAAAGGCTGTAAACAGGTTTCTTCTTTGATCCCCTTTGCTACTGGAAAATGGCTGAGAAATAACCCAACTTATTCCTGCAGTCTTGAAACGTAGCAGGCTCTGGCGTCACAATGATGGCATTTCTGCACATGATATCACTTCTGGTGAGTCCTGGCAGATTGTCATTCTACGAAGTGCTAAAAAGTTTGAGAACCACTCTGTGAAAGAGCATTCAGTCTCCCATGAGTCTCTGCCTGCTAGCTGACGTTCAGCCATAGATTTCCTGCCTCCGCCAGACCTAGCACTCTAGATCTGGTCCTGAGGTTCCAGTTGGAGGATAGCTGCTGTGATGTCGTGAAACTCTTCGGCCTTTCTCTTGCAGTGACATGCTTCAGTATTTCAGCACACTACAGAAACACAGGCGATCAGAGGCAACCAACTTGTGGAACGAGCCAGTGGACAGCGCCCACGTGGAGCGAGACGACGACCATGAACTCTACATGCTACTTCAGAAAAGGGCAGAAACACGCCGGGGATCAGAGGTCAGGAACCACTTTATACCATCTTGTTTTGTTTTGTTTTAAAATATATCCCGCCAAGGCAGCCCAAGGTGATTCATAACAAAAAACAGAGTCAAATGATGAAAATCTGCCATTTGTTGCCCCTTTGAGGGCAATGAAAGCATTGCAGCCTGGACAAAACCTGCACCGGGTGACTTGATTTTCAAGTCAGGACAGGGACCTTAGTAGATATACATCCATGCAAAGCAATGCAATGTGGCCCCTGCAATATGTAGACCTTCTCTCATCACACACTTTGCCCATCATAATTCTGGGGATTCGCTAGTTACCAGAATTGAGCTTTCATGGTTTCCTTTTACCCCGAGACAGGAGTACAGACGTCTGAGCTTTGACATCGGTGCCCATCGTCAGATCCGTCGGAAAGTGAAGGACCGATGGAAGCAAATCCTGGAAATTTTAGGTACTGTACTATGTCCTGGGGGTTGGATAAAGGATTCATAGCATAGGGCAAGGCAAAGCATGTGAGCAGAAAGATTATCTTTACTAGTGGCATGTGAGTAAATGACAGTAATTGTAGGTGGTTAATATTTAGTTGCAAATACTGATGACCCTTCACAGATGAATGTTGACCATATCAGCAATTTCGGAGGTCCCTAGCCAGCACAAGCTGAAATATGCTGCAAGGTTGCTTCCAAACCATTGGCTGACCAGCTATGACATCACTGAATGTTCATAAGCATTCTAACGGGGGAGTAGTGATCTGCCATGACATGTTGAAAATTATTGTAGTTTTCTATTGACAGTTTTTATTGCGCGGTTGGTGTGAGTGACAAGGAAGTCTGGGGGTGGTGAAGTAAATTTATGCGCCTCATGAGAACTTGATTAAATAAAAGCTGAGGTTTTCAAGGATCTAGCTCTCACACCAGGATACTATATATTCCATGTGGAATTTTCCCTCATTCACCAAAGGTAATGACTGAGTGCCTAGTGGGATTTTGCTTCCAAAATGTTCATTGATAGTAGTGGTAATTGTGCCAGGAAACACTGGTGAAGTAACACTGGTGAAGTTACTATCCAGATATTAGGCTAATTTTGGATTCTATAACTAAATACCACAACAGTGTTATGGAGGAAAAGTCCATAAAAAGCCCAGATTACGTGGTGGGTTTATGCAAACTCCCGGTTCTAGAAGCAGGCTCTCTGAATTCTAAGGAGTACAGGATCCAGATATCTTGTTGTTTTGTGTGCTCCCTGAGGCAGCTGGTGGATCACTGTGAGATATAGGAAGCTGGCCTGGTCCAGCAGGGCTCTTTTTATGAAAAGCGTGAGAGAAGAAGTTCTAGTGAAAGAGAGGTAGTGGGATAAAAAATCTCTTCCCAATGTAGGATTCAAAGCTGAAGCAGATGCACTCCTTATGGTTACCTCCAGCACCTCATATGAGTCTCTTCACAACCCTCAAGAGGCCCGGAGGCTCCACAGTGCCCTGGCTGAGCAGACAACAATTTTTGGTCGTCACCATGGTGGCCCACCAGAGAGATATCTCTTTGTCCTGGTGAGTGGGTAGAGCTGTTGGGGGCGGGGGGTGTGTGTGTGTGTGACTTCCCTTAAGAGATTACCCGGTATGTGACTTGTTGGTGCTACCCAGAATAGCATGGAAGCTCATCATGAGACCAGCAACCACATCTTTCCAGGCAATGTGTATGTAGACATCTGGAGGTCTTATTCCCGCCACTATTTCTAACATGAGGCGATCTCCATGTTAGCTAGCCTTGTGAATGCTTAACTATCTTGCTAATTTCCAGGAAAATCTTTGAAATGTTAAACTGAGCCCAGAAGGTGGTGAGCTGTGATGTAGGGAAACATTTTTGTAGGCTTAACAAGATTAGCCAAGATTGGTCAGTCTTCAGCTATATCATCACTACCATATGAATAACAGTGAAACAGGCCCTGATCTGCCATCAACCCATTGGGAGATCATCCCCCTACCTCCATTATTCCATATAGGGTTTTCCCTGTCATGGAGTATTGTGAAGTGGAAGGGTCACAGAATTGCTTGCTTGCAGTGGAGTGGGTGGGGCAGAGGAGAACCACGACTTTTCAACCCTAGGTGCCAGCCCTGTCACCATTTACTTTATTCTGTATTGGAGGGTGTCATTTTCTTAATTCCAGGACAGGCTTCTTCTCCTTGACGTTGGAGATGACTTCCTGTCTGCTGCTTGGCACTTCTATCCTATTGAGAGGGAAGAGGAGGATGGGTCTTCCAGTACTGAAGGGCCTTCTAGCCCTGGTCCTGTCTTGGTCAAATTGAGCAATGGAGCTCAGGAGGAGGAAGGGGAGGAAGAAGAAGTAGACGAGGACTAAACAGAGGAGGAGCAGGAAGAGACAGAGAAGGAGGAAGACGCCATGCTATGAAGCCGACTCAGATGGAAGGAACAAATGCAGTTGATGTCTTTGGGAGCTACAACATATTGGAGACTGAGTGTGGGCTAAAGACCGCCCTACGCAATTATGGCTCTACAGGAAACCTTCTAGGCTATGGAGGAAATACACACACTTTTTCCCCATTCCATTGTTTCCTCCCCCTGTTGGTATTAGCATTTTATTAAAATAATGCAATGGGTTATTAAAAATGACATCATTTCTCACAATGTCCAGTCTATAGGTTGTCGTCTTCCTGCGTGGAAACAGGATGAGGAAAGGATCTGTTGAACACTGGGACCAAAAATTGGCGTTGAAATGTCCCTCCAAACTACAGATGTAAAATTTCCATTAATTGAAGCTGAAGCCACCAAAAAATGTTTTTCAAAGAAAGTGGAAGTTTGGGGAAAAGTGTACAGGTGTGCCCCAGTTTCCACTGATCCAGTATCCACAGTTTCAGTTATCCATGGATACCATGGATGTTGGAATGCCTATTAAAAAGATAAGGGAACATTCAACAAATCTCCTTCTTTTCCTTGTTGCAGCAAATTTATGTTCCCCTATCTTTAAAAAGGCACCCCCAGTATCCATGGGGTTGGTGGGTGGGCCAGGAACAGAACCCCAGCGGATACAGGGGCATGCCTGTACAAGCTATTTTCATTTTAAGCCTAAACGTATTTTACTGCTTTAGCAGCATGAAGTGCATCATTTATAATTCAGCATATAAAATTGTACTATTTGGCATATACTGGATGAGTATCCCTTATCCAGACTGCTTGGAACGGGAAGATGTCTGGATTTCAGATTTGTCAGGATTTCTGAATAGTTGCATAAATATAATGAGGAATGCTTCCTCTTGCTCTTTTCACTGTTACCCATTTGGGTGTCTGCTGGCCTCTGACATTTTTCAACAATGTCTGTATAGGCACACATCACAGAGTGGAGAATAGAACTCACAGATTGTACAGGGGAATGAGCACAAGACCTTCTAGTGTTCACACTAGAGGAAGTTTTTTCAAAAGTCTTGGACAAAAATGTCTTGATTTTGAATAATCTGGATCTTGGATGTGCTGTTAATGGACCATCTACCTGTATATGAAATGTAAAAATATGCCCAACTTAGTTTTTTACATGAATACCTGCACATATACCCCAAGGCAGCTACAAACTGTGAACCTAAGCAAGTGTATCTGTTTTTGTCATGAGAAGTCAGAAAAAAATCACAAATTTTGTGTTACACAAGTGTGTATTTGGACAGAAACTGTTTCGTACAGATACAGTCTTAAGGATTCAACTAGCAACCTGTCTGGATATAATCTTTTAACTTGGCATTGAAAAAATCTGAACTCTTATCAGACACATTAGATTGCATATCAATTACAGACAAAACGCATAGCACGCAATAAGCAGAACCTTGAAAGCTGTTTGCTTATCAACCATATTTTTATCCGGCCTTTCTTTCCCTAAGGGGACCCAAACATGAGCATCGCTTCTCACTTGAACTTTCAGAAGGTTCAAATAAGACTTTAGTAGCCGCAGCAGCCTCAGGTTAACCATTTGCAGAACTCAAAGCAGTTCACAGGGTTTGTAACTGGGCTCAAAATGCGTCATCTTGATTTGTGCCATACATTTTAAGTGTACAATATACACGGCACATTAGCTATGCCCACCTAAGAAACATTTTTGGTCTTGAGCATGACAGATCAGCTTTCTCACTTTTGCCTGCCCATTTTTAATCCTGGCCACCTGTTCTCCTGTCATCGCCTCTTTCTCCCTGTGTACGAACGCTCTGATTTCTGTCCCAACCGCTAATCCCTCTGGCTCCCATCCCTAAATAGCAGAGGCTCCAACAACTCAAACAAAGGCCCACAGCAGGAAATCTCACCCTCTTTTTTTCCCCTCCCTCCCTCCCTCTAAAGAAGCCAAGAGAGGGATGGATCCAGCAGCCCCATTCCTTAAGTCTGGACCCCAGCATGCAATCATCTGCTTGGTGGGAAACCTCGACTTCGGAACTTCTCCTTCCTGGCCAAGACAGCCCCTCCCTTGCTGTGCTTTCTGTCAGCTGAGAACTCGTAAGCAGTTAACAAGGGTTTCCTGTCCGTTATGCCATTTGCCCCGTGGTGACTTCCCTGAGAAGGTAGCTGTGGCTTTGCACTCTCCCAAGCACGTCAGACTTCTTGTATTGCAAGACTTGCTCTGCCTGTATGCGTAGGCACACAAATGGCCTGTGGCACCCTGTTGTTGAATTAGAGGGATTGAAAATGGAATGGATAATGAAATGGCAAAGTTGTATTTCCTTCATGCGGGCTGCATGTAGGCTTGCTCAGAGCATCTGCCTTGGCCAGTGTTGGAAAGAGGGTGATGGATGAAATAGGCCCCTTTGCTGATCCAATATGTTACTATTGTTAGGTATAAAATTTTAGCCCCCAGTTTATGGCTCAATAGAAAAATTTATTTACATATTTGCAAATATGGGTGGCAAGGGAAAAAACAGAACAAATCGAGCCACAAGCTTGTACAATTGGGTGTAACCGTTTATATCCTGTAGCAGTGGTCTAGTATTTTGCACCTATTGGTTACAGCTTAACCAATCATCCACACCTAAACAGAATATTTTAGACCTCCTACTGCATAGCTCTTTATTCCACCTTCTACCTATTTCTACATATAACGTATGTTAATGCAAAACTAGACTTAATGAGGAGGAGGTATGGCCTAATTATTCATGAGAATAATCACACGTGCACTATGCAACTTCTCCCAAGGCAAAAGCTTTCTTGCTGACAGTACAAAACAATTTGCTATTCTTATCCGGCTAGCTTTCGTTTCTCCCTGTACCAACTTAGGAGTGCGCACAGCCCCCTCCTTTCTCCTTATAACTTTCCTTTGTCTATTGTTCCCAACTCTCTCTCCTGCAACTTATTTGTCTAACCAGGCCTTGGCCTAAAACACAGGTTGATTCATCACCAATTTCCTCTTGCTCCAAATTCAGATGTCATGTTTCTCACCTCAGTGTTTCAAAATCACGAACCAAAAATATTTTGGCTCAATACTTATATTTCCCACACTATTTACATTCACAACTTGAAGAAAGGACTAGAGATACCCCTCCCACAGTATGGTCACACTTACACCATTTTGCAGGTGAAAATGGGTGCAACCTTAGTATAGACTTGGGTCAGCCCTTTGTCTCCCAGAAAAGATCACGGTCTGAACCCCAGCATGTCAGCATGCTGCTCCTGTCCCCGCTGCATTTACGCTGTCTTGCACAGCCTTCAAGGTCATGCGTGTGTTTGTGTGTGTTGTCTTGGAGTTAAAGCTAACACTAGGCTACGGACAAAAACGTGCCTCCCCTATAAACACATCATGCTTAACGAGTTCAAAATAAACCTCACCAGTCTTGGCATGTGGGATTAGATTGCTGGCTCCCTGGGCTGCGTCGGGCCTAAGGGCAGACCCTGTGCCTTTACCTCAGCAAGCACGTTTCCAAACATGCGCTTGCTGAGGTAATGCCAATGGGAGGGACTGGGGCCATTTGTAGAGAAGCAGCTGAAGGACCAGGGAAATATCCCACCCACCTTGGGTTTTATTTATCTGTTTGTCCTTCTCTGCAAATTTTCCCTAGTGCCATGTTTTCTCCCAACTGGATTTTTTTTTGGGGGGGGGGTGGGGCCAGGCTTGCGGGGGGGGGAGAGAAAATGTGCTTTAAAATACCCTGGGGGACCATGAGCTGTTTAGGAGAAAGGTTAAGGAAGTCCCTCAATCTTACATAACACTCTTATGTTAACCCCTGCTAACTGGGCAAGAGGCTCTTTTTCAAGTGGCACTTTTTCAAGACACTGCGCAGGGGGTGATCAGGGACAAGTACTCTCTCCCTGCTAAATATCAATTTAGCAGGGAGAGAGTACTTGTCCCTGTTCACCCCCTGTGCAGTGTCTTTTCTAGTGGCTGTTGCTGGCGGCGTTCTGCATTTTTTTATTGTGAGCCCTTTTAGGACAGGGAGCCATTTAACTTTATTATTATTACCCTGTAAACCATTTTGTGTTGAAAAGCGGTATATAAATACTATTGATTGGTTATGTGGTGATTATTCCCCAGCAAATTTTCCCCACTGTAGTAAAAGAGGCAAATATTTGTTTTGGAATTTTGTGCGTCACTCAAAACGTGGTTCTGCCTGGGTGTGTTGAGTGCCCATTGATGTTATATGGACATTGTAGCTGAGGTGCATCGACCCTCCCGCCTCCATCCACCTGAAGAGGTGGCAACTCTCCCACCAAGTTGGAGGTGTTAGGGAGATCCTACACATCGGTATTGTAATTCCCTCTGGCTTTTTAAATTGTGCTTGACCTCAGGTATGGGTAGAGGTGGGAGAAAACAGCAGTAACACAATAGCACTGCTTTGTATTTATTTATTTTTTAAAGCAAAACAAAAAAAATCAAAATCTACAAAAAATACAACAAATTTTATTTGGTTTTTATTATTTAATGGGGGGGTGCATGGTTAATGACTGTGGCTTCCTGCTAACACTATACCACATCTATCGCCTCCCTAGTATACTTTTCAAATGATTATAATTATAATGTAAATTTTGCATTAAAACACAACACTGCCTACTGCACTAGGAAACACCAAAATCATGAAAAATAAGTTTTCCCCCACCTCTAGGTATGGATTTTGGAAAGCCTCTTGACAGCCTCTCCCCATCCTTTTAATAGGGCACTTTATCCAATTCCTTTATAGGCTTCTGAGAGTATCCTATGCAAAGGCTCAGAGTTCAGGTCCTGTATGGCTGGTGTCAATTGTCCCTGACCATGTAACCAAATGGCTGACCTATGCCAGCCCAGCTCTTGTGCCTACCTTATGGTACTGTCCCTCCCCCCAGGTTGTTTAAGCAATCTGTCAAAGTCCTCCTGCCCACCTCCAAGAGACAGGTGAGGGATCTGAAACCTTAACCCTCATCCCCATCTAGCCAGCACCTGTCCTGTCTGCTGCTTATGCTTCTCTTGCCCTCACTCCCCAAATTAGTAGTAGTATCTAAAACCTTTATTGGCATTACATAATACATAATACAAACGCGCACGAACAAAACACATTCCAACTTGAGTAGGGGGAGAAAGAAAGAAATAAATTTAACGTTTGTAATAAAATTTGGGAGAGATCTTCATAACAGTAAATAGAAATTCAGCTACTTGGTTGGTAATAGATGCCGAAAAATCACTCAGAAGTATTGGCAGTGGGTCAGAGAGAGAAGAAGGGAGGGAGGAAAGAAGTGGCCCCAGAAGCCTATTGCGAGGAATTAAATAGAGTGAGCTGGACATCGCAACAGGATATGGTCAAGAGAGTCAAGTTCAAGGGTGCAAAAATGACACAGTCTATTGAGACGGGGTTTTTTAGTGAATCTTCCAAAGTGGGCTGATCCCCAAATTATTGCTGCAAAGGAGCACCAAGAGGCTGGATATGGGAGTTTGAGGTCTGAGAAGATTGGGCAGGAGGGCTTTATCCAGACTCCAGCAGCCTCATGTTCTCTCTGTCAGCCACACCCGTGTCCACCTATTAGATGCTCTGACCTTTGCTCACGTTGGATGGTTTGTGCTATTATGTAAGGAAGTGGTCCCTTGGGAGAGAAATGGGCTTGGGGGTATGTTTAGATGGTGCCTGTTTAAAAATAGGAGCAAATGAACTCGGGTGTTGTGATTTGCAAAGCTCTGTGTTTGGGATGGGGGCAGAGCGCACAGGACAGGAGCGTTAATATGCCTGCTGTATCCTTTTCATATCTCATCCCTTGAGAGTTAGCACAGCAGCCACCCAAACACACACATACACTGCTTGTGTCTTTGGCCAGAAACTGACATTACGATGGTCTCAGGCCAAGTCCTCCTTCTATTTTTAAAGCTGAATCCCATTTTAAGAGAGAGAAAGAGAGAACACCCTATTCCCTTCCAGATATAGAAGTATACAAGCAGTCTTTTAAAGATGGGGGAGCAGAATGTGCTTGGCCAGGCTCTCTTCCAGTTTATCAGAGGTAAACACTTGAAGGGGAGTGTGTTTATTTGCAGTATCAATGGGCAGCAACTGTAGCACGGTTACATAACATCCAAGACTGTGACTGGATTAATGCACAAGTTGTCCATCATCGTATTGGGAGAGGCAGTTTTCCCAGACTGGGCTGTAAGCCTGGGCTGAAACACATCCACTTTGGTGGAGGCTGATAGTATGCCCTTTCCCCCCCCCACCACTCCCCAATAGCACATGGGGGAGAAAGTAAGCAAGGATTCCTTTTGCCTGACATGCTAATTTTCTATGTGCAAGGAATTTTGTGTGTGTGTCTGTGGAGAGCATCTGATCATGTGTTCCCCACTTGTGATTTTCTGTAGAATAATCTGCCATAGCACCTCTGGGAGAACTAGGGATGTATATATACAGAGAGAGGATTTTTGTGTCTCAGAGAAGGACCCCTGAAGGCACACAAGTGCATCTCTGGCTAGGGATAGACATTATACCTTGGGTTCCCTGTTAGTAAGGATTGGGTCCCTTGGCATCAGGGACATCACAGACATTTCTTGCCATTGTTGCAACAGTGCACAGAGAGAGAGAGAGAGAGAGAGAGAGAGACACCAGCATTTGAGTGAGGGTTTGGATCCAATCCAATAATGGCACTCCCTTATCAAACTGAGTTCTTGCTATTATCCTCCACAGCCTCTTCTTGCTGTCTTGCCCTGCAGTTCCTAAGGGCAGCCCTGCTTAGGCTGCTACCTCACAGGGTTGTTGTGAAGGCACACACTGCAGGGGGAAATGGGGCAGGCAGGGGATGGGTGGCAATGGGGCAGATCAGGTCCCAGGAGGTGGCAGGATTGGCAGTGGGTCCCTAGTCTCATACTTCAGTTATTTATCAAGGCTGCAGCACAAAAAAGATTGAAGACCACGGTTCTTGAGGATTACTGCAGATCTTCAGAGACTTCTCCTGGTATCAAGATTTGCTTTGAATCTCAAGACCCACCCAAGACATCTTGATGCCTAAATTCACACATTCACTTTTCATCAAACACAACAGTGACTTCTGCTGATTAAAATAAGAAAGGAGACTCTTAGGAGACTCCTAGGAGACACTTGGGCACCCGTGGTTTTCAATGACACAGTATTTTTGTGGGGCGAGACCCCCCCCCCATGGATTTGCCCCTTGCTTGGTTCCACCTTCTCCCACACTGAGAGCATCCTAACCTCACTCCAAATCCTCTGCCTGAGATGGCAGTCTCTACTTCTGCCAGGGGGTGGCCTCTGGCTACTGGGTGGGAAAGAGACTAGGGACTCAGGCTGGCAGTCCCCCCTTGCACTGAGCTTCCAAACTATAAATAATATCTCCAAGTCCTGGCTTGGCCCCCTGCCCAATCACACACGACCTTCCCTGTTAAGTTGCTGGAAAGGGACGGTGTTGGCAGCCTTTCTGTTTTGCAGGGCATCCCTCCCTCCCTCCTCGCCCACTCTGTGCCTTGGACTGTTGCCAAGTGCCCAGGTCCTGCTTTGGCATCAGCCAGGCCCAAAGGCTTGGATTAGCTGTTCCCTCCCCTCCTCTCCCCCACCACAGGCCTCAGGCAGCCCTGCCCACCTTCCCGAGCTGCCAGCTTGCCAGGCCTGCCCTGCTCCACGAGTCGTCCCCGCGACCTTGGGCTGCTCACGGGCAGAGACATGTGAAAGTTGACTTGCAAAGGTCTGGGGGTGGGCTGCAATCCCTGGGTCAGGTTGTCATTAGTGTGCCGGGAGCTGACCTGTGTCCCGAGGTTGAGAGAACGGGGCGGGGGGGAACCAAAAGCAGGCAGCTGAACGGAGTCGCCGTTTGCAGAGCGACCCAAGTGGCTTTGGTGGTTCTCTGATCCTTTTCGCAGCTGTTCTAGTGTTTACCCAGACAGGGACCCCAGATCCCAAACTTCTCCCTGTACACAGTGACACTGGGGTTAAGAATTTAGGGCGGGTGGTGCTTCTTTTAGCAACAAAATCTTACCACATGTGCAGCCAGCCTTCTGAGGCTCATTTGACTTCAGAGCTGACCCCCACACAACTTCTGTTATAAACTGAAAATAAGCCCGATCTTTACCCCTTTCGCATTTTTATGCTGCCCTTCCTACAAGGAGATCGGGGTGGCATGCACAGTTGCTCCCCTACATTTGTCCTCACAACAACCCTGTGAGGTTGAGAGATCACCCAGGTCACCCAGGAAGCTTCATGGCTTGAACCTGGATTTGAACCTGGACCTTCTCCAACTCCCTGCTCTCAAACCACTATACCATCCTGGCTCAAGATAGCATGCCAAAAAAGACTACTTGGCAGGATAAACAAAGTGATCAACAAATTAAGTGCACAGGTTATACTTATGTAATAAAATAGTGGGTCAGGGAGAGATCTGGAAAGTGACAGACTGCTAACTGGGCAAGAGGCACTTTTTCTAGTGGTGTTCCTCTTATATTTAGCAGGGGTTGCTTTTGTTAGGTCATGTGATGGATCTTGACTTTTCTCAGTACAAATTCCAGGTCTGAATTCTGACTCAAATTTGCAACTACTAATATGTGATCTTATTGAAGTGGCCTCAGACATGAGTCTGTATTTTGGACCACGGTGTTTATAAGGATTAATTATATGCATGGTGATCTCCATTCCCAAATGTTGTTCCCAGTATTGGTAATTGGAGGTATACAAATAAAAAGTTCCCAATATCCCTTCCCTGCTGACTGGACAAAGAGGCGCCTTTTGAAGAGGTCTCCCTTCTGTTTAGCAGGGGGAGAGCCATTGCCCCACTCATCCCAGTACAGCGGCCCTCTCAGTGGCTATTGCTGGTGTGTCCTCTGTTTCTTACTGGATTAAGTGCCCATTTGGGGCAGGGGACCAACTTCTCATTCCTTTTTTCTGTGTAAACGATTCTGGGAACCTTTTGGGTATTTAACTATTCCTATAGCTACTACTGGACCCTCTAAATGTGGATTTGCACTTTCTGTGATTTTTCCATGTGGAAACGATCTGGAGCACGCTCCAGAGCTGCGATGCTTGTGCTGAATTCAGGGCCAGCCTTAAAAACTGCAGAGCCCGAAGCAAAATCTGTGGGGCCTGCCACCCCCCTGGTGCCCCATACTCACTTGGATGAGTGGCAGCAGCATGTGGGGCTCAGTTCCACTTTCCAGAGGGCTCAGTGCATTTTCCTTATCAGCTTTCTGTTTCAGGATCCACCAACAATCAGTTTTTGACCCGCTAGTGCAGAGATCTTCAACCTTTTCCGTCTCACGGCACACTGGCAAGGTGCTAAATTTGTCAAGGCCCCCCCCCCCGTCAGCTTTTTGACAATTGGCAAGGCATACCATGCTATTGATGGGGGGGTTCACCCTCCCAATGGCCCTACTAATAAGTGACCCTTCCCCAAATTCCCAAGGCACACCTGTAGACCAGGGTCTCCAAACATTTTGGCATGAGGGCTGCAACATACACAAGGGCATTTAAATGGTGACCCCGATATCCATGGATATCGAGGTTGCATGGGATTGATCCCCCCTCAGCAGATTGCTGTGGGACAGCCCCACCACCTGCCCAAGGCCAGATAAAAAAAATCTTCTGGAGTGTCAATTTGGCCCTTGGGCTAGAGTTTGGAGAGCTCTGTTGTAGACCATTCGTGGCACGCCAATGTGCCACAGCATAGTGGTTGAAAATGGATGCACCAGTGGGTTGTGACCCACAGTTTGGGATACACTGGTTTCTCTAGGCTATCTTCTTTCCTAAGGTCTGTCTGAAAGATAGCTCATGGTACATTAAAGCTACAATCCCATGCAAATGTTACCTTGGGAGTACAGCAAGTTCTACTGATCACCATAAAACTTACTTCTGGGTAAGTAGGCATAGGCTAGCACTGGAATATACTTTTTATAATTAGGTGGGATGTTTTCAAATCCCGTTTTTAATATGTGTGTGTTTGTTTTAAAACTATTGCAATCTCCTCCAAAAGTTTAGAATGAAATGAGCTGGGTCTTTAAATGTAGTATCACAATGGTTCCCAAACTGTGGGTTGGGACCCACCAGTGGGTTGCAAGCCAACTTCAGGTGGGTCCCAAAGCACCTAGAACAGCCATATTGAAAATATCTGAGAAGATGTGGTGCTGGAAAGGGGGAGGGCTGTGTGGTTGTTTTTGCTTGTGTCATGGTTGTAAACAGGCTTTTTTCCCCTTCTGATTCACTTTGCTATTGGAAAATGGCTGAGAAATAATACTGCTTCATTCTCAGGAAAGAAGCAGGCTCTGGTGTCACAATGACTGCACTGCCAGCCACAAGGACATAAGTACATAAGAGCCCTGCTGGATCAGGCCAAAGGCCTATCTAGTCCTGCTTCCTGTATCTCACAGCAGCCCACCAGGTGCTCCAGGGAGGCACGAGACAACAAGATGCTTGGATCCTGTTGCCACTCCCCTGCACCTGGTACTCTGAAATAGCCTACTACTAATGTAAGGAGGTTGCACAATCCATTATGGCCTATAGCCCAATGATGGACTTTTCTTCCAGAAATCTGTCTTAAAGGCATCTAGACCAAATGTCATCACCACCTCCTGTGGCAAAGAGTTCCACAGATTAACTACTCGCTGGGTAAAAAAGTACTTCCTTTTATCTGTTTTAACTCTCCCAACCCTCAGTTTTAGCGGCTGCCCCTTGGTTCTAGTGTTTTGAGAGAGGGAAAAGAACATCCCTCTATCGACTCTATCTCTTCCATGCATAATTTTGTATGTCTCAATCATGTCCCCCCTCAGGTGCCTTTTTTCTAGGCTGAAGAGCCCCAAACGCTGCAGTCTTTCTTCATAAGGGAGGTACCCCAGCCCCGTAATCATTTTTGTTGCTCTCTTCTGCACCTTTTCCAGCTCCACTATGTCCTTTTTGAGGTGTGGCAACCAGAACTGTACGCAATATTCAGATATGGCCTTACCATCAATTTGTACAATGACATGGCAATATTGGCTGTTTTATTCTCAACCCCTTTTTTGATTACCCCAAGCATGGAATTGGCCCTCTTAACTGCTGCTGCACACTGGGTTGATACCTTCATTGAATTGTCCACCAGCACCTCAAGATCTCTCTCTTGAGCTGTCAGAACCCATTAGCCTATAGGTGAAGTTTTGGGTTTTTGGCCCCAATGTGCATCACTTTACACTTGTTTACATTGCAATGCATCTGCCATTTTGCTGCCCATTCCCCCAACCTGGAGAGATCCTTCTGGAGCTCTTCACAATCCCTTCTGGTTTTCACCACCTGGAAAAGTTTTGTGTCATCCGCAAACTTGGCCACCTCGCTGTTTGTCCCTGTCTCCAGGTCATTTATGAACAAGTTGAAAAGCACCGGCCCCAAGACAGATCCCTGGGGCATTCCGCTTTTCACCTCTCTCCATTTTGAAAATTGCCCATTGACCCCCACTCTCTGTTTCCTGGCCCTCAACCAATTCCGAATCCATAAGAGGACCTGCCCTCTTATTCCCTGACTGTGAAGCTTCTTCAGCAGCCTTTGGTGGGGGAATGTGTCACTTCCAGTGACTCCTGGAAGATTGTCATACTAAAAAGTATATCCCAGTGTTAAAAAGTTCGAGAACCATTGTAGTATCATATACTTTAAGGAGGAATAAGTGGCAGGAGAAGAAATCACTCTAATGAAGAAATGTAAAGGTGTACCACTGATCCCTACATAATGAGGTTAATGTAGAAGGTTGGTTGTGTAAGCCATTAAAGTCTGATAAGTGCACAGAATATGCAAATAACTGTAATTAAACCTCAATCTCTGTTCTTTTATGGAATAGCAGCTTTGAAAGGGGGAAATCTGAAATTGATCCATTTGGGGAAGGAAAGCTTGACTCTTCCCCTGCCTGTCATTTTTCTGTTACAACTCTCTCTGCCAAGCTGTGAAGCATTGTGTGCCCCCCTCCACATAGGTTCCATGGGCATGTTTATAAGGGTAAATAAGTTTAATCATTTTCCCCAAGGAAAGAAACTTGGTTTGCATGCTCCTTGCCCAATGGAATTTGGTTTGCGCTGAAAGAACCCCCCTAATCTGATTTTATACCTCCCAAATAAATGGGAGAAATTCATTGCTTTGTAGGGTATGTTGCAGAATTGTGTCTGGGCAATGGGTAATGCTCATTACTAAGCAATGGCCTTCTCTCAAATTGTAGCAGTACAGGCTCTGCAGGGTTCTTGAAGGTGCACTCTACTGAAGTTGAAAGGAGAGAGAGTAACACGTTATGAAAACTGCCAGGCTGCAAACAGATATGAGGTCCTTGAAATGAGGAAGCCAAGTTTTTTTTTTTCCATTTTATTAATCTGTAAGAATACAATAAAGAAAAATACAGTATTTTTTTACAAGAAAAAATGAAGGACAAGAAATATATGATTGCAGGTAGGGATATTCATGACGGGAGCCCTCTAATTTATTTCAGCTACTTTTCTAAAGGCCATTATCACATGGTAAGGTGTGGGTGGTAGGTTGGGGGGGTATAAGAACAAATCTGCCTCTTGATGCGCTTCTTTTCCAGCTAAACCCTCTTCCTTACCTTTTCTCTAAACCTTTTCATTCAGCCTTGGATCATTACCTCCCCAGGGTGCAGCCATTCTTCTGATCTAGCATGCATTCATTAATCAATGCACTTAAGTAGTACAAGGAGTCCCATTTCTCAGTAGAGGTTTACTACCCATCTTGGGAGGCAGATGGTGAAACAGGATCCAGGAAATCGATGCCTAAGCCTCCTTCCACCATCCTATCATTCCTAAGTGCAAAATGCAGATTGCGTCAAACAAATGCATGGCCCTCTTCCAGTTCCTTGGTATTACAGCATTAGAAATATCGCCATCTTCTTTCAACCTTTATCACTTGCCGCTAACCATTCAACCCCGCTTCCACAGCTAGAAGTCGAGAGGCCCTCTCCTAGCTCTCTCCTGCTAAACCCAGATGTCATTGCTCCCATCATCCCTTATTTTAATCATTTCATGGTATGGGATTTTTATGGAGTTCTCTAAACCACCTAGGAGTTGCACATACATGCTTTTTGTTCAATTTAATGGACTTCCCCCTATTTCTCCATGAAGGCAGTTAATTTTAGTAGCTATGGTGTCTGAAATGTGAGCACTGGTGATGAGAATGCATGATGTGGTTCCTTTTCACAGAGATGTGCTCATCGTCCCTCCGCTCCCCGCCCCTGTCCTCCTTTTGAGTCATCAAGATGGGTTCAGTCCTACCAAGACTGTTCTACCTGCTGGGGCCCCTTCGGATTGTCCTTACGCAGCAATGGATGGGACGGGGCTGAGGCATCCAAGCCAGTTCCAAAAGTTGTTGAGGTGAGGGGGGCCTCAACCCCTCTGGGCCTCCTGAGACATGGAACGGGACAAGGACCGGGGGAGGCCTGCTTTCTGGAAGTCGGGGCGGCTGGGTTGGATGACGAGGGGCAGGTCCTTGGTGATCTCGCCCAGCGGCTTCTTGTCGAGGCACACACCCACCGCTGGCAGCGACTCCACCGACTCCGAGGGGGTTGGGGTGAGCTCCCGCTCGGCCTTGGTGCTCATCTTGGCGGGGGTGAAGAGGGGCAAGGGCAAGGCCCGCTGGTACGGCAGGTGGTAAGCGGTCAGAGGCTCACCCAGCAGGCCCAAGCGAAGGATGCCCCACGGGGAGCGCTGGACCACAACTCGGGTCTCCTGCTGTTGGCGGTAGGTCTCCTTGCGCCGCTGGTCTGCCTCAAAATGAGAACAGCTGTGGAGAGACGAGCAGAGGATTCAATGTCTATTGGCTTCACGGGATATCCCACTGGTCCCGCAATCCCCTACTTACTGCAGTCCCACAACCCCTCCCCCCGCATACTGTGGCAAATAAGATTAGATGGTTTCATACTATGTTCGTGAACCCAACTTGTGATGACTCTCTGATTCCATACACAGAATTGCTATATATAATATTGCTATATATACTTGAATGGGTGATTCAATGATCACTTAGTGCTGAAGTTATGGGAGGGGTAAAAGGTAAAGGTTTCCCCACTACCAAATGGTCTAGTCGTGACCGACTGTAGGTGCTCATCTCCGTTTCTAAGCTTGTAGAGCCAGCGTTTGTCCTGAGGACAAGCTTCCGTGGTCATGTGGCCGGCATGACTCTACGCCGTAGCGCATGGAACGCTGTTACCTTCCCACCAAAGTGGTCCCTATTTATCTGCTTGCATTTTTAGGTGCTCTTGAACTGCTAGGTTGGCAGGAGCTGGGACAAGCAACAGGAGCTCACTCCGTCACGCAGTCTTGAACTCCCAACCTTCTGGTCAGAAAGCCCAGCAGCAGCGGATTAATCCACTGTGCCACCACGTCCCTTATGGGAGAGGAAAGAAGGGGAAAGAAGGGGAAAGGGGACACTACTTTCAATCTGCCAGTTCTACCCTTCAACTCCCCTCATTTTTAGCTAATTCGGGTGCTGGGCAGGAGGCACTTTTCCAAGTGGTGTTCCTCTTATATTTAGCAGAGGGAGAGAAATTGTCCCTCTTCACCCCAGCGCAGTGTCTTTTCTAGTGGCTGTTGCTGGCCATGTTCTGCATTTTTTTTTTAGATTGTGAGTCCTTTTGGGACAGGGAGCCATTAAACATAATTTTTTTGCCTGTAAATTGCTTTGTGAACTTCTTGTTGAAAAGCGGTATATAAATACGGTTTGATTGATTGATTCCCCCATAGGTTTCTAACAACAGTAGAATGTTCCCTCTTGCCCACCCCATCACTGGTGTTTCTGAGCATTGCTGCTTTGGCACAATAGCTTGAAACCTCTGTGTTCAGCAGCTGAATACTCAAGCAAGGGGTGGATAGTCTCCATCACGCCCTGCTTGGGACTCCATCACGCCATCACGTCCCCAAAGCCTCTGCCTGGCCACTGCTGAAGACAAGAAGCTGATTTAGAGGCGGTCTTGTTGTGAACCAGCAAAGTAAGTCAATGGTTCTTAGCCAGAAGCATGCATTGAAAAATAAGACAGGAAATCCGCCTGTTTAAATGGTTCTGGTTTGAAAAGATCAGGGTGTATTAAAGGAGAACTAATCAATACTGAGTAACATATAGACACATCCACCACATGTTGTTCCTTTCTCCCTCCAACATCACTGACCTTCACTGCACTGTCGGTGTTCCAAGTTAGTGTCTCCTGTAGTTTCATTCATTCAAACCTGAGTCCATGTGACTCACTGAATCAAAGCCTACAGATACGACACCTTTGACCCACGTTGGGTCAGCGTGGGATATCTTTGATCAAACCCACCTCCATCTTTCTCTGCTCCAAGCCCAGCACTTACCCTTCTTCGGGCCTCGTGGTGAGTGACAGGTCTTTCCATTCAGCGGAGAAGGATTCTTTCCTCGCTGTATTCCTCTCGGCTACCTGGCAGGTCAGTTCGGCTGCAGCCAGATTCCCAGAGCTTCGGAGGACCACGGTCTTGCTGCGCATTGTGGCGTTTGGGTTTTCTCCTTGATGAAGCTGGGATGAAGTCTTGTAGTCTTAGTTCTGCCTGGACTATTGTCCCCGCTGCGGGCGATTTATATAGCTTTCTGAATGCCGATTCCTGAAGGGATGGTGTCTGGAGCTATATTGGTCTTGCCAAGTCACTGGTTGAGCATCCTGATATTGGACACCTCGCCGTCTCTCTCTCTCTCAATCACTCACACACTGTCACTCACACACTCACTCACTCACACACACACACACACACACACACACCCCTCCCATATCTTTTCAGGATGTGTTTGTTACTGGAAACCACATCTGTGACATGACAGTATCTTTATGCTCTCTTTAATCTTGTTTCCTGGCAAGAATTAGTGGCTGTCAAGGGGTCAATTTTAATGAATTTAAAGATGTTTCTAATTCCAGAAGCTGTAATAGTTTGGGGCAATTGATCCTTGGAAGAAAGCATCTTGGAGTTGGAAAGGATTATGAAGAGTGTTTAATTTGATAGTTCCAATTTAGCTTACTGGAGTGATAAACGCAAGTTTTCTTCTGACTTCCAAATATTGGGTTGCCTGGTCCTCAGGCAGAGATGGTGCCTTCTTTTTCATGCCTGTGGCTAAGCCCTGGGGCATGCATAGAACATCAAAGAGCATCTTTGATCATGTGCAGTGTGCATTCCCACCCTTGCCACTGTGGAATGTAAAATATTGCCAAGTCAGCTTTTAGACATGGGTTTTGCTTTGTTTGGGTAGGCATCAAATTTGAAAATTCGTAAGTAGAGGTGTTCTTAAACATTTTTATTTTTTCACAGATTTTGGTTTTTGACAAGGAGGAAAAATGCAGAAACAGTGTGATGTGTTTTTAATCCAAGGGCACATTTGTATAAATTATAAATTGTGATTGTTTTAAAAGTGTTCCAGGGTGGTGGTATAGTGTCAGCAGACACATCCAAAATCATTACCCCTGCAAAAAAAACCAAAAAAAACACACAAAAAAAAACCAGTCCTGCCCCCCCCTTTTTTTGCAGATTTGGGGTTTTTTGTTTCTACAAAAAATGAGAAGTGCAGAAAGTGGCGTTATGTGTTTGTTTTTTCACCAAAAATGCACCATTTCATGTCAACTCTCACAGACTGCCACA
Source organism: Lerista edwardsae (assembly GCA_029204185.1). Lineage (NCBI taxonomy): Eukaryota > Metazoa > Chordata > Lepidosauria > Squamata > Scincidae > Lerista > Lerista edwardsae. Next base: position 8,272,864 of record JAJKFI010000047.1, read on the forward strand.
ACTTCAATATTTGTGGAGATCTCCTGCAATATTTGATATTTGTGACAAATAATGTGAACATTCAGGGAAGAACGGCCAGGACCACATTTGTTTCCCATTCTGACTTGACCTGCATTGGAGGAAGAACTGAATGTAGGCGCCCTGTGACGAAGCACAAATATGATTGAGGGCCCAATCCTGTCCAACATTCCAGTGCCGATGTAGTCACAATGCAGTCCCACGGTAAGGAACAAACATTCCCTTACCTTGAGGAGGCTTTCATTACTGCCTTCTTACTGCAGGATGTAGCACACAGTCCATTGATACAACTGCATCAGTGTTGGTAAGGTGGATAGGATTGAGCCATAAGGCTGTGTATGAGAAAGGCATTTGATGACGGGCAGAGGAGTCATGTTACTCGTCAGTGGGCAAGGCCATGTACTGAGCCAGCGCAGCTGTGCGATGTGTCTGGAGGATGAAGTCATTTGGAAAGAAGTGCGCATCGCCCACCCTGCCGGCCGCACTCTGGTTTCAGCACTGTCACTGTCCTTGCTCTCACCACCAAGCCGGGCTCGAAGGCATCTCTCTCGGTCCCAGAGACACTATGTCAAACCTTTGGCCTAACCTGGAGAAAATGTCCCACAGGGCTCTGAGCTGTTCTTCCTGCAAGGGGAGGTGGGGACAGAGGCAACCCGAGATGTTGACTGGGCCAGAAGCCACAAGGGAGAGGGGTGGAGCGGTGGGTGAGGAGGGCAGGTCTTTTCACAGCACGTGTAAGCCCTGTGCGGGAGAGGGAGAGGTGGGTGGGATAAAAGTGGGAAGCAGGACAAGGGGAAGGAGAGCCAATGCCTTGTAGCAGATGAAGTCAGATCTACCTGAATTCAAATCCCTGCTTCACATTGAATGCATAAAATGCATTTTCCCTTGATACTCCTCCCAAGTCCCACTTCTGCAACACACCTCCTCCTCCAGATGCTGTACATAGCACAACCACCATTACAGTCTTTGAAACGGACATCCTCTGTGTTGGCACAGGCCCATCCAGCTTTCCAGCACTGATGCAGCCATGACATTGGGTGTGTGCTGCAACCTACACTGCGGGGTGGGTGGGTGGGGAGGCCAGTCACCGAGGCCTCCTCAAGGTAAGGAAACATTGATTCCAGTGGTGTCATCTAAATGATTTAAGAACAGGTACTCACTTTTGATTGGCACGTGTCGGGACCCACCCACCAGAAGTGACGTCATAAGCCGGAAGTGAGGTCGTGGCAGGAAGTGACATGAAAAAAGCCCTTTTTGAGGCCTCAGACAATTTTAAACTGACCCAACAGTTGCAACAGTATTCCACAGCACCCCCAGAACATGTTAAGGAGGCCTGGCATCATGTTAAAGTGACCCAACAGTTCCAAAACCCCAGAGCAGCTCATTTTTCAGCGGCAAGACAAGGCAAGGCAAGGCTCCACTCGCTGCCTGCCTGCCTGGCTCTGAGAACGTGCAGGCAACTCAAACATGCAGGAAATTCAAACGTTGCAGGGGGTAGAGTCGACGAGTGGGCGGGCGAATGGGCGGGGCCAGCCATAATCCTAGAAACCGGTACTCGCGTACCCCCGCGTACCCCCTGCATGACATCACTGATTGATTCCCTTTCCTTGGGATTGCACTATGGCTTCATTGGTACTGGAAAGTGAATAAGATTGGGCTCACAGCTGATTTACGCAGCATGTTTGGGGAGACCTTTGTTATGGACAGCACTGCCAAGCTTGTGGCTATAAGGAAAAGGACGATTTGATGGAAGACATTACATAATCGGTGTGAGAGAGACAGAAACCCTGCCTGTCTAGCTGATCTTGGGGGGGGGGGGAGAGAGAGAGAGAGAGAGAGAGAGAGAGAGAGAGCCTCTGCATACTACTAATAATAGCAGTCTGCATTCTAAAGGAGACTTATGGGAAAGAAAAAAAACAGGATAGGAGCTCCTCCTGGTCCCTCCAGTTAGCGAACTAGCTCTGTTCCCTTAGATGCGAGATGCTTGTGCACGGTTGTTGCATCTTTTCCAACACACTCCTCGTCCATGATTTTGATGCTGGTAGTCAACATCCCGTCTTCTTCCAGGAAAGGGAGAGCAGAGTTCTCCTTTGCGACTCGGTGGCGATCAACAATAGCTGTGCTGACATGTGCCTCTTCAGCAGGCACGTGAAAATCAGTGTCGTGATGAGCTGCTCTGCTTCAAAATTAACACAGCCCTGTACTAGAGATCTCCCTAAATGCATTAGATGGTGTGGGATGTGTAATGAATTGCTACATGCGCCCCATTTCCCTGAGCTGAAACTGCAAAACGGTTCATTATTGTGCCTGCACATGCAGGCACGCGCACACACACCACTAGCCCCCCACCCTTATTTGGATGGGTTATGTGTTCCAGTTTGGGTGACCATTCCAAATATAGTACTCCAAAGTGATCTCTGTCCCCACTGAAAAAAAAATCTACTAATCGGTAAGGAACATTAACTAAGCATTTGGGGCTATTTAGCAGTATAATCTGCTTAACACAAGAAATGGCTGATCATTAGCCATAACAGTAATATGGACCTTTACAGTCCAGGCTCCACCATGCAGCTTTAATAGGCACTCCTACATTACCCCATATTGCATAAATGCTATCTGATTGTGAGGTTTCCTGCAAGCAGTGGCTTGCTTATTGGATGATAGAGGGCTCTGTGTGTGTGTGTGTGTGTGTGTGTGTGTGTGTGTTTCATAAGAAAAAGAGCATATTTTCTCCAAAACAAATTGCTCCCTCCAACATTGGAAAGGACAGTGTTAGTAGGGCTTGATAATGACAATGATTTGACAATGTTAGTAGCATTTTTGAGGCCAATAGTTAAGTGACCTCAGGCTCCAGAGACTGCCCTTATCTAAGAAACCAGGAGACATTTCCCAGGCCCCCATTGCTGATGGGGCCTTGATTGTTTCAGGAACAGCCTGGGCTGTTTTTGCAAGAGCTGGTGCAGTTGGGCCTCCTGATTTGCATACAGTATAGCTAAAATGATTAGGGGATGGGTTGCACACCCTCATGCATGTGATGTAGGAGGACACACACACACCCTGGTGATTCTCTCAGAAACCACCAAGCTTCTCTCCTGGCTGCAGGCACCCAGCCCAGCCACGCTATAACCACCAAGCTCCTTTCACCTGGTTGCGGGCACACAGCCCAGCCGCGCTATAACCTCTTCTTCTACCTGGCTGCGAGCACCCAGCCAAGACACCCTGAGCTCCCGCTAACCACTTTCAACTCTCCAGCAAACAACAGAGGTTCTGGCAACAGTACAGTAGAAGCAGCAACTCTTGGTGGGAAAACACTTCTTGGCTAAAGTCCAACTGTTAAGAGCCTACTTAACGTGGCTCTGTACCGCATTGTGGTTATTTTGGCCTACAGGTAACACTGGTGATTTGCTCATAATGGTCAGATGGAGGTCTAACCAGATGCACATAATACAAGACCTGTAAAGGTGAAGGGATAAGACCAGGATATGATGGGAACAAGTATGAACCCCATCGAGGGGAGGGCAGTGCTGAGAACACCCTCTCCTTCCCTTAAACGTGTACAGGTCTGACTCCATCTTGTAAGTTCTAAGCTGCTACCCTGCAAAAAGGTCACAGAGATGATCCTTGGGAGATAGCACAAGATAATGCAGACCATTAAGAATTGGTGCCAAGAGACATTCAAATGTCTCCCTCCCTCAGGGTCTTGTAATGCAAATCTGATACCCAACAAAAAGAGCATTGTAAGGACAATTTCAGCCTAAATCTAGCCTGCCCAGGAGCTAAAATAACCTGGAAAAGTCTTCTTTGGACTAAGCCAAAAGGTTTCCCCACCAAAGTTTAAAACAGCAACAAAAAAGACTAAAGCATCAGAGTAAAACTATACCTGGCCTTATCCATTGTCAATCTTATCACCACTACTGTACTATTCAAATGCAAACTCCCTTCCGGCTACTCCAGAGTAGCTTTTTATCGAGGTGATTAGATCAAGGTGGGGAGGGAAAGATTCTGACTCTTAAAGTTTGCATCTACCTGTGTAAGTACTTACCACATTGATAACTATTGTATCAAGCAATCAAATGTGTCAAGCACTTGTGGCTACATCTGGTCTAAATGTCTCCTTTCGGCTTTTGTGTTTGAATGTGCCAGCCCTATTGTAATCTTGTCTTGATCTATGTTTGCATCTGACTATGCTTCGTCATCACTCCTCCCTGACCCTTGGGTCACACAGGAGGGGAGGGGGAGCAGCAGCAAGAAAGGACCACCAATCAAATGTCTCACATAACCAAAATTGCCAATAGCAATTGGCCAATGTTTTTATTTGTTGTTATCATTTCCACATTTGCATGTTCAACTGTATAACTGACCAAACCCAGATGTACAGATTACACAAGTTCTGTGGTCTCCTTGGAAAACGTATTGCACTTGTGTCGGTTTTACTGATGTCCTACATGTGAGTAAAATATATTTCTCTTTCTGCAACATCAAAGTCCAACTGGCATTTCTTTCCATCAACATTGCTCTGGTAAGCCACAGAGAGGGGATCCCGGGCCGGCCGGGATCAGGGGAGTTGGGCTCGGAACAACTTTGTCCTTCGGGGCAACATCAGGGTGGGAATGCATGCCAGGGAAACAAAACCTCAAATTGATGGCCCCTGAGCTTAAAGGGACAGGGGCCTGGAGAAATCGCCTTATTGGCTTGATTTCCTCCTACATCACATGTGTGGGGCCTACACACACAGTGGGACGGGTGGATTTGCTTGACACTATAAAGTGTAAGGTATATTCCAAATGGACAGTAGATGATATTAATACAGTAAATGGAAGATACATTTCCAGAAGATGGACCACTCAAACTACAGTTAACATCATTTAATGTTCACGGTTTCCATCCACTTTTCAATCATTGGGCTTCTCCACTCATTCCATAGGAACCAGTGTTCACAATTAGCTTGTCCGCCTAGGACAGGGGGGAGAGTCAGGTACAAATTCCAGGTTCAACAAGGACAGATGCTTGTATCCTACCTGTCTCCTTGTCCTCAATAGGCAAATAGTAACAGCAGCTTGGGGGGATTTCAGTAATAGAAAGAGTTAAACTCGCCCTCTTTCAATGTGTGTTGCCCCAATCAAATTCCCTCCCGGCACTTTATGTAGCTGTGCTGAAGTTTACAACAAAAAAAGGTGGGAGCCCCCATCCTGGAGGCCCCGTGTAATGTGCAGTAACTGATGAATGATGCTGAAATTGGAGTTGGGGGAAATCCCTTCCACCCCAGCACTGATCTGAGAGCACAATCCTAAACTGCACTGGACTAGGGAGCCTGGTGGGCCTGCGACAGCTTCAGTGCTCTAGGAAGCCTCCCCAGTGGTTTCCTCAGATTTTTGCCTGCTGCATAGCAGGTGCAGAGCCAAGGAAGCCACGCGGCCCAATCGGGGCCACACAGCATGGGGACGGAGGCTTGGGCGCATCCTACTGACCGCATCCCACCTCTGCCCCCCTCCCTGGGCCGGCACGCTTACTGGCATGATTACCCCGCCCACCCAGTTCCTCCTGCCCGCCTGCCACGCCCAGATCTGCTTTCGCGCCAGCCAAGTTTAGTTGGTGCAGGAGTGGCTCTGCGGCACCTCTGCCCGGCGCCATTGGGCTGACGCAAGCACATTACGCCGGCCCAACGTGTAGTATGGGATTGCGCCCTGAATTATGTGCATTGCAAGCCCTGAATTACGTGCATTGCAAGCCCTGAATTACGTGCATTGCAAGCCCTGAATTACGTACATTACAAGACAAAGCTGCAAACAAGCGATCTTTCGAGAAAGGATGGAGGAAGTCTTCTCCATGCCTGAAATTCAAGCCCTGTTTGGTCTTTGCCAACACACACTTGTTCATGAGCACTGTGCTGCCTCCCGCCACCAGGTTCCCATCCCAGGCCTCCCCAGATCCTGACACTAATTTGGTTATGCGGGATGAACAGCTTCAATAAAGTGTCCTTTCAATACAGTTATTAAACGACTATCCGGTGTGAGATAAACTAATCTGTTCCTTTGCCCCCAGCGTTGCTGGAGCCTCCATCAAACTCTTGGAAAGGTCTTCTCAATTACTCCATGATGGAAGGATGTGTATGCGCGTGAGAGAAATGGCCCCAATTTCTACATGCCCTGTAGGGCATCGATGATATCAACCCAAAGTACTTGGTGCTGATTGCATTGGGTCCATTAACGTCTTGGGATGCTTTTACCAACAGGGCTATAAAATCCACTTACCCAGCACTGGACATGAAGTGAAGCATCTGCCCAGCCATGAGCACCCCCGGCGTGGCAGCTGTGGCGAAAAGCTACCAGACGTTCAACCCCAGTGCCTACTTGCAGAACAACTACATGCCACCGCGCGCCAACTTCACCAGCGAAGAGTTTGCAGTGCCCTGGAAGCTCCGTTGCCTGGCGGATAGCTTTGCCACAGGTAGGTGCCAGACCTGTCAGCTTCCTCTCTGCCAGCTTGATTTTTAAAGGTGGTACCTCAAAGACTAGCAGGTTTCTTTCCTGATCAACGTTTGTGGGCGACAGTCCATCGATGCATCTTTGATTGGCAGGTGTGTTAATGTGTGTCCATATAGATGGTTTATATGCATATAGAGCAAAAAACAATGAAGCCTCTCTCCTTTAAGAATCTCTGCTTTTGTTCGGCATCATTTCATGTTTCCTTGTCAGTGTTGCTGTCAATTTCAGTTTCTGAGGGCTCAGTTTATTTCTGTTCCTCTGGCACCAAAGTATCCTCCTCCCTCCAGCAAGGCCCTGTTACCAAAAGAGCTGGGGAGGGGAATATTAATGTCTATTTCTCGTTAAAGGCACTGGGGGACCAACCTGTATGGTAACCATCAGAGAGAGAGAGAGAGAGAGAGAGAGAGAGAGAGAGAGAGAGAGAGAGAGAGAGAGAGAGAGAGAGTGTAGCCAAAATGAAGCATATAGCTCTGTTTGGTACAAGAGATCTAGGGCTGGATAAACAGATCAGTGTAATGCAGAGAACCCTCCTCCCTCAAAGATGAGACTGAGAGCGCTCCGATCCAATTATCAACTATTGCAGTGGTCTTCACCCTTTTTCATGCTATGGCCCCAATATAGAAATAAATAATGGGATCCTACTGAAACGCACCCCCCCTCCCTATCATCACTGCCCACTCCCCGCTCCCAGCATTGTTCACTGTCACTAAATATTCTTATTATTCAAGAGGACAGAAAACATTACCATGAAGCCTGCCGCTAGCGAAAGCTATTTTAGCACAATTGCTAAGAATCTGAGCAGGACTGGGACATAATTTCCTGGTACCTGAAGGGGTACACCAGTTGCTTCCCCCTTTACCTGGTGGTGCCCTAGTCCAGTGGCCTTTAGCCTCTTTTATTCCCATACGTTGCTGTGACCGCACAACTGAGGCTTCCCAACCCCACTGGGGTCCCGACCCCAAGGCTGGGGAACTTGCTAAAGTGAAGCAGAGCCACGCGCTTAACTCCTTTGCGGGTGAGCCTTTTCACAGGCCTTGCAAAGCCTGAGCTCCTGGGTTAAAGCAGGAAATGCCAGACCTCTGCACCAGTGGTGGGATTCAGGGGGTTCGCCCAGGTTCTATAGAACCGGTTGTTAAATGGCCGGGCCCCGCCCACTTGCTTACCTCGACTGGCTTTGCGGGGTGGGTTTGCTCCAGCTATGATGTCATAGAACCGGTTGTTAATTTATTTGAATCCCACCACTGCTCTGCACCCTTTACCCACAAGGATTTGTTGCTAGGCGAATTTGGCAGAATCTATGGCAGGAAATGACAAGGGCCACATCCGAGCACTGTGCTCTGCAAGAGCACTCAGCCGTGGGGCAAGTGGATGGATTTGTTGATAGACTCACAAGCTATACCGCACAATATAATGGTGACTAATGCTAATGCCACTTGCACAGTTCCTGGGTTTGAGCCTCCTGACGAGGACCCACAAGAAAGATGTCTTGACTATTTTAGCTTCCCATGATATTGGTTCCATTCCTGAGCTCATCATCAGGCATAACCAGGCTCTGATCCTTATTTCTGCCAGGCTTTGACCCCCTGCCCCACAACCAGGCTCCACCTTTGATTGGCTTAGCTTCTCCCCTTCTACTTGACTCTGCAAAGTTAAGATACCTTGCTTTGGATTGAGAAGCAGGGCTCACAACGTGTCTGGGCAGGTCTGGAAAGGGAGAAAATCTTGCCACCTTTCCCCCATTCTTGCAAGCACACCTTTAGCTCCCAAATGAACTGTCTGGTTGACTTACAGGATCTTTCCTTGGACTTCTGTCCACAAATTATAAAGTGGCCAAATGCAATAGGGGTTAGTGCTTCTCTCCCTGTAACAGTTAGATAAGAGAATGTGAACAGGTGCGGCTTCTCCTGTCTCTGCAGCACAGGTGACTGACAAATGGCACCTGTTTGAATTTTCTCCCTAGCACCACTATGCTCTGGCACAGCTGCCTTTCATTTCAATAGAAAACATGCCAATGGTTTGTGCACCGTATGGATGCCATCTTTTATGACTCCCAAGTTCAGATGCCTTCCTTCACGTCATAATAGGGCTGTCTATATAGAGAAAACTTTGGGGGGTTAGCTTATTGGGCTTATAAGCTAGTATATAGAGGCCATTTTCTGTAAGCGTGGGGTAATATAATTGGGGGATCTGTTAGGAACATTTCCATCACCCCTGGCTAGCCATTATTGAGATGGATTTTTCAATCAAGGTTTCTAGTCCTCATGAAACCGGGTTATCATGCGTACATCTCAGTCCTTTGCTCTCTGTTTCCCTCCCAGGGGAAATCTATGGCCATACTCTGATTGATGTCGGCACAGGCCCCACCATCTACCAGCTCCTCAGTGCCTGTGACTATTTTGAGGAGATTGTTGCCACTGACTACCTGGAAGTGAACCGAGAAACAATCCGACGATGGGTACATGGGGAAGACGCTGGTGGTTTTGACTGGTCCCCTTTCATCCAGCATGCCTGCAGGATTGAGGGTAAAGGGTAAGAAATGGAGTGGAGCTCACTAGGGATGAAGCATGGAGCACAGCAAATATGGCAGTAGCCAGTTCTGAGAAGCTCCTCTTTACAGTGGTATCGGCCAGTGTGTCTAGAGGAGTAGGAGACCCTTTTGGTTCTCAGCAGGCCACACTGGTGGGTATAGACAGTGGGCAGCTATCTGAGCTCGTTAAAAATGCATTTAACTCAAAGCGCAATCCTAAAATGGAGTGAGGCCGGCATAAGCTAAGCCAGCAAAGTTTGGCCAGCACAAGTGACACCGTAAAGTGTGTTTGGACTACTTTTGGAGTCAGGGAGGATGGCTCACCTCTGTGTGCTGGCCACTCTGACTCCGAGAGTGGTCCAAACATACTTTACCATGTCCCTTGTGCTGGCCAAACTGTGCTGGTTTAGCTTATGCCGGCCTAACTCAGTTTAGGATTGCGCCCTCAGTAACCCAATAAGAGAATACTTGTTGTTATGGTCTCATGTTGGCAGCTGTGCGCATACAACCCAATTGCCAGGTCTCCAGGTTTCAGAGAAGCCGCAGCAAGTTGCTCCTCCCTTGACTGCCTCCAGCCTGGGAAGGCTCTGAGTGCCCCTCCTGCCTCCTTACAAAGGCTGTGGGCTAAGACAGGGATGGCAAACCTTTTGGGCTCGGTGCGTCAGAACTTCGGAGAATGCTTAACGTGACTCCGCTGGCGTGTCAACCCCCCTCCCAAACAAAAGAGAAGCTTCTTCATATTCATTTACATTAACAAAAAATACAGTCCAATCATGTGTGGTGCTCTGTACCCTAGAAAGAAATATCAAATAATTTCAAAAATGAAAAATGAGTAAAAGAAATTCAATTTTTGTCAGGTGCTGGTGGACCCTGGTGCATCACCCCAAACATCGTGGTGTGTCACCTTTGACACGCCTGCCATAGGTTCGCCATCACTGGGCTCAGAGCCATGGATCCCCAGCAGTTGTCTACAGTGGTGTCATTCAAATGATTTAGGAACAGGAACTCACTTTTGATTGGCACTTGTCGGGAACCCGGAACCAGCCACAGAGCCCGTTAGGATCCGGAAAGCCCGTTCTGGTCCGTTCCCCCTGAATGACATCACTGGTTGTCTAGCAATGCCAACCCCTGATGCTAGCCCAGAAATCTTCTCTTCCTACCCAGTTCAGTGCCCAGCTTTCGTGGTCCACTTCACCACAAAACTACTTCCAGTATGGCCACCTCTTTCTTCCCCCATCGTTGCCCTGCCTCAGAAGGCTTATCCTGTACTTTGATACCCAATTTTTCACAGCCAGTTCCATGAGGAGCTTGATTCAAGGCTGACCATGTTTAAAGTGTGGGGAGACACAGTGGGACAGTGTGGGGGAGAGGCAGGGTATAAAGACATTAACAGCCCGATTCTAACTAGGATTGGGCCAAGTGTGGAGGCATTTAAGACCACAGATCAGCATTCTGCTGTGGTTGCCAATGGCATACACAGAGCTCCAGCGGTGGGCCATTTTGCATGTGCTGCTGCAAAAGGTGGAGGCACCGGAAACAGTAAGCAACCAGTGGGGGCAGGTGGTGGGCAGACCAGGGCAGGAATCAAGTTCTTGGGGGGGGCATGTTGTGGGCAAGTGGTGGGTGGGTATCAGTGGAAACTTCTCAGTGGCTATCCTTGACCACTGCTTTACCCTTGAAACACCCCTTTGGGTCTGCTCAGATTTGCACTAGCAAAATAGCTGAGGCAGATCAAAACAGACTCAGGGCGCAATCCTAACCTGAGTTAGGCCGGCATAAGCTAAGCCAGCAAAGTTTGGCCAGCACAAGGGCCACTGTACAGTATGTTTGGACCACTCTCGGAGTCACAGAGGCCAGCACACAGACGTGAGCCATCCTCCCTGACTCCGAGAGTAGTCCAAACACGCTTTATGGCGGCCCTTGTGCTGGCCAAACTTTGCTGGCTTAGTTTATGCCAGCCTAACTCTAATTTAGGATTGTGCTCTCATTGGAGGCCACGCAGGCACAGCGTAAGATAAGTTTTAAAAAGATTACCTCATGGTTTCCAGTTGCCTGCAGGACGCAGCAGAGTCTATGCTGGTGCCTTGCGGGCAGCATTTAGTTAGAATTGGGCCCTAAATAAATAAAAGGACCAGGTTGACTGAGGAGACATCGAAGTCATTTTGTGCAACCTCTACTGGTGAAAAGGCTTGTGTTGCCCCTCACCCTCTTGCTTTCTTCTCTTCCTTTCCATCTCCACAGGGAGCCATGGAAGGAGAAAGAACAAAAGCTGAAGAGAAAGCTCAAGAAGATCCTTCCCATTGATGTCCACCAGCCCAACCCACTGGGTTCTCTGCTCAGCAGACCGGCTGACGCTTTGGTCTCCGCTTTCTGCTTGGAGGCCGTGAGCCCCGACCGGCCAAGCTTCGATCGAGCCCTGCTGAATGTCTCCACGCTCCTCAAGCCTGGGGGCCATTTCCTCATGATCGGGGGGTTGGAGGAGTCCTTCTATTTGGCCGGAGAAGCCAAGCTGTCCGTGGTGCCCTTGGGCGAGGCCGATGTCAAGGAGTCCTTTGCCAGGAGCGGCTACCACATCCGCAACTTCCGCTCTTACGTCATGCCACCAAGCCTGAAGGTCGGTGTGGATGATGTCCAAGGTATCTTCTTTATCCATGCCCAGAAGGCAGCCTGATCCCAGGTCTGCCCAGGTTCTGTCTTGTTCTTCACCGAAGAAGCATTGAGTTGTATTTGTCTGTCACTAACAATTTGGCTTGCATGCTATTTGCTTTTCTCCTGTGCTTGTGCCACTATGTCCAGAGTTGCACATCTTCTGAGATTTTTATTTAAAAATAAACCCAAGTTCTCCTTTAGCAGCCTGCACAAATCACATGCACAATTATTCCATGTTCGAGTGAGCATAAGGAAGACCAAGAGCCCACACAAAGACACTACCAGCCTAACCACTGGAAGTCACTGGCCGCTACATGCTATTTACATGGTTTGCATTCACCAGACATTCAGTTCAATCCTAAACATAACTAATTATAAGGGATCTTTGATCTGACAAAGGTCTCTGTCTGACAGGTGGAACAACCGGTGACAGCCAGAATATTGGGCAGGATAGATGAGCGGTCTGATTCAGAAAGAAATACATGAGTGTCAAAGCCCTGATCAATGGGCTTCTAAAAATTCACCCAGTATTGCCCACATATTTTCAACATTATCTCTGCACCCTTAAGGGCTGCATGCTCACTTTACAATGAAAAAATGGAAAATGAGAATGGAGATGATCTGCATGATCGTGCTGTGCAAAATATCTCTAGTGTAGAGTGTTCAGTTGTTTGGGGTGGGTTGATAATGATAAGGCAGAGAAGAGATGCTCAAACCTTGGTCATACTTGTCTCAGTTGTTCAGAATCATGAATTGGTGATGTCTCAGGACTGCATGCAGGTCAGTTCTATCTGGCCACAGGCCATTGGAAGAAATGCAAAATACTGTCCGCAAAATAACATCACATGTAAATTTCAGCCATTCGAGTGGGCAAGAGGAGAAGTAGCTGATTAGTTTTGGCACAACAATCAATGCACAACATGAGGCTTACTAAAGGGAATATGACATTTTGATCTTGCTAAGCTGCTGATTTTAATACCTTCGGCATCTTTTAGCAAACAAAAAGTCCATCTTTTGAGGATCTGACCAATTTTTCTTTCCTGGCAGCAGCCAGGGAAGAAACTTTTTCTAACTCATATGTGGGCTATATCTTCTGTTTCTCCTGTGCCCTGAAAATTTGAGTGTCTCATTGAGGGCTGCCTGGTAAGCTTCTGAGGACCCCCAAGGTTTGGTTCCCCTGTACACAGCTTGAAAGGCCCTGGAAGAGAACCATCAGCATGAAGGCTGTTTACTCATTCCCTGACACTACTCTAGTGGTGCATGGTCCACCGTGCTGGATCAGAAGAGTGAATTCTCTCTTGACTGTGGTTCCATCACTGGAGGCCAGAGAAGGTCTCCCAGATTTTGAAGTACATGGGTGGCTGGATGGGTGCAAGGATATTAATGGGTTCACATGATCTCATCTTTTGAGGAGCTCACACTTGCCAGAGAGAGGTGGGAGGAATGATGGCAGTTACATTTGGCTCACTCCATTGCTGTCAAAAAGCATCGATAGAAGACTGTTGTAGAATTTAAATAAAAAGAGTGGTTGGAGAGAACAATCTGCTTCCAACTTCACTCATGCACCGAAAAGCAGAAACATTTTCAGTGAAGATGCTCATGCTGGGCTTGTTTGCAACTGAGCTGTCACACACTTCACTTGTGATCATTCAGCCCCGATTTGCTTCCTCTGCAGGATGAGACAATGTTGATGCTGCAGTTGGTGATCGTTGTTTGCTGATAAGAGATGTGCTCCTAAATTCTAAGTGGTTAATCCAATTCACTGGTGTTCTTCCCTAGAAATGGCCTCATGCCAGGCTACTTCCCATGTTTATCTGTTGCACCTACACAGCCATTCTTCCTCCAAGAATGCAGGTCTCCAGGGAGCATACAGCACCAGATTACATTAGTTTGAAATGTTGAAGCGCTAGGAAGGAAGGGCGGAAACTCTGATCTTTATCATCCCGTAATGGGAAAAAATAATAATCATGCATTTGTATACCCCGACTCTGCCTTTATCACTGCTGCCAACTTCCACACTGCCTCTGAGTCACATCCAGGATGCTTGCACACACAAGCAGTTATTTTGGTTTGACCAGACCTGAAAATGCTTGACCTCCCCTTCCTTGTTCAAGCTGAGAGGTGGGAAGAAGACCTCTTGCTTTCGAACTCTTCAATCAGATGAACGTGTACCCAGACGTGTACCCAGAGGTATGGGAGAGAAAACAGTTGGTCTTCCCCCCCCCCCACTTTGTTTCAGGTCACGCAGGATCAGTGCCCCAGGATATCTTGGGCTATCTCGCTCGTTCTATACACTGCATCGTTGTTGTTAGAAACAATGAAGTAGACTTAGGTATGCATGCTGAATGTACCATCTTCTACATCCAACCTTGACCTGAGTGCTTTGGCACTGAGCTCTGGCTCCTGGGCACTGGCTTTTGCTGAATCTGTACTTCCATTAAACCTTTTGCACCTTTGCACTAAAACGTGAAATTGTACTCCTGCAAGTAGGGCCCTCTTCTCAACTTCTCTCTTGGAACCCAGCATAAGAGGGGCGGGGCTGATACCTTCTCTGCAAAACAGCACAGAGAACTTTGTGGGTTGTCCTGACATGACTTCAGTGAAGACTGTCCTGCTCGTGGGCTAGTCGGCTGCCTAGCACCCAAAGGTTACATAAACAAGCTAGAATTACTGCCCACCCACTCACCCAGCCGTGCAGCGCTCGGCTTCTGAGAACAGAGATATCAGGGCTCGAAACTGCCAGGAAACTACCAACCTAATTGTTTAAGGTATCCCAGGCAGTAAATTGCAGTTGGCAGAAAAGGGGAGACCGGCACTCTGCACCTGCTCAGAAACCTAGTTCTTACTTAGGTAATAAATCTGTCTTTGCTATGCCACTTCCGATTTAAAGTGAGCAGGCTGGCATGATTTCATGTTCTTGCATGCACCAGTGGTATTCAAACTTTTTAGACCGGGACCCACTTTTCAGAATGGCACTCGTGTTGGGACCCACCGGAAGTGATGTCATTAACCTGGAAGTGGTGATGTGGCAGGAAGTGACATCATGAAGCATAATATAACATAATAAAATGACACTCCTGAAATGCAAACTGGCATTCTTGGACTGCAGCAATTGTAGAACAGAAAGCAAGATTAGGGCAAAATATTATGTAAAAGCACTGAACTAGAAACAAAATTTTTTAAAACCCCTCACTTCAAAATACAAACTGTTAACACTCACAAAAGGAATATAACAAGAGTAAAGTCTGCAGTTTCCAAGATGGCTCTTCCCAGCTTTCCGCGACCCACCTGACATCAAGTCCCAACCCACAGATTGGTCTACACATTGAGTTCTAGCCTTTCTGACATACTAATTTTCTGTGTGACGTGTGACCTATTTCTGTACGGAGGCACTTTCCAGCATATTGGAGTTTCCTCCAGCAGTTTGAAGTGGTACAGTCGAGGCACAGATTTTCGCCTTGTCTACTGGCTGTGTGGCCTGAGACCAGAACTAAGAGGGATGTTCCATATACAGTACCTCTCTGATATTGTTATATTAGCCTCTAGCAATCCAGAGAGCTTTTGGATAAGCAGAAGTCAGAATCAACTCACCCACTACCCAAAGCCATCCATTCCCATAGATATTCTCATTGTAAGTAAGTTACTGATATTCTCATTCTCATTGGCGGGGGTAACGGGGACCCTTCCCAGCTCCTGAGATTGTGTTGCAGTGTACTACTCAAAGCCAGGGCTGTGCCTCTTTGCATTTTTTGCAACGACAGCTGAAGGGTGGAATTCTGACCGTTATCAGAGCTATATGAAAACTCATCTGAAAACTCATTCTGGCTTTTGGTGATTGCTACTTACTTGTGGGGATGTGGTGGCGCTGCAGGTTAAACCGCTGTTGCTGAACTTGCTCACTGGAAGGTTGGCAGTTCTATACCACACTCCCGTTGTTTGTCCCAGCTCCTGCCAACCTAGCAGTTTGAAAGCATGTAAAAATGTGAGTAGATAAATAGGTACCACTTCGGTGGGACGGTAACAGCATTCTGTGCGCCTTGGCATATAGTCACGCCGGCCACATGACCACGGAATCTTGTCCTCAGGACAAACGCTGGCTCTTTAGCTTAGAAACAGAGATGAGCACTGCCCCCTACAGTCGGTCACGACTAGACCATTCAGTCATGGGAAAACCTTTACCTTTACTTACTTATTACGTTCCCACAAGGAGCTATCCCAGGTACTGCCGAATTTGCCACTGACAAGGGTAGCTGATCCACAGTGTTACTTTTTCTACTATCTTCATCATCATGTTCCAACCTGGCTACTCACTACTTGCTTTTTGGTGTCTCTATCACCTGTTAAACTTCCAAAGCCTGGCCTAGTACATGCCGACCTTTAACCTGCCTGGAAAACTCACATAGGTGACAATGCAGGTAAAAGAACACACATGGAAATCCAGCTAAAGCAAAGCTTGGCAGTCCCAAGCTACAATGTACCCTGCACAGTCCCTGGTCCATCTGAAGTCTGGGTGTTCTAAGCATAAGTCGTGGCTGATTGCTTAGCGGTAATTGAAATAGTATATTTTCAAACACACTTGCCAGAAGAATTCTGTGCAAACTGGGACAGTTTCCAGAATGTATTGTAGGAATAAAAGTGCATTGAAAGTGGATTAAAGCAGTAGTGGAAATGCAATGATAGGCTGAGATTGAGGTACCCCAATTTAGTCCTCCCTTCCTCAGGTCTGTATGCAAGAGAAAGAGCTCCAATCAAAGGTTTCCAAAACCAAAATATAGCGTTCTGACTAGTTCACCAAATTGGCCTAGTTCTCATTGAGGCAGCAAACCTGTGTCTCAGCAGTACTACTTCAGATTCTGAGTGGGGATTCACATGCTTATCCTCTGCAGGAAACATTTCCATAGAAAACTCCAAGAAAATACCTACTCCCTGACATGTTTTCTATAGACAGACAATGTTCTTGTACTGATCATGTGACCCCACAAGTGGTATAGTCCAGACATGAGCTTAGGACCTTTGCAAAAAGTAGCCTATTACTCCTTTTATAGCTTTGTATCCTGCTTCTTCCCCACTATTGCTATTCCTGTGTAACAGGGGCCTGATTCGATGAACATGGGAGCAAAAAACTGCATTGCTGCTGTGCCTGGGGCTAAAAGGTACATGAGAAATGGATTCATATAAGGAGTTCCTATATGGCATAGGCATGCATTCCCTAATGGACCCAGTGTAGCAGGCATACAGGATGTTTTACAGATTGGAGCTTTTGACTCCAGTTTTACATTACACACCAGCAGAGCCAGTGGCGAAAAGTCTCTCCTTCCACTGTGGAACCTCCAGGATTTCAAGTGCTGCCCTTCAATTACCTTGGGTTTCAAAGGCAAGTGGGAATAAAAGGGCCATTATGAAGGTCGAGGGATTTCCCCCGGCCATTTCAAACTGCTAAATCAGGCAGCCCAGAGTGCAGAGCTTAAAAGTTAATTCCAGTTTTATTGGAATGGCACACACATCAGCTGCAGTGACACAGAGAAGCAGGCAGCCTCGGAGAGTCGATGCGCAAACAGAAACTCACAGAAATAAAACACAGCAATGACACCACATAATGGTTCCCCCCCATACACACAAACACATAATGGTCAAGCCTGCATAATGTGACTCATCAAGCTGAACGCAGACCAGTACCATGTTCAGTAACCCAGCAGGGACTTGAAAATTGCTCTCTCTCTCTCACTCACTCACTCACTCACACACACACTCACACACACACCCCACTTCTGCAGGTCACAGTGCACAGCATTCGGCTTGGTGGGTCACAAATTAGGCAGGCCTGGAATAAATGGACTTAATCTGAACAGCATATGTACACAGGCCCCCTACAGGATCTTGCAATCAAAACTTGAACATAGTCCTTTTATTTAGGATTCACAAGCAGAGGAGAGAAGTTGCACACAGTCAGAGGCGTTTCTACAGGGATGGCAAAGCTCTAAGTTTTGCAAGAAGCCTTACCTTGCAGTAGAAATCACTCCTCTCCTGCACCATTTTAGCCAATCCTCACAGGGAACAGCAACATCTTGGCGTTGCTTACTGGCTACAGCAGCAAGGGAGAGGAGGGATTTACATGACAGGGTAAGGCTTCTTGCAACACTTAGAGCTTTGCCATCCCTGTAGAAACGCCTCTGCACACAGTTGAAGCTGAGCATTTGCTTGGGAGGCTGCTCGGATACACTCTCCAGACGACGCTGAGCTCCCTAAAAGAAGAGATGGACAGAGAGGAAGACAGAGCCCTCCCAAGGCAGTGTTGTTGAGGGCTGCATTGCCAAGGGTCCCACCTTGTGGAAACATGCTGTGTGGGGCAGCTTGCTGGGCTTCCCCACACTCCATCACAAGCAGCAGCTACTCAAGCGGGGCTACTATGCGCAGAAGTATGAATGTCTTGAAACTACCACACAAGCTCCACTGCGGTCATTTGCGGCTGCCTCTCAGCACGACTTGGTGACACTTGGTCAGTTTTCCCTGCGTTTCCCAATTCTGGAGTCAGAACCCCACGGCTTGTGCCCAGAATTCTGTGCCAGGGGGCGAGGGAAAAGAGGGAAGGGAAGTGGTGATGAAGAGGCAGCAAAATGGGACTCACGGTTTGGTTTCTGGCCCAAAACGTGATTGTGCTCGTTTGCTCTGTGTCCAAGGCTGGCTTTGCAATGAGAGGAGCCAGCAACCTCCGGAAGCAGCTGTTAGGTGTCATCAAAAGACAGTGTCAGTTATACATGGATTCCTGCCTTCGGCACCAAAAATGGCTTGGGTAGGACCTGGTAACCCTGCCTTCATTTTACATATATCTATCACTGGGTCTTTTGGAGCATATTTACAAAAATGTGCATTTCCCTCTCCCCCCCACGGCACATTCATTGTCCCACAATGCCCTTGGAAACATCGGCTAGGAGAGCAGGAGTGAGACAGAGGTCATTTGAAAAGCAGCAGGCACCAAGAGATGGCAAAGGAGTCCAGGTGGTTTCGTGAGGACTTGCTGGGCTATGCCAATGGAGATGCCAGCTGACCTGGTATGGGAATTTCACATTAAGGACCTGCGAGTAACCGCTCTTCTCGCTGTTTTTCTTTTCCTTCCTGTTTTTGCTATCCTCCTATTCCGGCCACACCACACCTCCCATTGCTTTCCTGTGCTTTATGTCCCACCTACATGCAGGCAAGTCGGCGTTTGATGAGACTTGCTGCCACTAAAAGCAGACAGACAACCAGGGATGACTAACACTAAAGGCAAGGAAGGCAGGGGACGCAGCAGTCCTTATCGGATTACCAAACGGCCCAGGGGCTAAGGAGGCAGTGGAAGACCCCTCACGAGAGAAGACACCTTCCCAGAGCGGGGGGTTGCGGACAAATGACATCTTCCTTTTGTTCTTGGCAAGTTTTAGGATCTGATTACTTTTTTTCCTTCCTTTTCTTTTAAGTAAATGGAAGTCAGCCTTCTAATGAAGGAAAGCCAAGATTCTAGCTCTAGTTGCAGCCTGAGTAATCAGTTGCGGTGTGGGGTTTCATGGCATAGTTGTATCAAAGCTGGGGGGTGAACACAAGTAGTGCTAGATGGTGGCAGATTCTCCTTGTTCTAGCAAAAGCAGAATGAATCAGGCACCAATGCAAATGTGCACTGCTTTCACTTTGTCCAATACAGCTTTTCTCAATATGCTTTGTCCAAACTTTGTCCAAACACAGCTTTTCTCTGTGTTTCAATGGGCTTTCAGGTACAGGGGTGGGGATGCAAGAGCATAACCCAGTCTCCCAAGAGGGACTGTAAGAAACAACCCTGGCATGCTCTTTGACCTTCAGCAGAATGGGCTTTGATGACAAGCCCCAACAGGTCACCTTCGTCCATCCAGTTTCCAAGCTCTTAGCCAGCAGGGTTGGCAAAGGCTGTGGAATGTACAGACCTAACAACAGGGAGGTGGGAGAATGGCTTTTGGATGGTAGCAACAGTGTTACTGTTAACCTAGCCATAAAACAGACATCATATAAAATCAGGCAGGGCAAAATGTAGATGACCAGGAAGTGCTTTAGCCAAAAACGCTGAAACTGGCAATTGGCACCTGGACAGAAAGAGACTACAGGCATGTCCCGGTATCTGCTGGGGTTCTATTCTGGACCCCACCGTGGATACCTGGGACGCCTTTCTAAAGGTAAGGGAACACTAGTGCAACAAGGTTTTTTTAAAAAAAGCTTTGTTTAATATTCCCGTTTTTTTAATAGGTATCCCAACATCCATGGTGCCCATGGACCACAGAAACTGTGGATACTGCATCAGTGGATACCGGGGCACACCTATACTCCTCCCTGGCGGATTCCACAGCTGCCTCCTCATAGTCTCTCACTTTTGTTTCTTTTCCAGCATGGCCATCTCACTGCATCACAGCGCTTGCAAGCAGGGGTGGCTAGTGGCAGGGGTTGGCGATTCCCTTCTCTACCTCTTCATTTAGCAATGCTGAAAGAGGACAAACCCTACCACCACCACCACAAGAACAGGATTCCTGCTCTCAGTGACAAGCATGCCGCCCACATTTTGCAACAAGCTGTGTATCTCTAATGCGTGCTCAATGTTGCAGAATACTGCCAACTGGTGGTTCATGTGCTTGCACCAAAAATGTCAAATCCTGCAACACTGGTGTGCACATACAGTATTTGCTCATTTTTACCTAATAAGTTTCTGCAAGTTCATGGAGAAGAATAAAGACAGAATCCCCACCCTTTGGCTACTGGAAATCTTGCTCAACTTCCCCTCTCATCAATTTTACCAGGTGTTACCCATACATTTTCTAGCCTTAGAGAGCAATCCTCTAGGTATCTACTAAGAAGTAAGTCCCTTTGTGTGCAGTGAGGCTTACTCTCAGGAAAGTGTGTATTGGATTGTAGACTTAGGGCCCAATCCTGAGGTCCATATCGCTGGCGGTACGTGTGTACCGCCGACTAAATGTGTTGCCAACATGCTGTAAAGCACGTCTGAGACACCATACCCCTTGCGCTGGGGCGGAGCCAAGTTAGCACCGAGCCCCACTGTGAGCTGATGAAACCGCCAGTGCTCCAGCAGTGCCAGCCGCCGGTAAGCCCGTTTAGAGCAGGGGAGGGACTGCACAGAGGAAGGGGAGGAGCCGGCTGGCGGGGGGGGGGGGACTGGAGCTGGCGGTGGCCCAATTCACTCTGGCAAAATAGCCCATGGTGAGTCGAGGAGCCCCACTGCAGGTGGTGGGGCTCTCCCGGGGAGGGGGAGGGGAATGAACGTCTCCTCCTCCCAAGGAGCCTCTGGTGGCTGCCTGGCTGCCCCGGGGTGCCGCTCCTCCCACCGCAGCCAAGCAGCTCAGGACTGAGGTGTTAGTTGCGTAGAAACTCAGAGGATGCCCCTGTTCCTGGCCACTTTCCCCGTGTGCATTGCATCTTACATAGAGAAATATAACTTGCCTGTATAGAACTCCTGAATTTTAGAAACACAGCAAAAAACAATTTCTCTACTAGGCAACTATTACAAGAATGCCGGATTTCAAGCTTGCAATGACTCTACATCCAGCCAGGTACTGGGCACACTTATTATGCCATCTCCTAACACCAATTTAACTCTCTCTCCCTCTCAATTTTCTGCTGTCTGTTCTGCAGGCCAGCAAGGTAGCCTTGTTTGCTCCTGCTCTTGGCTCATGGCATTCCCTTGCAGGAGTTAATCTGCTTTTGTGGTGGGGTGGACCCCACCATTCACTTTGAAAGTGTTGCCTCTCTTTCCTGGCAGGCTTGTTTTGCCTTTATCACAGTTGTGCAACTGGCAGAATTCAGCAGGAACCAGGTGATCGGGGAAAGCTTCACTTACCGGCTCTCTGCCTGTCAATCGGCTATTTACAAAGGGGCCTTGAAAGAGAAAGATCAGTATATGATCAAAAGATTATCTCCTGGCCTGCAGGGTCTCATTCACCTTTTTCCTTCAGGGAATGAAAATGAAAATTCATATATTGTTGTCAACTCATTAAGTGTCCCTCCCGCCACCAGCAACCTACTATCAATTATTCCTTTTCATATTGAAGAAACCACAGCATGTTGCACAGGGTTCTAGAGCATGTTCTAGAGCTCTCCTTCAGGTCAAAAGGGCCACTAGGCATTTAGAACGCACACATAATATTCCCCCGTGCAGTGGTGGGATTCAGGGGGTTCGCCCAGGTTCTATAGAGCCGGTTGTTAAATGGCCGGGCCCCGCCCACTTGCTTACCTCGGCTGGCTTCGGGTTTTTTTTTTGCTCCGGTTATGACGTCATAGAACCGGTTGTTAATTTATTTGAATCCCACCACTGCCCCCGTGGCTGTGCACTGCAGGGAAAGATGAATAGTGCTGAACACGCTGCCTTTCAGGCCATTTTGGCCAACATCAGTCATTTTTTTGAGTATCTCAGGACAATTTTCTCGGGAACTGCAAAATTCTCCAGAACCTGCTCTGAAAACCGCTGCATTAAAATAAACAAACCATCAAAGGCAAATGCAGGGTCTAGGACAGAAGAAGAGACAACTCCTAGTATCAGTAAATTGGCCACCACTGTCACCTAGTGGCTGACAGGAGCTATACCACCTACATCAGCAATCCAACCTGCTTATCTTTTCACTTTGGTTCATTCTTTGTTTTTTGTCTTTGAGAACATCTGAATCCTTTGGCACTCTTTGCACAAAAAGGCACTTTGGGCCTCCTCCTGGTTTTCTGGCAGATTTTTCTGAGAGGCATAAAAAGCTCAAGTGTTCACACTCATTTTGCCAAATAGGTCCTTTTAAAAATGGTGCAGAGTCTCGTGTGGTATCAAAACAGCAGTGATGTGTAACTGTGGGATCTTATGAGCCACAGGGATGTAGACCACCTATCCCTGGGAAGGTACAAGAAATTAGCTGGGCTGCCTCTTCCTTGCCAGAAACCTCCAGGCTCCTTATCACCTCTAGCCCCAGATCCAAAGAGGGCCTTTCTTAACTCCAGTTCTCCGAAGAGGCAAAAGAAAGATGGGCCAACATCAACTGTAAACTGGAGGTCTCCAGGCTGTAACAAATGGTTGGCCTTAGAATTCATTGAGGTTTGATCAGTCCAGCAATGGCCATTAGCCACAGTAGTTAAAAAGGACCCTGAGGCAGGAAACTCCAGAGATGCTGAGGACATACAGCGGTGCATGGCTTCTTCCATAGAGCTGCTTAGACACAGCTGGCTACTGCTAGACTGGATGAAACTTCCATCTGCCACAGCAAGATAAATCTCATCTCTCACCAAAAAAAACCCACCCTAGTTTACAGTGTCTGTATTGCTATTTTAAAATAGAGGGCAGATGTATCGAAGGACAGATGAAATGCCATTTGTTTCCTCTCCTGCGTTGCAGCCTGAACATTCTCAAGTAGCTTCTGAAATCTGGTAGGAAAGGTCTCTGCTTCAGATGCACCCCAAATGCTCCTGATTATGAAGCAAATCCTGAAGATTTTCCCTGTCCAGCTGGAAGTTAATTTGAACCATGGCTCAGCTGGAGAGATGGTATGCCACAACAGGGCTCAGCTCTGGAACAGGACCAGCAGTTATAATGAATTGAACATGCCAGGTTGCGTGCAGAGTGCCTGCTCCACCAAGGAGTACCTGCAGCCGGTCCACATCCCCCCTGGGATTAGTGTGTGTAAAGCATCAAGGTTAGAGGGTGTAACTCCAAGGAGGCTTGAGTCCAGCGCTTCTCTTTCTAGAAATCACTGCCACCCAGAATGTCTCTTTTGCTTTTCTCAGTGCAGGTGAGGAAGCAGAGTTCATAGTGCTGTGTTTTCTGGTGGGCCGGCAACACAGAGCAAAAGGTAGCCCTTCAAGGAAGCAGCAGGCCACTACTGCTTTTCTGAAAAAGTCAACACTTCATTTTGCTGGTGGTTATGCCACAGCACAAAACAGTTTCTGAATATTCTGGGTCACCATCTGCTTTTGAAGTCCCTTTAGCAGAGCCTATTGGATCAGGGGATCTAACCCCAAAGGAAAGAAAAAGGGGGGCAGTTTTAACTGAGACAAAGAGGAAAACTGTTCCCCCCAGGGAAGCATGAAAAGAGTTAGAAGGCAATACGAGGAACCCAAAACCGCCTTACAGGGTAGGTGAGAGGCATACCCTGATACATCCAGGAAAAAGGCATATGGTTTATTACGTTGTGGCAACAGAATCCAGGTATGGATGTTTGAAGAGCATAAGGACAGAAACAGAAAGTGCAAATTCTCACTGATTCCCAAAACAAAGGGGACTTGAAGCAGCACACTCCTTCGATGCTTGAAATAGCTGGTGTTTTCCGCAGATGTCAACACCCTTCCCCAAGCGATGCTCCATCAAGGGCGTTAGTCTATCTTAATAATGTCTGAGTTGGCCTTCAAGAGATAGAGGCTGTCGTCAACAAGGAAACTGCAAGGAGACAAAATCGGATTGTTACTGGAGAAATTGGCTAGTGGTAGGCTGGGCTGATAGACGATAGGCCTGAAACTGGAAGAAGGCACACTGAACAGATGGGGTATTGAAGATGGAAAGGCAAGATTCAAACACCTTTTCAAGTTAGAAGTGATCTTGGAACACTGGGAAAGATACTGCCTTCACAGCCTAAGCAATATCAGGGTCACTGTGAAGATAAAATTGGATCGGCAAGGGGGCAGTAGGGGGAGCAGTTGAGCTCCAGAACTTTGCAGCAAGACCAAGGATGTCATCAGCAGGAGTTTTCAGTTGTTGCCTCTGAAATTTTTTCAAAGGACTTTAAATGAGAGGAAGCATCGGGTTTAGCAGGATGTTAATTTACCTAGGAGCATAGGTTAATGTCCAGGCCAAGGGCTACCTGTGAGACAGCCTGAAGCTCATGTTATATTGAGGCTACAATCCTATACACACTTACCTGGGAGTAAGTCCCGCTGAACATGGTGGGACTTATTTCCAAGTCAACATGGATAGGACTGCACCGTCATATCCCTTTTATATTTATTTAGGATATTTTTAAATCCTATTTTTCAGTTTGTATTCTTTTAAAAACTATTCCACTTTGCGATGAATTGGATCTTTAAGGGCACAATCCTAACCAACTTTCCAGCATTGACATACTGTAGCTGTGCCACTGGGGCATGTGCTGTGTCCTGCAGTTTTTTGGGGGTGCTGTCACAGAGGCCCCTTCAAGGTAAGAGAATGTTCTATGACCTCAGAGCAGTATTGCCCTTACCAGTGGTGTCATTCAAATGATTTAGGAACAGGAACTCACTTTTGATTGGCACTTGTCGGGAACTCGGAACCAGCCACGGAGCCCGTTAGGATCCGGAACGCCCGTTCTGGTCCGTTCCCCCTGAATGACATCACTGGCCCTTACCCTGGTGCTGGAAAGTTGGTTAGGATTGCGCCCTAAGTTAAATATAAGATGTTTCAAAGTAGAACCAAGTGGCTGGAGAAGCTGATTTTTTTGGTTGTTGTTATATGGTCTTTGTGGGGTTTGTCATGCAAGGATGGCCTTGGGAGCTGCAGGGACCAATTCGAAACATTTTTTACAGGGCATCAGGTTCATAGTTAAGATCTATAAACAAACAAAATGTATAGATTACCCTTGAAAACTAAATAGGTAGAACGCCACTTGTGTTAGTGACAGACTGTGAAACAATTCAGGAAAAATATTAATTATGTTTTCCTCTAGCACAGGAGGCCTTTAGGCACCACGGCCCAATTGGGAGCAATTGGTCCAACTGGCTTAAAGCCAGCACAGGTTTCATGCTGAGCGCACTACACCTGGGGGGGTGGACCACGCAAAACACCCTGAGCTTCCTGATGGAAAGCCAGGATAAAAATGGAGTAAAATAGGGCTGGCACTGGCACCGATTCCATTCTATTGCTGCTTGAAGTTTTAGCTTCCTGTTTCTATGCTGACCCCCTCAGCAGTGCTGAGAAGGTCCCAGACTCGCCTCTGCCCATCTGCCCTTTCCCCCACCCTCTGATCAGGTCAGCCGGACACAAAGCACACCCCTGCCATAAATTTCCAGCAGGTTCCAGCTGCCACTAACATTGTGAGGGAGACCAAGGGACAGCCATGAGTATGTCTGTTGATCAACAATTACCCAAGGAGGGAGGTCTAGACTCAATGTTCCTGCTTCACCTTTCATCCTTTCTCACACAAGCCACCCCACTGACACTGACACACTCAGAATGCAATTCTAACCTGGAGTTAGGCCAGCACAAGTTAGGTCAGCAAAGTTTGGCAAACAAGGGACACCATAAAGTATGTTAAGACCATTCTCGGAATCAGAGAGCCCAGCACACAGACGTGCACCATCCTTCCTGACTCTGAGAGTGGTCCAACACACTTTACGGAGGCCCTTATGCCGGCCAAACTTTGTTGGCCTAACTGTGCCAGCCTAACTTTGTTGGCCTAACTGTGCAACTCCAGGTTAGGATTGTGCCTTAAATCAGGACTGGGTTCTTTTCTCTAGTTAGCATTCTGACTCAGTAAGGCTGCAGAGA
The DNA here is from genome assembly GCA_029204185.1 of Lerista edwardsae. Classification (NCBI taxonomy): domain Eukaryota; kingdom Metazoa; phylum Chordata; class Lepidosauria; order Squamata; family Scincidae; genus Lerista; species Lerista edwardsae. The sequence goes on from JAJKFI010000047.1 coordinate 8,299,037, forward strand.
TAGGGGGCTGCTTACTATTGAGGTTAAAGGAACAGGCAGGGCTGTTTATGGTAGAATGGAACAGGCAGGGTTGCTTAATAAAAACAAAAACAGTTATTGGGAGTCAAATTGGGACTTGGGGAAAAAAGTCAAATTCTAAGCTTGAGATCAAGAGGAAAAGTTCAAAATAAAGTAAAATCAGATTCTAACTATGTGTTGGATACAAAAGAGACATTCAGCATCACCTTTTTCTCCTTGGAACAGAGCAAGTTTCCAATTGGAAACATTTTTTGTGGGGCCCCCACAAAAGCTTTGGGAACCGATTTTGTCTGCACTGACCAGCGCTGACATTTCTTTTGGCAGGCATCTCACACTTTAACCCAGCCAACCACCTCTCTTTTATCCCATTTTGGGGAGACTAGCCCCTCAAACTTTGAAAGGCTGATTTGAAATTAAGAGATGTTCACATTTCCTGCCTCCAAATCAGGTGAGCGGACTAGAGGACAGCTAAACCCAGGAGGGATCCAGGGAGGCTTTGATGAAGGCGACTGTTTCCCTGCTGATGCCGGACATTCACGAGTACCTGAGGGGACAATGCTATACGGCAAACCTTCGTTATCCGTGGGCTCAGCAGCCGTGGATTTGAGCATATGTAGATACCAACCCTGCAACTCAGGGGGCCTCCTGGACACAACCGGAAGTCACTTCTGGTTAACGTTGCTGACTTCCACTCTCATCTGGCAGGTGTTCTGAGGGATGGGGCGGTCACACATGGCCTTTCTACACCTTGACAGCGTGAACCAGAAGTGACTTCCGATTACATCCAGGAGGCCTTCTGAAGAGGCTAATGCAGCCTCCAGGTAAGTTTTTACAGTACCAGAGCTCTGGTTCCCCGCAGATTTCAGTATCCACAGAATTCAGTATCCAGGGGCTGGGTGGGTCATACCAAAAGTCCACTGTATGTCCAGAGCCCTGTCACAACACAGGGCTCTGGACAGAATGGAGCTTGTGGCAGGCTAATTCCAAGGTCAGCCTCAGTGTACAAAGAGTTTATAGGCAAAAGGCAGCCTCAGGAGAGGGGTGCTTGTTCAAAGCAGCTTCACAATACTTGCAAGCCAGATGCCTCTAGGGACTTGCAAGCAAGGAATGATGGCCTTCAGCTATTTATCCTTGACATCTATAATCAGAAGCAACGGCATCGGAACATGTACTTCCCACTCTCAGCAATCACTGGAAATAGCCTTTAACAGTCCTACCTCCTCCATAATTAATTCTCTTCAAATGCCATCTCATAAGAGGACGGGCCATTCCTGATGTTTTTTTGCGGCACTGATCTAGGTGATTAAACAGCAGAAGGCACAGGAACGAGCACGAAAAGGGGAGGAGGCAAACAAGCTGGACTGACCTGTAGAAGAGGATATTGACCGGGATGGTGCTGATGTGCCAGATGGCGTGGGCGTCCAGAACCCAGAACAACGGCGGGAAGTCCAGGAGCTCCAGCAGGGCCAAGGCTTGCAGGAGCAACACCACGGCCACACACTTCCAGACGTACGGCAGGCGCTGCTGGTTCCTCATGCACCAGCCCAGCCACCAGACAAGGTTGAGAAGGCCTGCAAGGTGGCGGAAGGAAAAGACTTCAGGGGGGTATCAGTGCCGTTACTGGGTAGGCACAGAAGGGGCTCTCTAGCAGCATGGATAAGCAGTGGGGATGCAGCAGTATTGCCTCCCAAGACCCACTTTCAATAAACAGGGGCTAAACTGCTTTCCCCCCCCCCAAGAGCATTTCAGGAGTTCTCAGGCTGCACCCCCAACCATCAGCTGAAGAGCTCAGGGAAAACGAGAAGAACCTGTGCAGTGGCAAGTTGTACTGTTAGGACTTAGGTCTTAACTGGCCTTAACGAGTGAAGAGCTTCCACAGTGCAAATTTATTAGGACACGAACCCGTTCATACTGCGGAGAACACGGGCACCAAGCCTGCACAGACCAGTTTTCCCCATACCCACCAGAAAGAGAACAGCTACTGCTGAAGGCCTTGCAACCTACATGCACTGTCCTGTGACTGCCTCACCCACACACATTGCAACTCATCTGATCTGCAACTCATCTGTTCCAAGGGCCCTGGGCTGTTAGCTGCCACCCTGGTGCTCCAGAGTCCCAAGGGACTGTCTTTGAGGGGACAACAGGAGCTGTTGTAGTGCACAGGGAGGGGAGAAATGTGTTGACCAGTAGGCCACCCATAGCCCCGCTCTTTGTGTGAACAGCCTTTTTCTGAGGACAAGGCTGTTTACCACCATTACATATTCCCAGAAAACAATCCTTTGCTCAGGTGACAGACAACTGAAAGATGGGAAATGAGCACCCCAACCCCACTACGTACTCAGGCAGAGAGAAGGGCTTGTCAGAGTCCAAGGCTGGAACTGGCCAAAGGAGGCCAGTGAGCTTCTATGACAAAGGCACAGTCAGGCCTTAAAGTCCTCTCAGGTGCGGAAAGGGGTGTGAGACTTCAGCCCCTGCAATCAACAGGCAGCAAGAAGCCTCTAAACTGGACAGGCTTGGTACACAGACTTGGAACTTGGCCTACTCTCCTTGCCTGGAGAACAGCAATCCAAGCCCCTATTCCCGCTTGTTCTGCCCTTCCACTTCTAGGGACTGTGGGCTAGAGAAGACATGCTCCACCACAGATTTAGGGACTGATCACCAGGGCCCAAGATTGGCCCTGAGAAGATCTAAACATCTTTTTCTTGCTGGATTTCTCCTTCAAGAGATCCAGATTCACTGTGCATCAGTTTACATAAACCACATTGTAAAAGGAATTTAGCTACAGAGGCAGGGGCATTTCCAGGGGTAACTCTACCACACAGAGCAACACAGGCCTGCATCCTGCCTTTGTGCCTCCGACCCCTAAGTCAAAAAGTTGATTATAAGAGAGGGTGGTCTGCTGGGCCATAGCCCAAGCCCCACTTCTAACCATCCCAACTGGATAGCCAATCCTTGTCCGAGATGAAAACAAACATCACTGCAGCAGGTCTCACCAATTGTCACGTTGGCGGTCATGTTGTATCCATAGTCAAAGCGCACAAGGGTCAGATACGAGACATGGCAGGCCAGGAAGAGAAGCAAGAAGCGCCCAAAGGCAGTGGCAAAAGCTGGACGCTTCAGGCCCAGAGTCCTGCAATGAAAAAATAGATGGTGCTGAGGAAATGCCCAAGGACTGCGGCATGTTGCATGGACTGGACTAGCCTGTTTCCCTCCATATGCAGGTATGTATGATGTGATCCAAGAGGCTGTGGCTTTTCCAGCATGAAGGCGCAGTGGTAGAAATCCTGCTTGTCAAGTACCTAAAACAGTGATGGCGAACCGATGACACGCGTGTCACAGCTGACACGCGAAGGCATTTTCAGTGACACACAGAGCCGGGGAAGAGAAGGATCAGGTGCGAGCAGGCTAGCAACTAGCCACGCCTGCCGGCACTTAAAAGACACTCTGGAAGCAATTCCCCCGGGTGCGCT
>JAJKFI010000047.1:8303836-8373727 GCA_029204185.1 Lerista edwardsae
GACCCACCAGCAGAGTTGAGTTACAAATTTTCTGAATTTCTGACACACCAAGCCCACACCACACCAATGGTTCGCCATTACTGACCTAAAAGGTACTGGGGCCCAGCCAGAAGCCAGGGTGACAACTTTGCCTGAGGAAGAGGGTAGTTTGCTACTCCTCCATAAGAAACGTTGCCAAGTTACACCTCTCTGTACCTTTCCCAAAATGCACCTGTCCATCACAGAGCAAGGGATAGCTTCCTCTCATGGAGGCAGGGCAGAGTTAAAATTTTGACTATTCTTGCAAGTCTTCCGGGAAACTCACCCTTCTTGTGCTCTGCTTCCTGAGAAAAATGTTGCCTAGACTCCAGCTTGGGTCCTTCCCAATTTTGGTTGAACAAGCCACAGTTCCAAAAAAGACAGAAAATTAACAGGGGGGCGGGAAGACTCACCTGACACAACACAGGTAAACAGAGTGAAGGATGACTGCCGATGCGCAGAAATAGTCCATTTTCTGTGGGGAAGAAAGTTTATTCAGAGATCAGGCTTAATTTTCAGTCAATGTCATTGTAGGCAAAAAAAAAAATCTATAGTATTCATGCTTATTCCTGTTTTTGTCCAAGTGATGTGGAACTCCATAGGTGTTATCTGTCTCCTTAGACCAGCAATAATCCAGTGCAGTGTGCCGTGAATGGTCTACAAATGTGCCTTGGGAGTTTGGCAGATTTATGTATTTATTAAAAACATCATTTATTAATAGGATTATTGAGGGATGTGAGCCCCACACCAGCGGCATGGTTTGTCTTGTCAATCATCAAATAACTAATGGTGTGCCTAGACAATTTTAGCATCTTCTCAGTGTGTTGGGAGATGAAGAAGGTTGAAAATTGCTGCCCTAGACATTATCTGCAGGTTCTCAGCTACCTGCTGGAATATTTTGACATCTGGCGCTTTCTGTTTGGCTCGTGTTCTACAAGAAAGCTTGTAGCACTCTGGTAGCACCTTCCTTTGTATCCCTCCTCAAAATGCACCTTTGATTACTGTTCATCCTCATCCTCTTCTGAAACCAGACCCAGGGACATGCAACTAAGATGAAATGTCCTCTGTTTGTCCTGCCTCCTTCTATTGCCTCCTCGGTGGCAAACATAGGTTGTGAGCTCTTCAGGGCAGGGATTTGCCTTTGTAAAGCACTGTGCACACACTGGTAGTGCTACATAAATAAATGGTCACTAAGCTCAAAAGGCAGTCAAAGTTGTGATCCTAAGAAAACTGACTTGGAAGTGAATTTCACATCAGCTGCAGTATTCACTGCCAAGTAAACATGTCCACAACTGAAATGTTTACAGCTTCCCAGGTTCCCTGAAATGTTCTGGAATCTGGGGGGCGGGGCGGGTGGCAACTCAAGTTATGCAACATTTTCGGACACCAGATCAGAAGCTCTCACCTCAGTTAGATTTGTCTCTCGGGTGTGGAAAACTGTAGACCAGAACCAGGCATTTAAAGAAACCTGGAAGAGGAGGAAAGAAAGAAGTGTCCTGAAAATACTTGCCACATTCTATGTGAAAAGATCTCTGCAGGGAAAACATATTAACAGGCTACTCAGCTAGGCACCGAGATGACTGTCAAATGGCCCTTTGAGAAACAGACCTGGAGTGTCTCTTGATCCAGAAACAATGGATTATAGAGCAATTGCAAAGGCAGAGATAAATGAGCGGCGCTTCCAGCATTCCCCGTCTCCTCTTGCCCAAGCTTTGGTTTAGAGAATGTTAGAGAGGGATCTGTACTCCTTCTTGGCCGCTATTTCTTTATTCAAGCTTTGCCTCTGCCATGAACTCAATAAGTGGCCTTAGACAAGTCACTATCTCTCAACTTCAGTCTCACATCTGCAGTATCAGGAAATTACACACTTACCTGCTTAAATGTACATGCTGCGCTTTGAACTGTCAGAAAGTGCTACAATTTATTGTTAACCTAACATTTTCTCTCCCCCACCCCAATTTGGCTCACGGCAGCTTAGAAAACAACACTCAATTTTTCAGAACACCAAAAGGAAGACACCTGGGTGAAACCAGCAGTGAACATTATTCTAGAACCAATGCAACCTGAAAAACACACCAAAACACTCGGGAACTGTTTGTCAAAATGCCCACAATGTCAGCCTCAAATACAGCTAAAGTGGCTTGAGTTTGGCCCCCACAAGGAATGCTGCCTGGCTGCCAATCCTCCTCCTCTCTACATAGCTTTAGTCCTCCTTTTGCTGGCACAGCCTGGTCTTTGCCTCCCATGATGAGCTGGCACAGCAGAGATCTCTCTTTGTCTCTGCATTTTCCAGCTTTTCCCCAATCCTGAAGGGCACAACAAAGGTTAAACGTACCAAGCTGGAAATAAGCCCCACTGGAATCAATGGGATTTATTTCCAAGCAAACACAATTAGCATCAGATGCACCAGAGAAAGGACTTCAGCTGCCCCAGCCCAAAACGACATTCAAAAATGACCTACCCAAGCAAAGGCAATGCAGGTATGGTACATGGGAGAAGAGGATGGGACAGCAGCTTTGTATCTGTTCAACATCACTAAATTGGCAAGTCCATTAAGGAACGAAGCAAAGGCAGATGCAGGCTCCTGAAAAAACAGGAAACGGGAAAAGGGCCACTGTGGTGGAGGAGTAGAGGGGAAGGGAGGGATAAGAAAAAAATGTCATCAGCCAGAAATGAGAATTTACCATATACAGACTTTCCCAGAAGGACTTAAGGAACTAATACCAAGGCTTCTAATGATGTCTAACTAGGCAACAAGTTGCCTGAAGGGTGGGAGGTTGGAGGGTCAAGTGAGGAGAGACTGCAGCTGGCTGTTCCTTCTGCAAAAGTCTCAGTGAAAGAAAAAAAAGATGGGACTGAGTTTCTAACTTCTCTCCGACCCCCATCAGTAAAGGCTCCACTAACCATGAAATAGTTAGTGTACTTACTGTACTTACACTGAACTGTACTTACATTCAACTGTAAGTACAAACTAATAAGAGGACTAATTTTTGCTGGATGAGACCAAGTGAATTCACATCAACATGCTGTTCTCCTTGTGAAGACAGTCAGATGTTGTAAAGGGAGGAAGAGGGCAGAAAAACGTCTTGGATAAGTTAATTTGGTCTGGACTGGCCAAGACACACATCTTGGCTAAAGGTAATCTCAGGTATCAAGAGCTGGGGGGGGATGTCATTTGGAAATGGGAATGCAGGTCCCAACTACTTTTGGAGAGGTGAACACAGACCTCAGAACTCAAAGGATGGTGGCTGAAACTTTCAGCACTGGGATGGCTAAAACTATGTGACTTAAAAGCCTGAAAGTCAGAAAACAGTTAGGGAAGACTTCTACTGGCCAAGACAAAGGATTTCTATACAGTACAGAAGTCTCTTGGCTTTTCCAATACCACATTCCATTTCCCCAGGGGCCCACTCTTCTTTTCTTTTCCCTTTGCCATCTCCAAGTTCTCAAAGTAATACATTTCAGAATGGAAATAAAATGGGGAACACAGTAAACTTCTATGTATAGCTCATTCCGATCACACAGAATAGGTGTGATTTTCTGGGTATCTGCTAGAGTTGTTTGGAGTGGGATGTTTGCAGGAACTTAAAAACTCATGTTATTGGTGTACAGTTTCAAAAATATGTGGCAGTACCTGTGACATGCTGCAGCATTACAGTCTCTGTTTTTGAAAACTAAAGGTAGGGATCTCTGAGGCATGGTGGAAAATACAAAAGGGCATCAGCTCAGTTTCCAGCAGTGATCCACGTGGTAGCTTTCAAGGCTCAGAATGTTTTGTGCCTTCTCCATCCTCTCACTCAGGGAACACACACAACAAGCACACAATGATTGTCTAGCACTGCTATCAACTAGCTGACAGGATAACCTTTTTCTCTCTCCCCCACTCTGCCCAATACAGGGGAGGGTAGCAAAACAAGCATCAGGCACAGTCACTGGGATGCTCATTGCCCTATTTCTCCCTGCAACCCAGCAACTGGAAAAAGATACATCTGATGTCTAGTGGGGAGGTGCTGCAGTTCCGTAGCAGAGAGCACACATTGCATTCTGAAGGTCTCAGGTTCGATTTCTGACACCTCCAGTTGAAAGAATCTGAGTAGGGCCGGGAAGGCTGCCTGAGACCCTGGAGCGTCATCGCTAACCAGGGCAAACAGACTACTCATCTGAGTTGATGTAAGGCAGCTTCATGGGCTCATAGGGGAGAAAACACTTCACCTTCCTTCGGAAAACATTTATTGAGATTTCAAGCAAACTAGAACAAATTGGCATGATCTGAGTGTATATATGAGAGAAAAGAAGGCAACAGAGATAACCCAATATAACACATTAAAAGTTAATCAAGAGAGGCTGCAATCCTATACACAGTTTCCTGGGAGTAAGCCCCATTGAGCACAATGGGACTACTCAGAAGTGAGTAGACATGCGCAGGGATATGCTTGAGTCATTTCAAAATGAACAATGTCGAAGAGCAGCTCTAGGGACAGATGGGATGTTGTTAGCATAAGAAATGAAAGGATACCAAATAGCATAATCTAGCTAATCTTGGTTCACAGAGGAGTTTTTTTTGCTAAGGCAACATGCCAACCCCTCTCACAACATCTAACATGAATGTAGACTCACCCTTCCAATGGAGGGCAATTTCTAGGCATGCTGCAATTGACAAAAAAGAGAATTAAATATTTGTGCAGCCAACACTGGTATGCTCCACTATGAATTAAAAGGAGAGCGGGTCAGGCAATCTTAAAGTACTCACAATTGTTGACATTTTCCACAACACTTTCCCCCAAAACTATACACATCCAGCACACGTGGAAATAGGAGCCTCTTCAGTTGGAATGATGGAAAGAAACTGAAGTAGGCTAAGATACCATCTAGGAAGTAATTTTAAGGAATGCTCTTGAGTGTGCAGAAGCCAATCAAAACTGCTGCTCATTCCATTTTTATTTTTATCACAAGGAAAAATGTCAGAGCCCAAGTCTGTTTCCCAAACCTCATTAAGACCCTGCATGGATTCAACCCGCACAGAGAAGAAAACGTTTTCTAAGCTGCAGGTGACATTTGGCACAGCTCACCTTTCCATGAAACTGAGGCACTCTGTATCCTTCTTGCACATAAAGGCCCACAGTCAACCACATACATTCATATTTGCAATCATCTCGGCATGTCCACCCTATAATACAGATGGGGAAACACACATAAATTAGGGTAGGAGTTCATCTGAACAATACCTAACACTACGCTAGGAGAGAGTGGGGCTGAAGGAGGCTCAGACTTGTCAAGTATGACAGACTTGTCAAGCTCTAACTCATTTATCTCTTTCAAATGTTAAAAGTTTGCATTTTCTTCCAGCAAGCCCTGTTGTGGCCCACACTGACCAGGGATTCCAAGGCTGTTTGCTTTTAAAATATTAAGAATGTGTGGCATATTTCTAGACTGGCATTAGCCCACCTAGGAAAGTTAAAACCGATATCATTTGTGGATTTCCCAAAATTAAATGCATGCTTGAAATTTGGATCTGCCACTTCTAGCTCAGATGAATAGGCAGAGAATGAGAGATTAAATAAGGGTAGGTGGGTGGGAAATATGACAAAACTTCCCTGACCGAGGCAGAGTGAGGAATGTTTGAGGCTGTAGTTCTACATACAAAATTATGCACGGAAGGGATAGAGTCGATAGAGGGATGTTCTTTTCCCTCTCTCAAAATACCAGAACAAGGGGGCATCCGCTAAAACTGAGGGTTGGGAGAGTTAAAACAGATAAAAGGAAGTACTTTTTTACCCAGTGGGTGGTTAATCTGTGGAACTCTTTGCCACAGGAGGTGGTGATGGCATCTGGTCTAGATGCCTTTAAGAGGGGTTTGGACGGATTTCTGGAAGAAAAGTCCATCGTGGGCTATAGGCCATGATGGATTGTGCAACCTCCTTACATTAGTAGTAGGCTACTTCAGAGTACCGGGTGCAAGGGAGTGGCAACAAGATGTAAGCGTCTTGTGTCTCGTGCCTCCCTGGGGCACCTAGTGGGCCGCTGTGAGATACAGGAAGCTGGACTAGATGGGCCTTTGGCCTGATCCAGCAGGGCTCTTCTTATGTTCTTATATGCATTTACTTGGGAGTAAGCTTCACTGAACACAGTGGGAATAACTTCTAAGTTAACATGCAGATGATACAATATTTTGTAAAAACCACAAGGAAATTAAAGGTTTGTGGCTTCTTTGCACTCATTGCTGATAACCTTAAATAAACCTGAAGAGCAGAGATGGGGGTCGAACCAAAAATCCAGCAGTGAATGCTATCATAACCCACCCAGTGGGTTCTCTTTCTAGCCTGTAATGAAACAGGGGAGAAATTAATCCTGCACATATACTTACAACAATGGCAGGAACCAATGGATGGGTGTGCAACCTGACGGAAGGTACTTGAAAAGGGAATACAGTAGGTTTGTTTTTTAAAAACATGTTATTGCCTTATATTGAAGAGACATGCTGGAAGGTGCCTGGCTGCCTGAAGTAAGGAGACAGAAAGCAGCTGATTTGTCTCTAGTCCAGCTGCTACCCCAGCTCCTTTGACTGGCACACAAGCAATGCCAAAGTCCTGCTGGGTACAATCAGACAAAGGAACTGAAACAAGAGCACAGAGTTTCTGGGGAAAACATTTGCACACTCACACTCTTTTCGGAAATTTTAAAAACACAGGTGTGTGATAAAGATTTAAATTAGAGTGCAAGGCAGAAGTGGGGCATACAAATTCAACTTGACTTGGTAACAGGTCGACACTGCTTCCAGAAGTCGTTACTCGGCGATGTAGGAAACACACTCTGTATACATTCAGATACTTTGCCCTGACAATTACTCTCCTCCCACATAACTCCGGGCATTCAAACTAGACCGCGAGACTGTTACTTGGTCCCTTTTCCAGACAGAGAGGGCGCGGCCATAAAGCTGAGAGGGTGAGAGGAAGAAAGCTGGGTGGGGCATCGCTCCTTGGTGGGCGTGGTTATGCAAAGGAGGGCATGCTGAGGACCCCCAGTGTCGCGAATCCCGAGGAGGGCGGGGGCGGCCTGGCGCTTTCCAGTACCTGTGAGGCTCATGTACAGCGGCTGGTGGGAGCGGAAGTGCCGCAGCCCGGCCCCGGAGCAGTTGCGCCTCTCGCAGTTGGCCAGGCACTCTCGGTAGACGGGCTCCCGATCCCCACGAGAGCCTTGTACAGGGGCCGGGCCAGCCCCCGCTGCCCCCAAAAGAAGCAGCAGTGCGGTCCGGGCCGCCATCCCGCCTCCCGGGAGGCTAGAAACACCGCTTCTGGTTTGCGCCGGAAATAGTCCTGTCCTTCAGCGCTCTCTGGAAACTCCAGCTATGCGCGAGAAGGTCCTGCCATGGTTGTGAAAGCTGAGCATTATGGGAAACGTAGTTTTCCCCCTTCTCATTCCAAAGAAATGAATATCCTGAGGGACGCACGGGGTGGGAATATCCTGAGGGACGCTCTGCCCCACCAGGACGCGGAGATGAGCGTTTCACCCTCTAACCTGCAGGGTTGCACCCTTTTCAATGGCAGGACCACATATGCACTGACTGACTGCCACCTCCCCGCTATTTCCATGGGGCAAGCCCTATTCAATTAAATAAATAAATGCCCGCATGTTATTCTTTTGAGGATGCCATGTTAAAAAGGTTCTTAATGCAATTTGTTAGAGTTTCCAGTCCTCAGGGTTCAAACTTCCTTGGCAGAATTCGCCTAAGACTTCCTGGCACCTGCGGCAGTATCTGCCAGGCTCTGCTATCCCTTCTCTTTGGATTAGAAAAGACATGGGAACAGAAGAGGAAGTGTGAAAAAGAGGAGAGTGCTGGACTCAAGTACTTCAGATGGTTATTAGAACTGCTCTAGCTCACCACTCTTCTCTCTGAACCATACTACCCACAAGCTGGAACCCACCTGCCAGCCAAAATCATCTGGCCCACCAGCTGAAGCCTGGCCCATGCAGAGCTTGGCTTGGGAGGCTTCGTCTCCCACCCAAGTCACCATGGAATGGTGAGATCGGCGGAGCCACCCAATCTGGCTTGCTGAGTCTCTGCCACTGCCCAGGGACTTCATGACATGAGCTTTGGCGGGTGGGTGGCGCTGCCATTGCCAGATTGGTGCGTGGCGGCGGGCAGGAGACAAAGCTTCTCAAACCGAGCTCCAAGTAGCTCTTGGGTGCTCGGCAACCCAGAAGTGTGACAGTTTCCCCCCAAATGTCCAGCCCCTTAAAAGAAAAGGGTTGCCAACCCCCATCTAAACTTCCTCTTGTGCTCTCTCTCCTCCTCATTCTTTTGCAAGCCAGAGGCTGGCTGAAGGGAGGAGGAGCAGTGGAGTCAAGTGAGTGGATGAAGGTGCCTCATCAATTTGCTGCCTGAAGCAGCTGCTTCAATCTGCCTCACAAATATGGTGACCCCCTAAACCAGTGTCTCAGAATGAGACACTCAGTCCTGGGGAGGGAGAACAAACAACTTTGTTCAAGGTGCAAAAGACCAGAATAAAAAAAGTGGCAAAGCCTTACTCACCACCTTACTCACTCCAACCTGTCATGTGCTGGACTCCTGAACCCCGACATTTTTGTTTTTTTGCATTTATATACCGCCCTTCCTCCAAGGAACTCAGGGTGGTGTACATGGTTCTCCCCTCCTTTTGTCCTCACAACAATCCTGTGAAGTAGGAGAGGCTGTAACTGGCTGTTATTCAGGATGCTTCATGGCTGAGTGGGGATTTGAAACTGCATCTTCCTAGTCTCCCGAATCATTACACCATCCTGGCTCTTTTTTATTATGGTTGAGAGTAATTGGAATTTACCTGTCTTAGCATACATATGTGTGGTACGAGGGCACACCTGTGTGGTATGAGGGCACATCTTAACCTGGAGTTAAGATGGCACAGTTAGGCCTGCAAAGTTTGGCCAGCACAAGGGACACCGTAAAGTATGTTTGGATCACTCTTGGAGTCAGAGAGGCCAGCACACAGATATGCACCATCCCCCCGACTCAGAGAGTGGTCCAAATGCGCTTTACGGTGGCCCTTATGCCAGCCAAACTTTGCTGGCCTAACTGTGACAGCCTAACTCCAGGTTAGGATTGTGCCCTGAGTGAGATTGCTTGATATATCTGCTTCGAAGGCCTGAAAGAGGAACTGCATCAGAGATGTGCATCCTGCTCAGCACAGGGGCGACCTGTGAAAGGTGACCTGAAGTAACAGTGCCCAAAGACATGCCATTGGAATGGCTGGGACTAATCTGGCATTGGGACTTTTATGCAAGAAATCTTGCCCAAGCAGAGACTCCATATCAAAACGGGATAGTGGAGTTGGGTGGAGGCCTGCTGGGTAATGGAGCATATGTAGCTTTCTCCCTAGTCTTAGTTCTATATGAAGACAGAAGCAGTTCAGGGGAGTTCATACCACCAGCTCTTGAAGGAACCAGTATTGGTCTGAAATATGAGGTTTTCACTAATGCCAAATAAGGTTGTTACCACCTGAGAGTAACCAAATATATCCCCACCTTCCAAGGTAATGCCAAAACAATTGTATAGTTAGGAAAGAGATCCCATATGGATGAGAAAATCACCATCAACAAGAACCCAGGCCCCAGTGCACCACCCACCTCTCAGCCTTCCATTGGACCTGCTCCAGGTTCAAGGGAGCCAATTGACTTGTGTATGTATGTGAGTATAGATAGAGAAGCTGTAGGATCAGTCAGAGAGTGCAACTAAAATTTTTGAGAAATACGTTCTACATTAAATTATGAAGCAGACAAATTACACGTCAGTCCTGAATTTACTTCCTAGTTATATTTGGCTGCATTGGACAACTCTGTCCTAGTGTTTTCTGAGAGGAAGATAATCACTTATCTGTATTCATTCTCTATTTCTTGCCCAGGCAGAGTCCCCATGTCAAAAAGGGACAGTGTATGCATGGTGTGAGAGAGATTGCTTTTTATAAGCAATCTCTCTCACACCATGCATACATATGCTATACATATATGCTTTCAAGGCCTGAAAAAGAAACTGCACCAGAATGTGGAACACAGAGGCCTCATTTTAGAAATCATGGTCATAATTATAACCCCTGCTAACTGGGCAAGAGGCACTTTTTCAAGTGGTGCTCCTCTTATATTTCGCAGGGGGAGAACAATTGTCCCTCTTCACCCCTGCGCAGTGTCTTTTCTAGTGGCTGTTGCTGGTGGTGTTCTGCCTTTTTTTAGATTGTGAGCCCTTTGGGACAGGGAACTATTTAACTTCATTATTACTATTACTGTTATTACTAAAGCTGTAAACTGCTTTGTGAACTTTGTGTTGAAAAGCAGTATATAAGTACCTGTTGGTTGGTTGGTTGGTTGGTTGGTTGGTTGGTTGATTGATAACGTTGTTTTCCCCGTGCCTACAATTATCCTGTGTAAACCAAAAAGTTCCAAATTATTAAGGGCCCAATCCTCTCTCCCCCTCCCCCCCGGTGTTGGTAAGGCCTTACTGTTGGTGCCGGTGTCACGAAAGTGCCATAAGGCACTTGGCAATATTTTTTTGGCAATATTTCGGCGGGGCCTTAAGCCTTTTTTATTTAAACAAGCCTTCAATTGTTGACAGACTGGCTTACATTTTAAATTTCAAAGTGCAATTATGGAATCCACGGGGCCTGCTTATTTCAAATTTTTAACTGTTTTAATATTTTTTTTAAACATTGTTTTAATTGTTATACTTTGTGGTTTTTTAATATGATAATTTTAATACTGTAAGCCGCCTTGCGTGCCCATGGGGCAGAAAGGCGGGATAAAAATTAAATAAATAAATAGGTAAGTCGCTTCCACTGCCAGTGCCACCAGCACCCAGAGAAGGAAACGCAAGGCTGGCAGGCGGCGACACCGCCACTGGCAGTGAGCTCCTTTGGTGCATGAGGATGGCGTGGGGGAAGGGTGAAACTTGGCGGGGGAGCGGCAGAGTGGGGGTGGGACTGGTGGTGGCCTCCACCGCTGGATCCTAACCAGTAGTGAAATTCAGGGGGTTCGCCCAGGTTCTATAGAACCGGTTGTTAAATGGCTGGGCCCCGCCCACTCGCTTACCTCAGCTGGCTTCGGTGTTTTTTTTTTGGCTCCGGCTATGACATCATAGAACCGGTTGTTAATTCATTTGAATTGCACCACTGATCCTAACCCATGTCGGGCCCCGCTACCTGACACGGATGCCCTCCAACCTGTGCCAGCAAAATAGCCAATGCAGACTTGAGGAGATCCATTGGCAGGCCTGCGCCCTTATCCAAGGGAAGGGAATGGACATCCCTTTCTCCTGAGTTGCCTCTGGCACCTGCCCTGCTCCCGTAGGATGCAGCGGTGGCCAGGCAGTGTAGGACTGGGCTGTCCAACTGCAATCCTATACATATTTTCCTGGGAGTAATCCCCATTGAACACAGTGGAAGTTATTTCTCAGTAGACATGCATAGCATTGAGCTGTAAACCTCTTTTTGTGTAATTGGAAATGCACAGTGATTGCCATTTTACACTACAATCCTACACACATTAAAATAAATAGGCATGCTTGTCTCTTCATAGGATTGGGGTTATGTTATCTGTAGTTCTATGATGACCTTTTAGAGATGGCAGAGATATCTGGGAGGATGTGTTATAGATTACATAATAGCACGATGCTTTAGTTTCTTTATTTTCCGTCTCTTTCCCAATATTTTTTTATTTTTCCTAGGCGAATATTGGTCAGTCAAGAAAATATTGTGCTTCCAACCTTAATACTCTGCAAATCTCTGCACTGAGATTGTAAAGGTAATGCCCTGTCTCTCTCAGGCAGAAGATGCTGCTGCTCTTGAGCAATAAATCCACTCTTTGCAAACAGCTGCAGGGCATGAAAAAAATAAGGACAAGGGAAGAGAAAAGCATCAGTTAAGAACACAGAGAGTTTCCCCCTTTTTTGGCTGCCTGCAGGGTTTGATGGATGCCTTGAAAGAGCCCATTCTCTAGCAATCCTGCCATGTTCCAAGAATTTCCTCCCCAGGGTTCGGTCTCTCAAGCCAACCCCCCCCCCCAAGCCCTCTCCCACCCCTGGCCTTTCATATCTGAGAAATCCAGCAAAACTGTGATCATGACAGGCAGCATAAGTCTGCCAAAAGCAGCAAGAAAATGGAGCAAACTGGCAGGGCCTTACAAATATGACTTAGGGAAGAAGGAAAAAAAGGACTTTCTTCAATCACATAATCTTTGAGGATCTCCATGGAAATAACTATTCGGATAGCCCTTGAGAGCACAATGAAAATAAGAGGCACATGCTGAAGGCATGTTTCCAAGCTTTGGAGGGGGTGGGGGAGTTTGCCCTAGGCCTCACACATGGAGGTGGCCACATCAACATTGACAAAACAGTACAACTGGAAAAAAAAGGAAGGGGGCCTGAACATTCAGCCCCAGGCCTTTCATAGTCGCAAAAAGGCCCAGCCGGTTCCAGTACAAACAAAGGCAAGCGCCAGGTTAAGAGGCTTTCTGTGCTCTCATGCTGCTGAACAAAATGCTTGGGGTGCTGGGAAAGGGGAATTGGTTTGTGCATGCTCTGTATGGTGGCACAGATGCATTTGTTGGCCAGGGCAAATTGCCCAATTGGCTTTGCCTTCTACTTAGGGTGCAATCCTAACCTGGAGTTAGGCCAGCACAGTTAGGCCAGAACAGTTTGGCTGGCACAAGGGGCACCGTAAACTGTGTTTGGACCACTCTCGGAGTCAGGGAGGATGGCACATGTCTGTGTGCTGGCCTCTCTTACTCTGAGAGTGGTCCAAACATACTTTACGGTGTGCTGGCCAAACTTTGCTGGCCTAACTGTGCCAGCCTAACTCCAGGTTAGGATTGTGCTTTCCGTGTGTTTATCTGGCAACATGGGACACAAGCAAACCTACCACACTTTCCCTTGCTCATCACATTTCATGTTCAGTTCAGTGGCCCTGGAGTGTAGACAAAGCGGAATGTTAATTGTGAAGCTGTTCACGCCTCCCACAGGGTGGCTGTAAAACCAGAGCATGCAGCAATTTGCAAAGAACAAGCAAAGTATGGTATAGGGAGGTTTAAGGATTGCTAGTCTAGAAGGTGTATATAGTACATCTCTTGGAATTATATATGTTCAGTGCATAAAGCAAAAGGGGATGGTGAGTGGAATACTGCCAGTTTCCAAATATTAAACAGTGAAGAGCAGAAATGTTGTTTAGTCTCCTCTGTGAGGACTAGGCAGGAGGCAGATTAGGTTCAATCTTGGCAAGCTCGTCTGCACCAAAAGAAACTACAGTTTCTCTTGCAATGGAAGATTCCTAGGAATAGAAAAGTTGAACAGATATTCAGGGTCGGAGATAAAAATTTGGCTTCAATGACCCAGAGTGCAATCCTAACGTGGATTAAGACCGGCACAGTTAGGCTAGCAAAGTTTGACTGGGACAAGGGACACCATAAAGTATGTTTAGACCACTCTTGGAGTCAGAGAGGCCAGCACATAGATGTGCGCACCATCCTCCCTGACTCCAAGAGTGATCCAAACGCGCTTCACAGTGGCCCTTGTGCCAGCCAAACTTTTCTGGCCTAACTGCTTGCCTAACTCCAGGTTAGGATTGCGTTCCCAGGCACATTGGCTGTTATAACACCTCCCCTTTTACAACTTCAACCACTGTGCCTGCCATGGCACATTGGTGTGCCATGAACTACCTAGCAGGTGTGCTGCAGGAGCTTGGAGGGGGTCATGTATTAGTAGGGCCATTGGGGCAAGGTGTCAGCCAACAGCGCAATGTCCCTTGTCAATTGTCAAAAAACTGATGGTGTAACCTTGACAATTTTGGTGCCTTCTCAGATACAAAAAGGTTGAAAATGGTTGGCTTATAGTAATCAACATGTATACAAAGCAGACCTCCTGTGTTTGTAGGAACATCACTGAGAGCCCAAGTCTAGGCAGGTCTACTCAGAAGTAAGTCAATTGTAGTCAGTGGACTTACTTCTTATATCCCAGGTAAATGTGGATAGGATTGCAGCCTAAAAGGCTCATTGCAGCAATGGTGCCTCTTCTCAGTTCAGTACTACAGTAATCCTCAAGCAGTATCAGCACCAGTCTGTCCTGGGTCCTCAGCCAGTGCCAGCCAGACCCGGCCAAATTCCAACGTCACTTCTGTCCTCAGAGGCACATTAAAAGAGGATATTCTCCACTGCAGGTCCCCAGTTGAAATGTACAAAACCAAAGTTAACTGGAGCTGGTACAAGAGAGCTTTCTCTTGGAGCTGCGCTCCCATTCTTGGTGCTGCTTTCTTGAGATCTGCCCCTTCTTCCTCACTTCACCTACCTGCTAAAACCTTTTTGTATGCTCTGATTGTTGTTGTTGTTCAGTCGCTAAGTCGTGTCCGACTCTTTGCGACCCCACGGACCACAGCACGCCAGGCCTCCCTGTCCTCCACTAGCTTCCGGAGTTCGCCCAATTTCATGCTCATTGCTTCGGTGACACTATCTAACCATCTCATCCTCTGCCGCCCCCTTCTCCTTTTGCCTTCAATCTCTCCCAGCATGAGGGTCTTTTCTAAAGAGTCCTCTCTTCTCATGAGGTGGCCAAAGTATTTGAGCTTCAGCTTCAGGTTTTGTCCTTCCAGGGAGCAATCAGGCTTGACTTCCTGTAGGATTAACCGATTGGATCTCCTTGCAGTCCAGGGGACTCTCAAGAGTCTTCTCCAACACCATAATTCAAAAGCATCTATTCTTCGGCACGCTGCCTTTCTTATGGTCCAGCTCTCACATCCATACATTGCTACTGGGAAAACCATAGCTTTGACTATGCGAACCTTTGTTGGCTCTGATTGTTACTCATCAGGTAATTTCTGACATTGCAATCCTGTGTTACTGGTTTTCCCCAGACTGCTCAGGAGCAACATGCTTTCTCCACTTCTTCCTTTACTCCATCTCTTTTCATTGCCTAATGTCTGTGCATAACTGTGAGCGCAATCCTAAACTGGAGTTAGGCCGGCATAAACTAAGCCAGCAAAGTCTGGCCAGCACAACAGCCACCATACAGCGCATTTCGACCACACTTGGAGTCAGGGAGGATGAGTCAAATCTGTGTGCTGGCCTCTCTGACTCCGAGAGTGGTCCAAACATACTTTACGGTGGCCCTTGTGCTGGCCAAACTTTGTTGGCTTAGTTTATGCCGGCCTAACTCAATTTGGATTGTGCCCTGGGATCAAAACTACTAAGCTGTTCTTAATTGCTTTGCTCCCACACTGTGAGTTGCCCCGGCTCCAGTCTGTATGGTAGTTGTACTTTTTGACCTGGGAATTCTTTTGAGGGAAAGTCATTCAGCAGCGTTTTCATCTGGGGCAATTGTATTGCATCTCTAGTGTAACACAGTGCTGCACTCCTTTACATGCTTTCCTGGGAGTAAACTCCTTTGAACACAATGGGACTTACTTTTGCGTACAGTAGATAAGCATAAGATCCTGAACTAGGAGGAGGTATGAATTAGGAAGTGTGTGTTCGAACCTTGCTTCCGCCATGAATTTACTGGATGCCCCCCCCAGGCAACACACTTTCTCTCAACCTTAACCCTCCCTCCCCACCCCACCCCACCCCACCCACCCCCCAGAATAAGGAGATTAAAATGCTGATTTACCTTACAGGGTTTTTGTAAGGATTACAAGATAAAGTATGTAAATCACTTTTAATACTGTACTCTAAAGCAGGTATTTTAAACCTTTTTCAACTCAAGGCACACTGAGATGGCGCTAAAATTGTTGAAGCACACCACCAGTTTTGCACCACCAGCACACAGCACACTGCACTGCTGGCCAGGGGCTCATATCCCCCAATGGCCCTACTAATATATGACCTTCTCCCAAATTCCCACAGTACACCAATGTGCCACAGCACACAGGTTGAAAAATGCTGCTCTAAAGCATTATATTAATGCTTATGTATTTGATTGATAGATATATTTATTTTGCAGGACAGAATCCTGTCAATAGCAATTCAGTTTCTGGGACTAACTTGGCTATTACATTCATCTTTTTGCTCTGTCCATTTCAGATAGATTTCTCTAGTACCAGGTAAGGGAAATCTTGGTACATTTTATACATACATCTACTGGCAATATATGTGCCTTTTTTTTGAAGTAGCATTACAAGGATTAATTGGTAGATGAATAAATTACAGGTTGGTGGGGCTCAATTTTAATAAATGGGTCTGAGAAATTCCATCTGTTAGTGTAAAAAAAATTGAAAGCCTTTGCAGCTAAAAAATGGGGGGTCACTTTTGTTTCTCAAGCAGTTAGGTCTCAGTACTTTTTCCCAAAAAGGGCACCTATACTGAGAGGTTGGTAATATGTAACTACTGTACAGTATTCTGTATTTACATCACAATAACAAAGACAAACCACTTGCCTTTTAAACTATTGGACAGCCTCACTGTTCAAACAACTATTTATTTTCCAGTTCACTTGAAATTTACAGACTCCCCTCCTTGTTTTTCATTTGGACATCTTTATGCCTTTCCAAGTACTGTGTATGTGTTTAATTCTTAAAAGTCTCTTCTTTCCCTTTGCTCATTCAGTCATTGCTGGTCTAAATGAAAACATTTTCAAACACGATCGCCCAGGGAGAAAAAGAGCTCCACCTTCAACAGCAAGGAGGCAAAACAAAACTTCTCCAAAGTGTTCCTTTCTCCTCTTATTTCCCACAAGGGACAGACAGGCTTTGACGTGCTTCAACGAAGTCCTGATTCGCCACTCCCGAGGGAGCTGGAATCCTACGCGGAGGCGCGCTGTGCGCGCTCCTGACGCCCAGTGTAGGAAAGGAGAGAGGTGGTGGCTTTTTTTTTTTTTTTAAAGGAAGTGAAAGAGGTTGAAAAGTTGGATTGCAAAAAGAAAAAAAAATCTGCGAAGGAGAAAGCAGATTTCGAAAGCAAACCGGGCACGATTTCCAAGCCTCTTGGAAAGACACCAGCCCGCCTCCTTCCTCTCTTTGGAAGAAATTATGAGTTGGGATTTGCAATGAAAAAGCAATGGGGCCCTTTCTCAGCCCCTACTGGTTTTGCACGGGGTTCTTCTTGGTTTTTGCCTGGCCCGGCGCTGTTTGCAGTACAGAAGGTAGGTCTCAAGTCTTCGAATCGATATGATTTCGATCACAAAGTAGGGGTGGGGGGTGGGGAGCGAGATCTTTCGGGTGTTTGGGAAAGCATGAAAGAAAGTGGCTCCCGGTTGGCGGCGATTGCACAACACAGAGACTGTTCAACTTGTTGATTCTCGGTTTTCTTTAAATAAAACGAGCAAAAAACCAGATCAACTGGTTTTAATAAGCCGATCTCCATGTCACTACGAATCGAGAACAAGCCAAGGCATTTTGGTTCTTCAACGTTAATGGGGTCTTGTAGGGGACGGATCTCGGAAGTGGGTCAGATAACTTTTTTGAAATCGATCGCTCTGATGAACTTGGTTGAGATTTCAGGGCACCCGTCCAAGTATCAGTCGTATAGCCCGGATTAACTCCCACTGGGATGTTGAGTTTACCCTCGCACCCCCCCCCACCGCACCCCCCAATCATGCCGGTTTATCGGAGTGCATTTTGCAGCCCCGCCCTTGCAGTAGTAGTAGTACGTGTCTCTGCGCCTGAAGGAGCGATTGCGATCGGTCTTCGTGACTATTATATGGGGGGGATGGCGGTTATTCCAGGGTTAAAATTGTGCCGTTTTGTGTGGCTTGCATGGGGTGGTCTGTTTTGGGAGGGGCAGAAGAGAGAAGGTGCTGCTAGCCCGTGACGTGACGGGGGTAGGGATTGTGTTCTTGAGTCCTGCGTTTCCTCGCGATCCAGCGGACCCCGATGTGTGTTGGATTTTCGCGCAAAACTACATACACTGCACTTAGGGGGCAGCATTCATTGGCCTGCTTGCGCCAAAGGAAACTTCATGCCCCTCATGCTGTCTTAACAGTCTCAAAAGCATAACTGCTGCTCTGGGTGGAGTGAGTGTGACGGGGCAAACCAGGGGTGGCCCATTCATGAGGCCAGCTGAACTAGTTGTCTCAGGTAGTCAATTGGTGCCTGTGTGGGGTGCCCCTCTCAGCCCACCTCCTCCCCTCTTTAGAAAGGAGGGGGATACAGAGGAAGAGGCAATGGGGTGTGGAGGCACCAAGAGGCCATGGGCCAGCCCTGAACGCAATCCTATGCATGTCTATTCAGACATAAGTGCCATTGTACTCAGTGGGGCTTACTCTCAGGAACTCTCGGGAATAATATTTATTTATTTATTTATTTATAC
Organism: Lerista edwardsae; assembly: GCA_029204185.1. Lineage (NCBI taxonomy): Eukaryota > Metazoa > Chordata > Lepidosauria > Squamata > Scincidae > Lerista > Lerista edwardsae. Next base: position 8,322,119 of record JAJKFI010000047.1, read on the forward strand.
CCCGCCTTTCTGCCCATAGGCACCCAAGGCAGCTTACAACAAAAACAGTTACATACAATAAAATCCACAATTTAACATTACAGGATTGCAGCCCAAGTTTCTGCTCTTGTTTAGAAACAGAAGAACCACCTTTACTTGTGATCCGGCCAAAACAAAATCTGCCCAGTCCAGCCTCCTTTGCAAGAATCACAGCAAAGAAAGGGTGGCCTGCAGAAAATTGGTTAGTGGTCCACTAGGGGATCAGGGCCTTCTTTCGGCCCACGCCCGGGTGATGAACTGTACGGTTGTGCAACGGTACATTCTGTCTTCCTCGTTTGTTTGGATGTTCTGTTGCAATAGAACAGTGCTTCCCAAACCTTTTAGCACAGGGACCCACATTTTAAAACAAGAATCTATCGCAACCCACTAGACAAAAACAATAATTTATTTATTATTAATAATATATTATTAATTACTAATAGTATTGGGATCCTGTGCTCATGACCTTACACACAGTATGTGTGTGTTGATATTTACTAGATTTTCCCTAGCAATGGAGTTCAAACCTTTACAGTCATTCCAAATCTTTACAAACCTCAAGTCTTTACAGTCATTCCAGGGTACCCAGAAGGTGAACTGGAGAGCAAGATGTGCAGTTAGGGAGTTCCAGGCCAGGCAAAAAACTGAAACTGGGTTCACGCATAATCCACATCTTTGTTGTTGTTGTTCAGTTGCTAAGTCGTGTCCGACTCCTCGCGACCCCATGGACCACAGCACGCCAGGCCTCCCTGTCCTCCACTAGCTTCCGGAGTTCGCCCAATTTCATGCTCATTGCTTCGGTGACACTATCTAACCATCTCATCCTCTGCCCCCCCTTCTCCTTTTGCCTTTGATCTTTCCCAGCATGAGGGTCTTTTCTGAAGAGTCCTCTCTTCTCATGAGGTGGCCAAAGTATTTGAGCTTCAGCTTCAGGATTTGTCCTTCCAGGGAGCAATCAGGCTTGACTTCTTGTAGGATTGACCGATTGGATCTCCTTGCAATCTAGGGGACTCTCAAGAGTCTTCTCCAACACCATAATTCAAAAGCATCTATTCTTCGGCGCTCTGCCTTTCTTATGGTCCAGCTCTCACATCCATACATTGCTACTGGGAAAATCCACATCTTACCAATTACTAAAAAATTGTAATCTTAATTTGGGGATGTAATACCACACGTTCGCATTCTAACCTATGATTTTCTTCTGCAAGAAAAACTGGGCAGGGGTGCTTTGCAAAGTGTATATTCCCAACCCACCAAAAATTGCCTTGCACCACACTAGTGGGTCCTGACCCACAGTTTGGGAAACACTGCAATAGGATATTATGGATTTTCTCTTCTTTTCCTCCTGTCCTCCTTTCCTTTTAGTGAAACTGCTGTTTTCAAACTGCTTTATTAAATAACGTTATGCCCAAATGCTTTGGGTCCAGGGTGTCTACCTGTGAAGGATTTTGTGATTGTTGTGGTAGCCAAACAATTTCTTCCTTTGCTTTGCTCCTATAAGGAAATGGGGTGGGAAAAGAAACCAAGCTTTTTTTTCTTTTCTTCAGTTGAACCTGGTTAATATTCACACAAAAGTCTTTATAGGTTTGGAAATTTACATATCGTATCACAAAAGACTCTCTTAAGGAGACTGTTGAAGGGTTGCCTGATCTCTCCCTCTAGGAATGAATGGGTGGTGATGCTTCATAGGTCAGAGGGTGGAGCTGAGTGGCATCTAGTGGGTGCAAGGAATGGCACGTGGTGGGCCTGGTGGCAGAATCTGGCTTTGCCAAAGTGGAGTTGGATACAGAGATAGCAAAAACTCAACCTGTCCCCCCAGTTTTCTTACCTCATACTGATATTTTTGCCCTTCCCTTGAAGATTATTTACCTTACTCCAAAGTAAGCCCATTGTGTTCAGTCAGACTTGGGTTGTAATCTTATCTTACTCACTGGTAACAAACACCTCTAATTATCAGGACTCCGTTCTGCAGACCCTTCCCTCTACTGTGGCAGTAGTGTGGGGTGGGAGCACTAAATTTTGCAAGGAGCCTTACCTTGCTGTGTAAAATCACTCCTCTCCCTCGCCTTTGTAGGCAATCCTCATGAGGAAAGCAACATCTTGGTGTAGCGTACTGGCTACGGTGGCAAGGGAGAGGAGTGATGTACATAGCAAGGTAAGGCTCCTTGCAAAACTTAGCACTCCACCTCTCCCCCCACCCACCCCTTGGGATGCTATTAGCCTCATGCAAGTGTCTCAAAATAAAAAGGAATGGTGGACTCCAGGAGTCTGACATGGCTCCTGCACTTGTGGAGTTCGGTGTTGCCCACAGATGAACCAACAGCACTCAGTTATATTCTTCAAGCCTGATGAGGCAGGAAGATCCTTGAACAACTGTTTGGGTTCAGTCGTGGATTGGACAGAAATTAATAAACTGACATTCGGTTTGGATCAGATGGAACAGTTGAGAGTGGACAATAGAGTTGATGTGGGATTGGGTGAGTGGCTGGTCCTGGCTGGGTTACATTCTCTTGAAGGACCAGATCCATAGCTCAGGGGGTTCTTCTGGAGCCAGCTTGGAAACACATAATGCTCAGGTGGCATTGGTGGTGAGTAGGGCTTTGTTCTGATGTTGCACAATGCACCAGCTGTGGCTCTTCTAGATGATGGGAATTTGGCTGTTGTGGTGGTGACCTCAAGACCACATTACTAGCATGTGCTCTATATGAGCTGCCTTTGAAGAGTATCTGAGAATTCTAGTCCAGAATTCAAGAGAATCAGGACTAATATAATACCAGTCCTGACCCAGTAATTAATTAGCTTCTAGGTTCTATTCAAAAATGCAGTGGCAGATTATTCAAGGTCTTAGTATAATCTTGATCCTAAGTATTTGATGGTGTGCTTCACTGTATGGCCCACTTGTGCCTCAAGCTGAGGATATCCCTACCTTTGCAAGTGCATTGAGAGACCACACCAACTTCCAGCCCAATTCTATGTGTGTATGTTGTTGTTGTTCAGTTGCTAAGTCGTGTCCGACTCTTCGCGACCCCATGGACCACAGCACGCCAGGCCTCCCTGTCCTCCACTAGCTTCCTGAGTTCGCCCAATTTCATGTTCATTGCTTCGGTGACACTATCTAACCATCTCATCCTCTGCCGCCCCCTTTTCCTTTTGCCTTCAATCTTTCCCAGCATGAGGGTCTTTTCTGAAGAGTCCTCTCTTCTCATGAGGTGGCCAAAGTACTTGTGCTTCAGCTTCAGGATTTGTCCTTCCAGGGAGCAATCAGGCTTTACTTCCTGGAGGATTGACCGATTGGATCTCCTTGCAGTCCAGGGGACTCTCAAGAGTCTTCTCCAACACCATAGTTCAAAAGCGTCTATTCTTCCGCGCTCTGCCTTTCGTATGGTCCAGCTCTCACAGCCATTCATTGCTACTGGGAAAACCATAGCTTTGACTATGTGAACCTTTGTTGGCAGGGTGATGTCTCGGCTTCTATGTGTGTATACTCAGAAGTAAATACCATTGTGTTCAGTAGGAGCTACTCCCAGTAAGGTGTATACCGGCACTGCAGTCTTAGGACCTTTTTGGTGGTGACTCCAATGCTGTGGAACACCCAGGGAGGCTCATCAGGCCAGCTGCTTCTCTCTTTAAGAAGGTCTATGAAATCTTACTTAGGAGAACTTACAGCAGCTGAGTTTGAGCTTTCACTTGCTGGTTAATGTTGTATGTGGATGTTTTATGCATGTGTTTGTTTTTTTAGTTGCTTTTCCCCCATGTATCTCATAATTCACTGCGAAACTCATATGATCATCAACAGGGTGACAAATGTCATACCCTCAGGAGCAGCAAGACTTACTGGAACTACGCAAGTGAAACTTTTCCCGACCGTTTAATCTCCATGTTGATGGTGATGGGGAAAGTCCCACTGCTGAATTCCTGTATATCAGGCTGTCATGTAAGGAAAGGATCAGGGCCAGTTAGCTGCCGATAAGGCTATGGACTTGATGCAGTTTGCACATCATCACACAATTGGCCAAAGTTTAGAAATCGGCTGTGAGTTTTTATGTGCGTTTTTTTCTATGTATTGGAAATGGAATTCTTGTTTTTGTGAGAGGTGGGAATCAAACACACTGTTCTCCATTTGCTGTCTCAGGAAGGTTGGACTCAGTTTGGCTCTGTTGGGCATGCACCCCCTACCTGTCTCCACTGCTGGCTGAGAAGCCCATCCAGGATTGCACTCGGCATGCAATGGACTGTGGTCCTCCTAGCAGGGTTTCTTTAGGTTGACGCCACCTTTGAAAAGACAGCGGTTAGTATGTGTAGCAGGGGCAGATGGGAGTGGGAGGAGGATGATAATGTCATTTGACAAGCAACGTAATGAGACATATTTAGAATATAGCTTCATTAAGGGACAGTAAAGCATAAGAAGAGTTGTGTTGAAGCAGACCACATCTTCATCCGGTCTGGTATTGTCTTTCCAACTGTTGCAAACCATATGCTTCCAGGGAGCCCACAAATGGGCTGAAAATAACAATCTGCTCCTGCTGTTTACTCTCAACAATGGGTATTCAGAGGCATACCTGGATGTTCCATTTAGCAGTTTTGGCTAATACCCAAGTGAATTTGCCTGTTTTTTAAAGCCATCTAAGCCAGTGGCAGCAAATTTTATAAACATGGATTGCATGTAAACCTCCTTTTGGCTGCCCTGAATCTACTATTACTGCCTGTCAGCTTCACTAGGTGACCATCTGTGAATGTACCTGTGCAGCCATTTCCAGAAATATGCAATCCAGTGAACAACATGCAAGCAAGCAATGCTTCCAATGAGCATATAGTGCACAGTACTGCAATCCATAGATGTGAAAGTTATTTGCATTAGTAACTCCCCCCCCCCTTTTTGCACTTGTATCATGCTTCAGTCTGGTGAATAACTTAAGATGCAATTCCCTGCAGCCATCAACATTGTCCAAAATTTGCTGCCCTTAAACTGTACTTCAGATTTGCTGCTTTAAGTGGGGGAGGGGATTCATATTGTGCTCCGATCAAGCCAGCCTTCCCATGCTGATCATATTTTACCCACATGCGTGTGTGTGTGTGTGTGTGTGTGTCTGGAGAATTGGGGTGTCTGTGTGTGTGTGTTTGTCGTGTTCTCAAAAGGTTGGGTGAAATTCCATTAATGGAAAACATTCACTTTGCCTGTTGCTCTGGCAGATTGGTCCATGTGACTTTTTTCTCTTTTTCTCACGGGGTTAAATGTTGTGAGGTTGGTTAGTGGTTGTCAGGAAGATGAGTCTTGATTAATGTTGATGGTGTTGTTTTAGGCAGTGAAGCAACATTTGGTGGGGTTTTCTGGAATGTTGCAAAACTTCTAATGTGGCAAGTGGAGATAAGTTAACAGCATGTTCAAAATTACATAGCAGGGATTATTTTCTCATCCATTCTTGTCACTGCTGGCTCCTTGCGTTGCTGTGTGCTGTTCGTTGGCACCTTTACTGGGAAATGCAACAGGCGAGGCCTCTAGTGTTTGTAAATATTTGATCCTTGGACTTTGTCATCTTTATCTTCCTCAGAGCGCAATCCTAACCTGGAGTTAGGCCGGCCCAGTTAGGCCAGCAAAGTTTGGCTGGCACAAGGACCACCTTAAAGTGTGCTTGGACCACTCTCGGAGTCAAGGAGGATGGCGCATGTCTGTGTGCTGGCCTCTTTGACTCTGAGAGTAGTCCAAACATACTTTCCTGTGCCCCTTGTGCCGGCCAAATTTTACTGGTGTAACTGTGCTGGCCGAACTCCAGATTAGGATTGCACCCTCAATAATCCCATTAGGTTAAACACGTTGGTTGAATTCAAACAAGAGAACCGCTCAGTTTTTCTTCTGATTTCTCTTAATCCTGGTCCTAGATCTATATTATAGTGGTCCAACATGCGGGCTGCATGTGGCCCTGAAGCCCTTTTTGGCGGCCCCTGAAAGCCTAGCCGCAGCCCCCTCACCACTTCCTCCCACTTAGAAGCTTTTTGGTCTCCTTGCCACATCATTCCTGCTTCCCCTTTGGAGAAGAGAAGCTGGAATGGTATGGCAGAGAAACCTTGGTAATTGGGGATGTAATAATAGTTTTTGTTTTCAAACTGACTGTCTTGTAAATTTTATTTTACACAACTTGATTGTCTGATCTGGGAGGTGCATATATGTGTAGGATTGAGATAGACCAACGCTGTCAAAAAGACCACTGTGAGACAGGGAGAAGGCAGTCTCAATTGTGTGTAGGTGTGAAAAATGAAGACAGCCTCTGCTTTGTTTTGCGGGAAGAATTCTGTGTGGCTGGAACGCTTCTTGTATACTTCAGAGTAGGCTGGCACTAAGCTTAGATGTGCTTTGTCTCATGAGTGCCAAGATTGTTCCATGGCAACCTCTAACCTGGGACTATAGTACAATGATCCTGGCCTCCACTACTGGATTGTCGCAAGGATTGCTGAGACAATGTGATTTACTGGCAAAAAGAAATCTTTGTTTTCACAGGGTTGCTATGTGGCTTGTTTTCTACTGAACTGCTCTTGGTTTGTCAGGGTTTGGACCAGGTGCCTGGCGGGACAACACACGTGAGTGGCTGTCTAAGCAAGCAATCTGACAGCTTGATCTGTCTGTTAGGGTTGAGTTCTGGACTGAGAGCACAATCCTAAATTGCACTGGAATGGCGAGGCCGGTAGGCCTGCACCATATCCAGCGCACCTTAGGCGCGCTGGGCAGCCTCCCCGGGGCAAGGGCACGTTTGCGCCCTTGCCCCAGGAGAGGCTCCAGCCTCCCCATAGGGTTCCTTGGATCTGCACCTGCTAAATAGGGGCCGCACAGCCTGAGGATGGAGCCTGAGGATTGACCAGGTGAGGCACTGGGTGAGGCACTGTCAGCCAGTGCCTCACCTGGTCAATCTCCGATCCCCCCATATAAGCACACATAGGATTGTAGCCCTGATGAATCTTCTTTGTTGAGAGCCAGAGATTAAAAGTTGTCAGTTCCCAGATGTGTTTCTCACGCCCTCCTCTGGTCCTCACTCCCTAAATTCATGAGCAAAAGGAATCACAAAGATGCTTTCCCTGCTGCTTTTGAGCATAGCGCCTACACTTGTATTGGATCTCTCTTTTATACAGAAGGAGCCTCCAAAGCTGAATACCTGCACAGTATACTATACACTCAAACAAATTTCAAACTGATGCAGTGATCATAGCATCCCTAGAATAAACCTGGGATTTTGGGGCGTTAGGAGGGTGTGGAGAATTCTTTTAGGAATCCCTGAAAACTCTGATTTTGAAAGGAAGAAAAAAAAAAGATAGATTACGGCCCAAATCCTAACCAACTTTCCAGCACTTGACATAGCTGTGCCAATGGGGCACGTGCTGCATCCGCATTTGGGGGGGGGCAGTCACAGAGGCCTCCCCAAGGTAAGGGAATGTTTGTTCCCTTACCTCAAAGCTGCATTGCCCTTACCCCAGTGCTGGAATGTTGGTTAGGATTGCACCCTAAATTATCTAAACATTAGAGGTTGCTCCTAGATAAAGAGATTAAGTATGAGTTTGTGTTCCATGATCAAAAGCAGCAGACAAAAGAGAAGAGACTGCTCAGAGCAGGATGAACCAAGGGGTGTGTGCGACAAGGAAGAGGTGAGACAAGAATTTGGGTAGGTCCAACTCAATTCTCAGTTTTTCCATCTCTGGGATATTAGCACGGAGCAGGAAAACTCCCTCGAACAAGTCCCCAAGCTAGTTCCCAAGGTGACCTTCAAACTCCCGCCAGAACCAGGCTCTCTTTGCCCCCACTCCCTGCTAAGTTCTCTTCTATTTCAACTGTTAAATATTGCTGTTAAATATTAAGCTCTGAATGGTTTTACAGAGCCAGCAACAAGCCTTCCAGTGGTCGCCACCCTCTAGCACTGGCGCTCTCCTCCCCTCCCCAACTCAGCACTGAGGTATGTTGCCAGCCACTCGTGCTGCTGTAGTGCTCTCAGAAGTGGGAAGGGGAGACGGACACAACATCCATCTACCACAAGCCTCTGGCATCTGTAGACAAATGGGGAACTGGGAATGAAAAAAAGGAGACGTGCTCCTGACCCCTGAGGCAGGGGCAGCACCCAAGCTGAGAGGTGCATTCCAGAATCTTCTGCAGTGGAGCAGAGGATGCTGAGTTGTGCATCTAGGATTTGGCATTCTCATTGATTGTCCCACAGCGCCAGTGGTGTCATCTAAATGATTTAAGAACAGGTACTCACTTTTGATTGGCACGTGTCGGGACCCGCCCACCGGAAGTGATGTCATAAGCCAGAAGTGATGTCGTGGCGGGAAGGGACATGAAAAAAGCCCTTTTTGAGGCCGCAGATGATTTTAAACTGACCCAACAGTTGCAACAGTATTCCACAGCACCCCCAGAACATGCTAAGGAGGCCTGGCATCATGTTAAAACCCCAGAGCAACTCATTTTTCAGTGGCAAGGAAAGGAAAGGAAAGGCTCCGCTCGCTGCCTGCCTGCCTGCCTGGCTCTGAGAACATGCAGGCAACTCAAACATGCAGGAAATTCAAACGTTGCAGAGGGCGGAGTCGATGAGTGGGCGGGCGAATGGGCGGGGCCAGCTGTAATCCTAGAATCCGGTACTCGCGTACCCCCGCGTACCCCCTGCATGACATCACTGCACAGCGCACCCAGCTTTCTCTGAAGCATTACATGAGACCCTAGAAGAGAGCAAGCAGGCTTTTGACTGTGCTGCTTTTTTGATTCCTGTACGCACGAAAAACCATTGCCATCCTAAGCGCTTGGTGTATTCGGAATACTTGTGTGTATGGTCTATCATCTCTATGTATCTCTCACTTTTTAAAAAGATGGATTTGCTTTGTGACTTTCATTCACAAACCATCCAATAGGGGAGGGAATATCTTATGGCGCAGATACACTAAATACGAAGGGAACAAACATTGCTCAGTCACAGGGGTTTGGTTTGGTAAGTTCTGCTCAGGCTTCTCCTTCGCCCCTTCCCAGTCACTTGTGGAGAGTAAAAATAGCCTCCAGGCAAGCCACCATTGTTGCAGGGAGTTGGGTGGGGGGCAGCTGCCTTAGCTCTCTTGTGTTTCCTTAGACTGTGCAAAGTGAGCTGCACATGGAATTCTCTGACACTCCTTCCTGGAGTTATAGATCATCTTTTCAAGCTTTGAAGCTCATCAGAGAGGCTACTGCTCCAGCTGTGATATGGAGACTTTAATTTTTTTTTGTGGTGGTGGGGAGCAACTTCTCTGTCACCTGGGAAGGGGCAGGGAACGGGAGACAGTACTTTAGACTGGATGGCTCAAGATTGGTTTTATCTGCAGGGCAACGGAGGGGCTTATGTGTACTGTAAGTTCGGCTTTCTTGTTTACAGCCTCTTCCAGTGTTGTCCTTCATGTGACTTCATAATGGTCAAATGGAGCTTACTGTGAGCCAAAGTGAAGCATCATGATCTATTTTGATCTGATCATGATCTAATGATCTGGAACTCAATTCTCAAGCATATAAAATAACAAAGTGCCTCAGGACCACATGCAGAACTCCATATTACTCCATATTAGAGTAACTATGGCCAAACCTCAAGCTTCTGGGACTAGAATAAAAAGTTGTAGGGCAGAGGGCTGAAACTGTGAAGATAGTGTGGGGATAGTGGGCATGTGTGACACAGTTCAAGTACGAGCATTAAGCAGTAAGCTTCATTAAGCCTAATTTTTCCAGTCATTTGTCAACTGTGTGCCCACCTTTGGGAGCAGAAGGGGGTCATGGACCTTTCCACGATGACTCTGTTTTAATGTTAGTATGCAGGTTTCACCCTCTTAGCCCTGCCTTCCAGCAGTGGCGTTTCTACAGGGAGGGCAAAGCTCTACATTTTGCAAGAAGCCTTACCTTGCAGTGGAAATCACTCCTCTCCTGCACCGTTTTAGCCAATCCTCACAGGAAACAGCAACATCTTGGCGTTGCTTACTGGCTACAGCAGCAAGGTAGAGGAGGGATTTACATGACAGGGTAAGGCTTCTTGCAACACTCAGAGCTTTGCCCTCCCTGTAGAAACACCTCTGGGTGTGAGGTCTGCTGTGGTCTTTTGGAAGTGAAATAATATGTTGGACCATGGAGGGGTATGTGTGTGGGTTTTGTGTATGGAGACATTCTGTGCAGAAAGGTGCACGTTTTGTGTCATGGGTGTATTTTGTGAATGAGAAATGCGTGTCTGCCCAGGAATGCTCTAACTTTAGCTTTAATATTCTTGTAACCTGGTGGGTCCTGAGCAAGTCACCTAGGCTGTGTAACATCAATACGTTGCTGAGCCACCACAGAGGCTGTGGCTAGGACAAGAGGTGACTATCAAGGAACAGCACATGTGTTCGTTGTAGCCTAACATGCAGCAACGTTTGAAATGATAAACTGGGGGTGCAATCCTAACCAGACTTTCCAGCACTGACATAGTTGTGCCAATGGGGCATATTCTGCATCCTGCAGTGGAATAGTACTCATGGTGGCCTCCTCAAGTTAAGGGAATGTTTGTTCTCTTACCTCAGAGCTGCATTGCCCTTACCCCGTGCTGGAAAGTTGAGTAGGATTGAACCCTGGGGATAGTGGGCATGTGTGACACAGTTCAAGTACGAGCATTAAGCAGTAAGCTTCATTAAGCCTAATTTTTCCAGTCATTTGTCAACTGTGTGCCCACCTTTGGGAGCAGAAGGGGGTCATGGACCTTTCCACGATGACTTTGTTTTAATGTTAGTATGCAGGTTTCACCCTCTTAGCCCTGCCTTCCAGGAGTGTATGACAGCCACTTTCCAGTCCTCTGTTCTTATCTGAAAATGAAAACATGAAGAATGATGAGAAGATTGGAAGATGATTTGAGAGTTGCTGGCATCTGTGCCAGATCTGCAGATATACTAATATGCATGTCCCTTTGACTTTGTCCCGTTGCACGTATTTGGGTTTGCATGAAAATCCATTCCTGAAATCAGCTTGAAACAAGAGAACTGTCCTGGGGAGAGAATTGCAGGCCTAGGCAGCATTGAATTTGTGATACTAATTGAAATCACAGACAGGATGATGGATAACATCAGCTTGTTATGAAGTAAAGCAGTTTTTGAGTGATTGAAGGGCTTTGTGTGCATTATTTGGTAATTCTTACAACCATCCCTCTAAGGCAGGCCAGTATTATTATCCCCCATAATACAGATGAGGGTGGCTGAGGTTCAGAAAGTTAGCGGCTTATTGCAGGCTATTGGATGAGTTCATGGCAGAGCTGAGATTTGAACTGGCGACTTCCTCCTTCACAGCTCAGTCTCCTAGTCAGTGTGCTGTAATAAGATTTCCTTCTGGGTGGATTGTTTTCTTGCTCACACTGATACTTGTTCTTGTCTTGTGGCTTACTGGGATCTCCTTTGTGTGAGCAAGTTTGCAAGGAACTCCTGCGTGGCTGACTCCTGGGCAAAAGGGGAACAAGCAAAAGCTGTGATCTGGGAGTAATGGATATTGTCAGCATGGAAGTGCAGCTCTTGAACCAGAGGCTTGGCTTTTAAATTCTAAAAGCTTTGGATTTTGCAGTAGGCATTCAGTACAAAGAAGGGCATGAAATATGAGTAGGGTTCGCTACTATCCATGGTAGCATCAGGAACTTATTCCCTGCAGCAGTGGTTCTCAAACGTTTTAGCACTGGGACCCAGTTTTAGAATGACAATCTGTCCAGAATCCACCGGAAGTGATGTCACAGCCAGAAATGCCATCATTGTGATGCCAGAACCTGCTGCTTTCCTGAGAATGCAGCAATAAATTGGGTTAGTTATCAGCCATTTTCCAACAGCAAAGTGAATCAGAAAGAAAAAAGCCTGTTTACAGCCTTGACACAAGCAAAACAACCACACAGCGCTCCCCCTTTCAAGCACCTCGTCTTCATTTATTTTCAATATGGCAGCTCTAGATACTTTGTGACCCACCTAAAATTGGCTCGTGGCTCATTGGTAGGTCTCGACCCACAGTTTGGGAATCACTGCCCTGTGGATATGGGGGAACGGGACACCTATATTATTGCATTCTAGATGCATTATTCTCCAGCCAAGTTTCAGGTTTCCTGATTGTTCCAGGTAAGGGGAAATGAATTCAATTGATGGGATCTTCCAGAATATGTCTGTAGAGAGCCAGACATTACAAAACTTGTCTCAAATTAAGCAATGAGCTAAGAACACATTTACACACATAGACAAGTCATCTGCCTTTAGCATGTGGCTAGAATACTCACTTGGTGTTTTTTTTTTAACTAACCTTGTCTTTTAAAGATCTCTGGAGTGTGGTGCCCTGTTGTCTCTCCTGAGGACAGACTGTGATTTATGCATAGTAGTCTGGATTCTTCCATTCTTTTAATTAATCTAAGGAGTATTTGGAATGGAAGTGTATGTTAATTGTGATGTCAGTGTCGAGTATTCATATTTTCATTATTACTGTATTTCCAGTACAGTTAAATTTGATTAAAATTTAACAAATCATTGTGCATATATATTGCACAGATTAATACAGTCTCATTTACAATAAGCACTTTATAAATGTTATCTGAATGGTAATTTTCCTACCCTCTGTCCTGTCCCATCCCCCCAATCAGTCTTGTCAGGTCCAGATTTGGCATTGCAACTCTCCAGACCTAGTGATGAAGAGGGAGGAAAAAACAGCAACTTGTCATTCATTCATTTTTAGAGCCTAAAAGAACAAAATATTCCAAGAAGGGTGTCAGATCTACTAAGAAGCCTTCCAAAAAGGCTTTTCTCTTTTGACAGAATAATCTCCGGTGGTGCTAAAGGGAAAAACTTGCATATTTAGGAATATCAGTTTATTGGACATCTGGACAGTCTGTTTTCACAGCACTGCTTATGAGCCCTAAAAGGGGCAGAGCTATTCCACCTTTGGTAGGAGTATGAAAGGAAGATTTTTTTTTCATCAGATGCAAATGAGATTGCGATGGAATAATGTCGGCATACTTTCCAGCTACACCTGTTTTGTAGGCAGAATGCCTTGTTTTCTCATTGTGTGCATAGATACTGTTGATGTACACTATACTAAAGTTTACCTGGAAAATATAATTGTTTTTACTTGTGGACTGGATTTTACACGTTAACAGTTCTAAAAATGTTAGTATTTGGAGTCACTGCTTTTTTTTTTTTCCTGACAAGATTCTTTTCAGTTGTGAGACTGAAAAGTGTTAGGTGGTGTCTCTCTTGACACTGCCCCTGCCTTCTGGTCTGTGTTGTGTGCAGTGTCTAGCACCTATTAGTAGCACAAAATAAGCCTTTGATTAGTCATGGTGTGTCAGCAGGCAGCTTGCCTCCGTATTCAATGCACACAAAGTGTTGAACAATCATTTCAAGGGCAAAAAAAATGCTTTCTCTAGGATAGCGGCTAGGACTTAATCAGGACTTGGCTGGCTCTGGTGCAATGGTGCATGTAGGCAAATAGGGTTTGCTTCTTGCCTACAAATTACATCAGGAGTGCTATGTGGGCATCTTCATGGAAGACGAGGGAGGCAGTCAGGCTGGCTCATCGATACGGATGGATACTCATTGAATAGCAGCTATCCATAGTAAGTCTTAAATTGTGCATCTTGCTTTGTCTTTGGTGGAGAAGTAGATTGAACTGACTTCTTGCATACCATCTGTGTTAATGTCTGGGGTACACCAAGGGGCCCAAGGCCTTTTCTCTTGAAAGCTCATTCATAGCACAAGGCCCCATGAGTGTGTATGAAATGAAGCTGTAAAGACAACATATGCTCAGTGCATGTAGGCCACAGGAGGGGTAAGCCAGGGGTAAGCTTGATCAGTGAGGGGTAAGGGCCCTTTCCAGTACTGGGGTAAGGGCAATGGAGCTCTGAGAGAAGGGAACAAACACTGCAGAATGCAAAACATGCCCCACTGGCACAGCTTACGTCAGTGCTGGAAAGTTGGTAAGGATTATGCCCAATGTCAGATCTGCTGTGAATCAGCAACTCACAGATTGGGTAGGAAGATTTATTTGTCTATTTGTCTATTTGAAGAACTTATACCCCGCTTTTCTCATGCCGAAGCAAATGCCCAAGGCGGCTTACAGAGAACAACAAAGTACAATGTAACCATAATAAATAAAAACAAAAAACATGTAACAGGAACTCAGTGAGAATGCTCACTCAAGAAGCATTGAGAATGCTCAAGAATGAAGCAAGGCCCAATATTCTTCATCAGGCCCTTTGGAGGGTGGGAGAAAAAAGGTCAGACGAGATAGATATGATTTGAGTCCTCTCCAAAAGGCCATGAGTTCTTAATTCTTCTGGACGGGAATTCCATAATTGTGGAGCTGTTACAGAGAAGGCTCGTCCCCGAGCTGCCATCCTTTTAACTTGGGACAGAGGGGGCACTTGAAGGAGAGCCCCTTTGGATTATCTAAGAGGGCGAACTGGTATGTATGGGAGAAGGCGGTCCTTTAGGTAGGCTGGGCCTAAGTCATGAAGGGCCTTAAAGGCCAATAACATCATCTTAAGTTGAGATCGGAAGTGAATAGGTAGCCACTGCAGCTGCTGAAGGAGTGGTTCTACTGAGTAAACTATTTAGCCCCTGTAAACCACCTGGGCTGCATTTTGTACTAACTGTAGCTTCCGAACTGTTTTTGAGGGAAGCCCTACATAAAGCGAATTACTGTAGTCCAGCCTTGAAATCACAAATGCATGGACCACCATGGCCAGGTCAGAACGGCTCAAGTTTGGCGTAGTTGGAAGATGATAGCCTTCCCTGTTATTTGTCCACAGGAAAGCCTTCCCTGTTATTCAGAAGTTGACTCTGAACACGAATTTAAGCCAATTAACAGCTATTGGTTAAGATAGTCATCTTCCATGACCCTGTCTAATTTTTTTCAAGCCATCTGAGCTACCCATCACCAAATTCATTATGGTAGTGAATTTCATAGGTTAATTATGCACTGTGTGAGTCATGTTTGCATTATCGGTGCCTATGAGGCTGCCTGAATTTTTTGTTTCTCTTTTGTCTTTGCACACATGAGGAACCTGGGCAGTGGGTGAGGAAAGAAGTGGTTCAGAGCATAGCGTAGCATATATGAAACAGCCTTATATTGAGTCCAAACCATGGGTCCATCTAGCTCAGGATTTTCTGAGTGACATACCTGCAGATGCTGGGGATTGAAGAGTGGAACCCCCTCAGACAAAACACATTGCTTTTCCATTGATCTGCAAATGTTGGATCAAAGTCCTTTTTCAAGGAGCAGATTATTTGGGGGTGAGGTCACCTCTACATTTGTAGTCTTGATAAAATTGCTTGTCTCCATCTAGTCTCGTCCAGTATTTTGTTTCAGCAGCCTTCAGTCAAATGCTCCGGGGAGCTTCCAACTTGAGCACCAATGTTCTGCCATCCTTTTTCCCTAACCTTCTGGTATTCAGTTATTGTTGTTGTTGTTGTTCAGTCGCTAAGTCGTGTCCGACTCTTTGCAACCCCATGGACCACAGCATGCCAGGCCTCCCTGTCCTCCAGTAGCTTCCGGAGTTCGCCCAATTTCATGTTCATCGCTTTGGTGACACTATCTAACCATCTCATCCTCTGCTGCCCCCTTTCCCTTTTGCCTTCAATCTTTCCCAGCATGAGGGTCTTTTCTAAAGAGTCCTCTCTTCTCATGAGGTGGCCAAAGTATTTGAGCTTCAGCTTCAGGATTTGTCCTTCCAGGGAGCTATCAGGGTTGACTTCCTGGAGGATTGACCGATTGGATCTCCTTGCAGTCCAGGGGACTCTCAAGAGTCTTCTCCAACACCATAGTTCAAAAGCATCTATTCTTCGGCGCTCTGCCTTTCTTATGGTCCAGCTCTCACAGCCATACATTGCTACTGGGAAAACCATAGTTTTTGACTATGCGAACCTTATACTGCCCCTGTATGTGGAGGTTCTATTTAGCTGTCATGGCTTTTAAAAGATAGGCTTCTGTTGGAGGAGCTGGGGAGCAGTGTGTGAGTGGAGCCAATGGAAGGTTTGCTGGAATGTCTTGTGGGCAGAGTTGATGGGATTCTAGTTAGTTCACTTTTGGGGAGATGCCAGTAGCTCATTGTCTAATATACCGTGAACCTCTTGTTTGATTTAATTTGAAACAAGTGTTCCTACTTGGCACTGTAGGATTTTATTTATCGGTGTTTTAATGGTCCCTCGTTCGCCTTTCAGTAAAAACTTTTGTAAAAACGACTCAATGTGCCTTCTGCACAGCTCCAAAGAACGTGGAGGCTGTCTCTAAAATTGCCAACCCTAACGAAGTTAATTCTGAAATTCCCTCCCTCACTCCTCTTGTAAGAAGCACAAGATAAGAGCCAGAACCTTTTGGTCATCTGGGTGGCCCAGGCCTGAGGCCTACTACTGCTGGTTGCTGGGAGACCAGTGGCGGTCATGCCAGGAATTCCAGCAGCTGAGAGTTGACTTTATTACTGGCTCTTTCAAAAGATTGTCCAGTGAGAGAGCCCCGCTGTGCACTAGACGCTGGGGAAATGAGACAGTTGTTTGACACGGGAGATAGTTGCTATGGCTCAGCTGTGGGGCAGCCCCTTTGCATGCCTGCCATGAGCAACATGCAATGTTATGGCTTCCTTTTGGTTAGCGCAACCCTTCCCTCCCTGCACTTCTCCTGCCATAAATTCCCAGAAGAAACAGGCCTGTATGGTTCAGTGCAAAATTCTGCATAAATTCCAGTATTTATAACCTGGGAATAATCTCCCCCACATGGGGAGCAATTGGGCACTGGGCCTTCTCTGTCGTAGTACCTTGATTGTGGGGCACTCTCTCCAGAAATAGTTGCTCAGTGCCTGCTTTGTTTAGTCCTCCGGGGAAAAATGCTCTTTTGTTTTGCTGAACCTTTTCTGAATGGTGTAGTCATGATTTCTTGTGTTTTATTACCTCCTCAGGTCCTCATTGTTGAATTTGAATTATCTGACTTTAATTAGCGGCTGTTAGATTGTGTTTGATGTTGCTTCTTTATTTGAGGTTGTAAACTGCATTGCAGACAGTGTAGGTGGTGGAAAGAAGGATAAAAGTGTCTTAAATAAGTATTTGTTCTGGAGTAAAGAACAAGAGCCTGAGCTCCTATGTAATGCGACTCCTTGCCCCCAGAACCATTCATGGCTCCGAGAGCAAAGCCACCAAGCCAGCTATCAGAGCTACGAATGGCTGTGGAGGCGAGGGGGAGAGGCCACTTTACACAGGAGCTCAGGCTCCTACAAAACTTCTATTCATGTTTTGCCCCCATGTAGTAATGCCCCTGGGGCTGATGCTGAATACAGGAAAATATTTATCAAAGAATCTGGCTTAATTTTAAGCCAGAGTCAGCTCTCATAGTCTGCTTTCAAGCTTGGAACTCAGTTCTAAAATGTGTGGAATGAATTTGGAGTGTGTCTCTGACCATGTGCAAAGTGTAATTTCCCCCCTTCTCACTGAGCAGCCACAGTCAGCCCTCCTCACACTTAGGAGTAGTATGTGATGATTGAGCTCCCATTGCTCCTTCCAATCTAGCCAAAAATTTCTCTTCAGAAAAAAACTCACCATAAGGTTCAACAGGAAAGAGGCTTCCCTGAGACACTTGGAAATCAGTGCCATTGCAGAAAGACCTCATGGCCAAGCACACAGGTAATTTGTGTATTTAATTGTGTTTCTTGATTAACTGAATCCACCAAGAACAGTAGCCCCTACCCATCTCCTCCAATTGACATGCACCAGCTAATTGGACATCCCAGCCTGCCTAACCAGGTCTATGCGAGCAGGTAGGGATGCCCAGGTGATTGCAGCCATCCAATTGGATGGCTAGTAATCACACTGAACCTAAATTATTTGTCAAGCACAAGGATGCTCATGTGTGTTCCGACTTGGCTCCCTTAGAGTTCATGTATAGCCGAGAGGTGTAATGGCATCTAGAACACTGAAGCTCAGAGTAAGTGTAGTGAGGGTTCTGTGATGCAGCTATGGTAGGGGTTTTATTTTGCTTATATAATTAGGAGAGAGGCTCTTGAGGACAGTCTGTCCCTGCCTGTCTTCCTCCTTGTGGTGCTACTGGAGTCTATTGATTTTGGCTCTGCTGTGGGGTACTTTCAGGGAAAGGAAGGAATCAATGGCTCCAGAGCTCCCTCTCCATCCCAACCACTATATGGGGCAATAGCATCCAGAGTAGAAAGTGTGGCTACTAGGAGGGCTGCAGCAGTGCTACTACCTCTGTTTTTCCATATTACAGTATTCTTCCCTTTGCTTTGGAAGTACGGTAAAGGCCCTTGCCTTGTGTTGGCGATGAAACCACCCCATATCTGTCAACCACTTAGCAACTCGTTTCTTTGCAGTGTCTGTCTTGTAAATCTCGTTTTCTCAGTGGCAAAGTCCAGCTGGGTGAAGTGGAGCTGCCGATCTGAATTCCAGCTGGCTCACGCTGCATGGGCACGACTGAGACGTCGAAGGCAGGGCACATTGGCTCCCCTGGCATTGCTTCAGAGAGCCACTTTTTCTTTCTAAAACATGCCTGGCTTGAAAAAGCGGTTCAGTCAAACCTTGCCAACCGCCCGAGGGTGACCTAATGACAACATCGATTGGGCTATGTGGAAGGGCTGAGCCGCAGCTTCTGCTGGTGGCATTGTTCCTTGGAGAATTCTTTTTAAACAGGCAATTCTAACCTCCAGTCATATGGTTTTGTATGTTGATCTAAAATAGAAATAAGTACACTTAGGGCCCAATCCTATTTTTGGGCAGCATCAACTAAGTGGCTGCTGCCCTAGCGCTAGCCATCAAAAATGTGCCATAAAGCATGTTTGCAATGACTTGCGAGTAAGCAGTGCTAGTTGGAAGGCCTGCACTGACCCACTGGTGCTGAGTCCAGGCTGATGATGATGGTAAGTATGGTGCCGAGCGGAGCAGGGGCAGAGGGAGAGGAAGGAGGGTGGCGGCAGGGGCAGATCTAGTCAAAATGGCGCCCAGGGCACCTAATAGAAGTGCGCCCCCATCAGAGCCCAGGTCTACCCATTGGGACCAGCCATGGGTAGACCTGGGCTCCCCTGGAGGGAGCCCAGGTCTATTCATTAGAAACGGCCGCAGGTAGATCTGGGCTCCCTTCGAGGGAGCCCAGGTCTACTCGCAGCTGGTCCCCGGAGCCCAGGTCTACCTGCACAATGTTGCGGGGGCCACTGGCGCACCCCTAGACAGCCCCAAGATGGCGCCCAGGACTCTTGCCAACCCTGCCCCCTAGATCCGCCACTGGGTGGCGGATCAGGCTCAGGAGGGGTCAGGGTCAGTGGAGGAGGCTCCGTGATGTCCTAACCCGTCCCAGGCCCAAAAGCCCTACACGGAGCTTCTCAGACTTGCACCAGCAATTTTGCTGGCTAAGATCTGAGTAACCCCCATTGGGCAGGCTGTAGGTAAGGGGTGGGGTAAGGGAACAAATGTTCACTTACTCAGAGGAGACCTCCAGCCTGCCCAGTTTCAGTTCTGGATACTGTGTGGACTGTGTGGCCCTGCTGTACCAGTGCTGAATAGGATTGGGCTGGTATCTTCATCTTCTGAATCTTCATCTTCTTCAGAATCTAGTCATTCACCAATGTTGATTTTTAAAAAAACTATCGATGTCCATGTTTCTCTAGAGCAGCAATTGGGTGCTGTGGCACATTGGTGTGCTGCGAATGGTCTGCAGACGTGCCATGGGAGTTTGGGGGAAGGGTAATTTATTAGTAGGGCAGTTGGTGATGTGAGCTCCCCACCAGCAGCGCATCGTGCCTTGTCAATTGTCAAAAAAATGATAGTGTTCCCTGAAAATGTAAGTAAGTATGAAAATGTTAAGTGCCTTGTATAGTAAGTATGCTATGAGATTAAAAAGGTTGAAAATCACTGTTTTCGAGGAACCAGAACCAGATAAGGAGGGCAGACAGAAACATTATATCTTTAGTATTTGTGTAGAAAGGAGAATGTTGGCAGCAACAGCTTGTCATGTGGGGGGGGGGAGAAAAAGCTGCACCAACTGCAATTCCCTCTTCTGTGCAACTATTAATAGTAAAAGAGCTCTGTCCTCCTTTTGCCATCTGATCATACTCTTTTTTTAAAGATCATACTCTTTAAAAAATAATGATGTTCATGTCACCCACCTCTTGGTGACCAAAGTTCTAATTCCTTGCTGATTCCTTGCTTCTCTACACATGTAAGCTGTGGGTGGAAGAAGTCCCTGAAATCTCACCTTTTCTACAAGCTTACTTGGTGTCCGTGGGCAAGACAATACTATCTCAGCCCCTCAACAGTAATTTGTAAGATTATTTCAGGGTCATGCCTCGGTATCCATTCCCGGACCCCCCCCCATGGACACCAAAACGCACAGATAATGAAATCTGTGGGTTCTGACCAACAGAAATTCTGAATGTGAACGTGACTGGAACTTCTATGCACCTCAGAATGCCCCCTGGAAACTAGAAGTGCTTCTGCAGGTCTCGAGAGAGAGCTTTTTAGAATGAGATTCCAGTCATGTCCCAGAGGTTCTGTGGGTCCTCCCCCATGGGTTCAGAACCTGTGATGGATCAAATCTGTGGGTTCTGAACTTGTATTATTACCATTATCCAGGTCTGCCTTAGAAAACTGTTGTAATTATTATTTTGCTGTGGTAAGTATCTTCTCTTTAGCTTCTGCAGCTAGAACACCCAAATTCTGCAATTGGATTTTTATAAAAGTAGTTGTTTGGAGTAATAGTTGACTTTCTAAGAAAGGGCTCAGGGGAAAGAACATATGCACAAAACTAATACTTTGGTTTCCTTGTCCTAGGGCTAGCTCACAATCTAAAGCCAATTAAGACTTAGGAAAAGATTCAAATCCCTTGCGAGCACTTGTTCTTTTACTTAAATAAAAGTTACTAGTCCTTATGGTTGGAAAATTGTCACTATTTTTCAAAAACTGTGTGTGTGTGGCTGTACAACAGGCCTGTACTACAACTGATCCTCCGAGCTGAATGCAGCTCACTGGCTATATATATTGTGATGGCCATATGCCTGGCCATCCCACTGTTTCTCAAAATCCCAAGACTGAATTACACCTAGTGTATATGAGTCCAATGAGCTTAGTTTTTCACATGAATAGCAGCTAGATTGGGGACCTTGTGGATTGGAACTATGGTGGAGAAGGTTCTAATCCTATCCTCATCATAATCCCAATGCATCAGGCCCTAATCCAGCTATTTATTTACTCCAGAAGAAAATCTCCCATTGGCAATCTCCCTTTTTTCACCACAGGGTAGATAGCCAAATCATTAATCTGGTGGATTGGAATGTGATGGTGGTGGGGTAAGGTTCCCCATCCCAATTTGGCTGCTGTTCCCTAAATAAAATATAAAAGTACACGCAAATCAAATCAAATTCTTTATTATGGTCAAAGACCAGCCAAATCCAAGTAAATATTAAAAGTAAAATACAGATTAAAACAGTTCAATAGATCATAGCAAAATACACATAAACATACACTTTAAAAAACTAGACAACAAACCTCCAGATTAGCTCATGGACCTTGCAGTCTCTTTTAGAGATTCACTAAAACTTTGTGAATTTTACATGCAGCTGCCAGGAAACTGGCGCACTGCTTTGTGACCTGCAAGTTAGAGCCTAATAAAAGCAACTTGGTCTTTTCCCCTTCCTCAAGGCCTGGTATTTTCCTATACTAATTTAAGGGAGAGATAAGTTTTTTCTCGTATGTCTTGATAGAAAGAGCAACGGAGCACAATATGCTCCGTTAGCTCTATCTCCCCCGAGCTGCAAAGGCACAGCCTTTCTGAAAGGGGACTTCTTTTAAATTGGCCCTCAAGAACTGCCGAAGGGAGAATTCCCCATCTAGCTAGGAAGAAGGCCCTCCTGTGCTGAGGGAGCTCTAAAGATGACAGGTAAGAAGACGGCATAGTTACATATTTACTTTCCACAGCAGCTAGAAAGTTGGGACATTGGTTTATATTCCTTTGCCTCTCAATGTCAAATACTCTTTGTCTGTTAGCCGCTTAGGCTTGGTTTGAGCCCATAGCTAGCGCAGCTTCAGGTGAAAGCCCCAAGTGTCTTAACTTGGCATGAACCATCTTTAACCAAGAGGATTGAAAGTTGTCTTGGAGGATCAAAGGGGATAAACCGATGGGTGATTGATGAAGCTTAAGCCAAAGGTTTATAGAGGAAAGAGTCACTCTAGCCTCGATTGTGATCAACCCAGTCTCCAGACGTAACCTGCCATTGGAAGCATAACTAGCAACCTGAAAGATAGACCTCAGGAATTTGGACTGTACGCGTTCCAATGGGGCAAAGCTGGAAGAAGGCGGTCCTAGTGTTGTTCCGTAAAGAAGTTGAGGTAAGGTTTTGGCTAAGAATAACTTAATTGCTGCTGGTATAAAATGGCCGCCTCTGGTTCTAGCAAACTTTGTAATTGCTTGAGCGGAACGAAGGCCCACCGAAGCTGCATAATCATGATGAGGCCTCCAATTCCCTGAATGATTCAACATAACCCCCTGTGAAGTCCATGGGGACCTTGGCAAATGGGTGGGACATGGTGGGGCAGTGCTGGTCAAAGGTTAGGAGGCGCTGGCGCTGTTCGCTGTGCAGTAAGAGAGCGGAAGGTGAGAGGCGGACTTGGCGAAGGCCTTTTAACCAGTACCAGCCCTTTACAGTCATTGGCTAATCCGTATCCGGTGAGAGAGTTCCCAGGGGCTCGTTGCTTCATGGCCCCTTCTCCCCAGTCTCAGTCCAATTCACCCCCCCGGGGGGGGGACCTTTGTCTTGCTAGCTGTTCAGCAGGATTTACGCCGTGGCTGGACCGGCTGGCTGTTGGATATAAGCCTGGGGCGTTGGGGCGCCTAGTCCTGTGCCCGTGGACGTGCTCCTGCCCCGAGTGCGGTGGGATCTGGTGGAGGCTCAAGGCTGCCAGGGGGCATTGTTGGGGGCCTCCCAGCTGTGGGGGAGTGACCCCTCTTGGGGATGGGAGTACCCCTCTTGCGGGGCTAGTGTCCCAGTATGGAAGGGGGCGCCCTCTCCACCTTCGAACCAGCGAGGGGAGAATAGGCAGCCTCCCGGCTGTGGGGCAATTTTGGGCTGCCGGGGCTGCGCTGCCAGGGGCACCCCCCGAGGAGGTTATATGGGGAAGGGGGTGGCTACCCCCCGCGGACTCCTCAGAAGCCAGCCCTCCGACCGACCTCCGGGAGCGACTGTCCTCCTCCCCGGTCGAGCTCCTTATGAGCCTCGGCTGAGGCTCCTGGAGGCCCTCCCCTTCCGGCCCCACACCCTCCAGCTCAAGCTCTTGCCCTAAATCTCGCGAGAGCCAGGCTGGGATAAAGGGAGAGCCACACATGCGTGGCTCCCATTTTGGCCCAGACATGGCGAGGGCACTCGGCCCGGCTGCGGCGCTTTCGCTGGCCGGGCCACGGCCATGCTCCCTGCCGTGCCGCTGCCTCACCACCTGTTGCTGCCTCCAGCCCAGCCCTGGTCTTTGCTGCCGGCTGGGCGAGGGGCTTGCTCGCCGGCAACCCCCTGGAGGCTCCCGTGGTCGCCCCTCTCCCCCAGGTAAGGGGCGCATCACTCGGGGTGGCCGCGGGGCGGGGGCGTCGGCGACACCCCCAAATACTTATACGCCTTGACCTGTTCTGTCCTATGGCCATTTATTTTCCATACCCCTTTTTTTGGGTCTCCTACCAAAAGAGAGGACCTTTGTTTTTTGATAGTTCATCTCTAACTGATTTGTAATACAAAATTGGCTAAATCTACATAAGGCCCTCTTGAGTCCTACTGGGGTCCTGGAAAGAATGACGCTGTCGTCAGCATATAAAAGTAGAGGAACTTTTCGGTTTGCTAAAGTTGGGGGATGGAAATCGGGGGAATTCATAAGTTTGACCAAGCCATTTATATATATGTTGAATAAAGTAGGGGCCAAAACACAGCCTTGTTTCACCCTTTTACAGGTGGGGATCGAATCTGAATAATGCCCCTTAGCGGGGCATCTCACCTTAAGGGATGTGTTAGAGTATAGGGCACAAATGAGATACAGTAGCCTGTGGTCGATGGATGCGTCCTCCAGTTTTTCCCATAATTTGACGCTTGAGATAGAGTCGAAAGCCGATTTGCGATCTATAAATACAGCATACAGAGAACCTGTGGCACTTGATCCATATTTTTCTATTAGGTGTTGCATGATCAAGACCTGATCCACTGTAGATCTACCCTCCCTAAGCCCTGCCTGCTCTTCAGCAATAAGGTTGACTTGGTCGGCCCAACATTTAAGCTTATCTAACAGATGACCTGCTTAAAGCTTACTGATAATACTCAAAAGGCTGATAGGCCTGTAGTTGGCTGGGTCGTCTCTTGCCTTTTTTGAAGAAGGGAATTATGATGGCCTCCCTCCAACCTTCGGGGATAAGCCCTGTGGAGTCTACGCTGGAAAAAAGCGAGGCCAACAATGGGGTAAAAGTACACGCAGATAGTAACACATTAAACATTGTGTGTGTTGATTGCACCCACCTTAGGCAAGCAGCAAAAGTTTATCACTCCTGGCTGGTGGGTTGTATTTTGCTTGGTGAGCTACAGTGGTGCAGTCTGTGGGAACGGCCTCTTGGCTGCCAAGCTTACAGCGTCAAGTTCCCCATCCTCTCTAGAGGCCAAGGCTGGTTCTGCTTCTTTCTGTTGCTTGTCTGTGCAGGAAAGAGGGTTGCATAAATGGCCCTTGTGGGAAGGGCGTAACATGGGGGTAAGACGCCCATCCTAACCTGAAAAACGAGCTTGAACCTCACCTGCACCGCGTTTTATACCTGACCTGTTATTAAGTACATTTTTTTCCTTGGAGGAACATAGTGCATGATAGCAGGGCTGCAGAAATATCTCCTTATCTAGAGATCCTGAAAAGTTGTTTCCAGTCAGTCCCCCCATATGGAGGATCATATTGACTATTTATAGCCTACCTAGTTTAGTTTTCAGCTCCTTTCAAAGAGCTCTCAAAGTAATGAGTTGTTCAGTTTAAAACCAACATTCATCATTCCGAGAGCAGCTGGAGAGACAGTATGTAGCTCATGTTACATTAACAGTGCAATCCAGTGCATGTCTGCAAGTGCATACAGGATTGCAGCCTACGCCTGTGCAATTTACCTGGGAGTAAATCCCATTCGACACAGTTGGTTTTACTTCTGAGTAAACATTCATAGGCTAGCACTCTAATAGATCTTTTTTATTTATCTGGGATATTTTTATTTTTTATTTTTATTTCTATTTTGAAGAATTTATGCCCAAGGCAGCTTACATGGGCAGGCAAGTCTAAACCACCATTTTTCAATGGTGTTTTTTTATTATTTATAAATATACAGTATTCTGTGATTCTCCGAATCCTCAGTCCCAGCTGTAGCCTTCACAGTGTGGTTCTCTCTTCTGGCTATGTGACAGCGAGCTTCATCAGGTGAACATAAGTCCAGCCTGGACAGGTCCTCAAGGTTGGATTCCGTTCTTTTGCCGGCTAGTCTTCTCACAGCATTCCCGCACTGGCTAATCAGCTCCACAGTACCCTGTTCTGGTACACAACAGGTCTTGTCTCAGCCTGGTGTTCCGTCTCCCATCCCAAAATAGACCACAGATTTAATTCTCCTGCTTAGCTTCAGGCAGTATCAGCAGCTCAACCATCAGTCCACACCTCCTGCTCCTTAAATTTAAAAAAATTTAAATTTAAAAAAAATTAAAAACTCAAGGCATCAAGGCAGGTATAATGGCATTAGTGTAAAACACTCTCATGAAGAAGCTTATAATTTTTTTAAAATTGTGTAATCTTACTGAGGCATATCTATGGGGGTGTGGCTTTGGGGCTTCACGATGAGTTGCTGAGCTTCAAAATTCTCACTACTGGTGGGAATATTTGGTTTTGTCTATAAACCAAATATTTATGGTTTGGTTTTATAAACCAAATATTTATGGCTCTGCAAGTATGTCTTCCATTTTGTAGTTGTCATAGGCAATTGTAACTTTTGTTACAAAAGTGGCATTGTGGCAGTCTGTACCTCATTGTGGCACACACTCATTGTGGCAGTGTGTACACAAATCCCCTCAGCATGCTACTTCGGTCTTGCAAATTGGCCCAGAGTTTATAGGCAATGTAATAAGAGTACAGTACAATCATCTCGGTGCAGCCTAGGCATTTGTGCTCTTTGTCAGGGGATATGAGAAGAGGTTTATAAGAGAGTTCCTCAGGGCACAAGTCTAACATGGAGTTAGGCAGTGATGTCATGCAGGGGGTACGTACGCGGGGTACGTGAGTACCGGTTTCTAGGATTACAGCTGGCCCCACCCATTCGCCCGCCCACTCGTCGACTCCGCCCTCTGCAGCGTTTGAATTTCTTGCATGTTTGAGTTGCCTGCATGTTCTCAGAGCCAGGCAGGCAGTGAGCGGAGCCTTTCCTTTCCTTGCCACTGAAAAATGAGTTGCTCTGGGGTTTTAACATGATGCCAGGCCTCCTTAACATGTTCTGGGGGTGCTGTGGAATACTGTTGCAACTGTTGGGTCAGTTTAAAATCACCTGAGGCCTCAAAAAGGGCTTTTTTCATGTCACTTCCTGTCACGACATCACTTCTGACTTATGACGTCACTTCCGGTGGGCGGGTCCCGACATGTGCCAATCAAAAGTGAGTACCTGTTCTTAAATCATTTAGATGACACCACTGGAGTTAGGTCTGCACAAGTCTTTTGTGCCAACCCAGGAGTGTCTCAAATGCACCATAAAGCGCGTTAGGGCCACTCTCGGTGTCAGGGAAGACAGTGCATGTCCTTGTACCGTCCTCCCTGACTCAGAGTGGTGCAAATGTGCTTTACGGCATGTTTGTAGCACTCCTGGGCTAGCACTAGGGACTTGTGCCAGCCTCACTCCAGGTTAGGATTGTGTCCACAGATAGTTAACTGCATATCTGTATGAAGATCACATCAAATGATAAATGGGGCTAGAACTAGGTATCAAAGGAGCTGCTGCCCGGGTTGACCCTAGACCTCCTGGCGTCTTGAGGTTCCTTGCCTTACCTAGTGATGCAACAACCTCTGCTCCTCCCCGCAAACCGCTACCTGGGTTGCCTATGGCCACTGCTTGATGGATGTCAGAAGCCGCTGACTTGGATCGCTTCCACTTCACAGTCTTCGCCAGTAATGTCTAATAATAGAGGAAATGTGTAAGGTCCATCGTGGGCTACAGGCAATGATGGATTGTGCAACCTCCTTACAAAGGTGGTGGGCTACTGGTACTGGGTGCAAGGGAGTGGCAACAGGATGCAAGCATCTTGTTGTCTCATGCCTCCCTGGGGCACCTGGTGGGCCGCTGTGAGATACAGGAAGCTGGACTAGATGGGCTTTTGGCCTGTTCCAGCAGGGCTCTTCTTACGTTCTTATGTTATGTGCATGGTAACCCACTTTTCCTCCTCATTGGCTGTCATTTGCTTGGACAAGGGACATTCAAACATGTGCTTTCTGCAGCAACCTTCATATCTTTTAGCATTCATTAGTATTCACCGGTGTCTGTGCTCCTAAAAAAAGTCTTGCTGAATCAGACCAAAGTTCAACCAGTCCAGCATCCCATTGTCCACAGTGGCCTATCAGAGACCTCTGAAAACCCATAAGCACGCCGCATAGACAAACAAGCCTCTCCTGCTGATACTTTTTAGCAGCATAGTACCTCTGTGTTCAGAAGCATCGTACCTCTGTAGGTAGCATATAGCAGTTGCAGACCTTCTATTACGTCTGGGCGGGGGGGGGGGAGGGGCAAGGCGCTCCTGGGGCGGGAAGAGGGCAGCGACAAGATGCCTCGCCTTGCCGAGAGGCGAGTGGTTTCGGCCTTCCTGCCCGCCCCTGACATTGTACAGCTCTGAAATGGAGCGTGGCGTGGAGCGGTGCCTGGGGGTGGGGAAACAGTGGAGGAGTGAACTGTCCCTGGGTGGCCTATTGGCTGGGTCTGCAGCTGGCATATTTCAATTGATTGACTTACCCACAATTTTTTCAAATCCCTTTTTAAAGCTACCTAGGCAGTAGCCATTACCATCTCCTGTCCTATAATTAGAGGTGGGAGAAAACAGTGATAACAACATAAAAACATATAACACCGCTTTCTGTACTTCTCATTTTTGGAAACAAGCAAACCGAAAATCTGTGAAAAAAAAAAACTATTTTTATTTGGTTTTTATATAAGGGGGGGTTGCATGGGTAATGACTGTGACTGCATCTGCTGACACTATACTACTTATATCACTGTATCACCACCTAGTACACTATTAAAGCATAATTATAACATCCAGCTTTGGAGAACACCAACATTCGTGAAAAAATAAAACGGTTTTCTCTCACCTCTACCCATCAGTAACTTGAATTCCATAAGTTACTTATGCACTGCACGAACAACTGCCCTCTTGCTGCCATAGATTGACTAACCTAGGAAGCACAGCAACAATTTTCAACCACTGTGCTGTGGCACATTGGTGTGCCGTGAATGATCTGCATGTGTGCCGTGGGAGTTTTTTTTTGGGGGGGGGGAGGATAATTTATTAGCAGAGCCATTGAGGGATGTGAGGGGCTTCAGGAGTGTGGTGTGCCTTGTCAATTAATGGTGTGCCTTGACAATTTTAGCACCCTGTCAATGTGCCATGAGATGAAAAAGGTTGAAAATTGCTGAAGCACAGTGTAAAACTGTCACTTTCTGTGTCATGACAAAGAGTGTAAATGTTCATAATGCTCCGTGACTTTTAAGAACTTCAGTTGCTTTTAAACTTGCATTTTAAATATGTCATTGCTTAGATAAGGGATATTGGCTTCCTCCAAAGTTTAAGCAAGATCTCCCCATGCACCTCATTTTATTTTTAGTTGGAATGACATGTTGAATTTCCCCAAAGGAAATTCACATTTATTTATCAGCAGTCATCCCTACATATTTTTAAGATCTGCGCATTCAGTCTTAACAGCTGAGCTGCCTCTCAGTTGTCAAGTTTGCCAAAAACATAAGAGTTTATGGGCCTCTGCTAAGTAAGGGGCAGCCATTCCTATGCAGAAGTTGCTGGGCTGCTGGAACCAATTGGGGTAATACAGGAAGTCAATAGGAAATGATTGAATTATTAGGCCATCGTTAAGAAGGTCACACAGGATTTCCTATAGAAATTGATACTTCTGAGTCGTATTCAGTATCCAAAACCTGGGGGAGGATTTTATTGAAGCAACGGCTGTACGTGGGAACATGAATGCCAATTGGTTAATTTTTCAATAATGGGGGTGAGGCACAGGAAGTAGTGGGCTTTCTGAAAGGATGAGAGAAGTTCCTGCTTGGCTTGGAAAAGGTTGGATGGAGTCCAAGCTCTGAGACTGAGTAGTGTGCTAGATTCTTGGAGCCAAAAAATCTGTCTGCTTAATTCAAACCAGTATGTGAAATTACTGTCCTGTGTAGTCTTTTCTTCACTTCCACGACCTTAAGAAAAGCAAATGGTATAGCTTTTTGCTGGCATGGAGATGCAGCGTGGAAGGGACTGTTTCCTATTGAATTTCTAAATGAACATGCAGTTTCTAAAATCACAGAAGCCTTCCAGGAAAAACGTTGGACACAGCCTGAGGGCTGGAAAAACCGTTTGAGATGGCAAGGCAAAAGTTAGCTTCTTAAACTGGCCCGTGCTTCCCCACCAACATAAAACAAGCTGTCAGACTCATACAAGGAACTGGAACTTGATGGGTGACAAACGTGTGGGTTCTATTGTCAATAACGATTTTGGGGCAGGAGGGGAGGGTGCAACTAATGAAGGAATAGCAATGCTGGGTGTATTAAGTAATCCAAGAAGATAAACTTCCTGAACAGAATTCACTGATGCAAATTAATCAAATCTGCATACACTTGTTTGCCTTGTCTTATTTTGCTGGAGATGGAGCAAAAAGAAAGGGATGTTCTTTTCCCTCTCTCAAAATACCAGAACCAGGGGGCATCTGCTAAAACTGAGGGTTGGGAGAGTTAAAACAGATAAATGGAAGTATTTTTTTTACCCAGCGGGTAGTTAATCTGTGGAACTCTTTGCCACAGGAGGTGGTGATGGCATCTGGTCTTGATGCCTTTAAGAGGGGATTGGATGGATTTCTGGAGGAAAGGTCCATCGTGGGCTATAGGCAATGATGGATTGTGCAACCTCCTTACAAAGGTGGAGGGCTACTGGTATCGGGTGCAAGGGAGTGGCAACAGGCTGCAAGCATCTTGTTGTCTCATGCCTCCCTGGGGCACCTGGTGGGCCGCTGTGAGATACAGGAAGCTGGACTAGAAGGGCCTTTGGTCTGATCCAGCAGGGCTCTTCTTATGTTCTTATGTTCTTATGCTAGACCTGGAGAAAAAGCAGACAAGGTGCTGAACTCCATCTTCTGGAAATTTGAACACACTTGCACATCCATCTTTGTAGCCTTAAGGCAGTGATTCCCAAAACTTGTTCGTCTGGTGGCTCCCTTGACCTACTGGGCCATTGGCCACAACTCTCCTTTAGGGCTACAATCCTATACACTGTATAAGGTGGAGAGTTTTTCATGAGGATCCTGTGGCTCTCCTGGCTGTTTCCATTTGGGAACCACTGTCTTAAGGGCTAGAAACATTTTAAAAAGAAAGCTGAGGTTCACTTTCTTTCCCCCACCAATATCAAATTCTGTTCATATTGATTAAGTCGTGTATGTATGTGGAACTATTGCCTTCTATTTGGGGCCACCAACTATAACCCCATTCTATCTTAACTTCAGTTGCCCAAAACAGTTCCCATAACAAGGCTTATCATTAGTTGTTGTTTTTTTTAGGGAAAAAAGAGTGTACTGTAATCAGAGGGTGTAACCCAGGCCAATCAGATTCAAATCCTTGTTCCTTGAGTTTAGCTTAACTCAACTCAAGTTAGGTTAGTTCTTCTCCTTGCTCATAGTATGCACTTCTTCTCCTTGCTCATAGTATGCACGGGGACAGACATGAAACTGCAGCGTCTCTCCAGTCCAGAAAACCACCATGCCACTTTCCACTGGCTCTATGAGAACTGTCATGTTGTGCAAGGCAACCTGGAAATCACTTATTTGCCAGCAGATGCAGATACATCCTTTCTGAAGGTAAGTGTGGTGTTGGAAATGTGTGCTTCCCCTTCTTGATGCATGAAAAGGGAGAGAGGAAATAAGCACTTGCTCCCACTTTGGTTACCCCTCCCTTTCCTGAAGAGTTTAGATGGGGGAAAGTGAATACTCAGAAGGTTGAAAAAGTGCATTCCACTGAGTACTACATCATAGCTTTTGATGCAGATGGTGGATTGCATCATAGCTTCTCCAGGTGTAGGTCTGTCCTCAGAGTAATCTGATTATGTCATATAGGTGAGGGAGTTGCCAAGAGCAGGCAGGGCACTTTGTCAAGAAGAAGCTACATTAGCTGGGAGGATCGTGATTGTGTTTGAACGGTACATTGGCAGACATAGCCTGAGTCATACTAAGCCAACAAGAACTCCGTTTCCCAGAGGAGACTTCTGCAACTGTTGTCCCCCCCCCACACACACACACACTCTAGGATGATGTGCCTGCTCCATTGGCATGCCTGAGTGGCATGGGAGTGAGAGGTTCCAGCTGTGGGAATGAACATGGAGGGTCCTAATTGCAAGGGGTTGGTCTAGATCAGGGGTGTCAAACTCATTTCATACAGCGGGTCAAATAGCATTTATGATGGGCTGGAAGTGATGTCATTAAGCAGTAAGAGATGTCATTAAGCAACACACGACCAGATATAAGAACTTTTTTTTCTCACTTAGAAACTCAGTTCTATTTGTAGGTAAAGAAAATATACAAATGTGATCATATTTTCCAAATGTGGGAGAGCCCAGTTATCATGTGGACTGCCCTTTCAGCAGTGACACCTCAACTCAGCAGTTGATAGACATTGATGATGGTGCTGGGAGAGCCTGAGGGCTGGATAATGAGATTCCATGGGCCGCATCTGGCCCTCAGGCCTTATGTTTGACACTCCTGGATGACCTTAGGAAGGGTTCTGATGTCCTAAATGTATGGTTCCTTACTTTCTTGGACTGATTTCTCTCTTTCTTTGCTTCTTCTAGAACATCAGAGAGGTGCAAGGGTACGTCCTAATTGCGAAGAACCAAATCAGCCGCGTGCAACTGGACAGCCTGCTAATCATTCGCGGGACTCAGCTGTACGAAGAAAAATATGCTCTGGCTGTCCTCAACAACAGTGACCCAAGCGGGGATGTGGGGCTGCAGGAACTTGGCTTGTTGAAACTGACAGGTATGGCAGGAGGGGCTCGGCAATGTCTAAGAAATAGGCATCCTGGTTGAGGCAGGTTTGACAGATGTGTGGCAAGTTTGTAAAGTGAAGAGCATGATGCCCTTGTCTAGTTAGGTTTGAATGGCAAACTTTGATGCCATATACACCAAATTCCTCTGTAATGGCACCTCTCAAATCACATTAGCTTTGCAGTGCAAATGTTACGCTAGCGCAGCAATTTTCAAGCTTTTTCATCTCATAGCATACTATCAATCAATCAACAGGTACTTATATACCACTTTTCAACACGAAGTTCACAAAGCAATTTACAGGCAAATAGTAATAATAAAGTTAAATGGCTCCCTGTCCCAAAAGGGCTCACAGTTTTTTAAAAAAGGTAGACCACCAGCAACAGCCACTAGAAAGACACTGTGCAGGGGTGAAAAGGGACAATTACTCTCCCCCTGCTCAATATAAGAGGAATACCACTTGAAAAAGTGCCTCTTGCCCAGTTAGGAGGAGTTTAAAGGCGCTAAAATTGTCAAGGCGCACCATCAGTTTTTTGACACTTGACAAGGCACATGATGTGCTAGTAGAGAGCTCACCCCCCATGGCCCTACTAATAGATTGCCTCCCCCCCCCAAAAAAAACCTCCTCTGGCACACATGCAGACTACTTGCGGCATACCATTGTGCCATGGCACATTAGTTGAAAACTGCTGAGCTAATGTATAGCATAAAACTGACTACATATATACAGTGACAACATTCTTGCTGAAGCAGGCAGCAACATGCTACTGGAGGTGCAGGAAGGAATGGAGGCCTGAGCTGCCCAGTTGTTCTGCATCCCCTTGCTGCTTGTGCCATATGTATTACCTGTGCTACAGATTGATTACCCAGGGCTGGCCCAAGACATCCTGATGCCTTGCCTGGTGATGTGCCAGCTTCTCCTCCTCTGATACGCCTGTCTAGTGCTCTCTTTTCCTCCACACTTCTAGTCTCCTCCCCTTTTCCCTTCCCAATCCAGAGTGGGAGGAGGAGGAGGCAAATGAGCAGACTGAAGAGTGTCCCAAATATTAACCCCACTGAGCTAGGAAGTAATTGTGGTGATGTGGTGATGTCACCCCAATTCCTCCCAGGTCAGGGGTTGGGGGATGCTCCCTGGGAGTGACTTCACGCTGCTACAAAGTGGTGCCTGGCTACTTCATTCAAGCTCACAGCGGCAGAAGATTCCTCCAAGTATCAGAGGGGGCAGGCACAGCTTGTCGGGGTGCAGAAATGCTCAGGAGCTTTTTTGTACTGCTGCAAGAGGCACTCACCGATAGTGTTTAAAGGGGAGGAGAAGGGGGTGCTCTTAGATTGGCATGGAAACAGTAGTTGACGGCACCACAGTTCTGGATGGGGGAGGGAGACTGGGTCGTGGTGTCGTCCCCGCCGGGTGGTGCCCCAGGGCATTTGCCCCCCCCCCCCCCGGTAGGCCACTGCTTCCACCAGTTTGCTGCCTGAGGTGACTGCTTCAGCCAGCCTCATGGCTGGGTTGGTTCTGTGATCACCCATGCTCTAGACTAGTGGTTTTCTAACCTTCTCCCTTCCCATTGACTTTTCTGCTTTCAAACCTCTCTGTGATTTACCAGTTCAGATGATACTATGGGATTGTTATAGCCCAGGGCAACAAAAAGGAAGAGGGTTGCTCATAGCTCCTCTAGCTGAGAATAGCAGCCTCAGATCAGTCCTGGGGGAAGGGGGTTCCCCACCCATCTCCTCCTTCCCAGCGGTGGACCTGGTTCTGGCTCCGAGGCAAGCTAGCCTCCTCACCAGTCAGCTGCCTTGCCACCACTGCCTCTCATTGTGGGCTGCTCCTGGGCTTATGTGGGAGTGCTTCACCTTTCTGGCTTCTGCTCCTCTCACTGAGTACACAGGCCCATTGCCCGCCCCCTTCATCTGCTGCCTGGCCTTCCTGGAGCTCCCTGTGCCATTTCTGTGCTGCCTCACCACAGGGCTGGGGTGCTATACACCTGGGTCGTTCCTGGGTTGTTCCTGCTGGTCGGGGCAAAAGAGGCGGGCCAGAGGCCCCCTCCGTTGCCAGAAGCCAGCCGGGCAGACACCCAGGCACTCCAGTGCTTCACCAGTTCCACCGAGCAAATGAGCTGTCCTTTGCGGGCCAGGCCATGTCCCCGTTAGACTGCTGCATGGCCAGGCTCTGGAGCCCCTCTGCCGCATTGGACTGGCCCAGGCCAGATTCCCTGGGCATCAGTGGGGGCCTGGGGGTCTGTCCTTGTCATGGGACCCAGCTGCCCACAGGCCGCCTGCCACTGCTCCCTCGGCAGGTAAGGCAGGTTGGCCAGGACCTGGAGAGAGATGTACCCTGGCCGACTGACCCTACACGATAAAGGAAGTCTGTGCTCACAACACATGTGTTTCCTTGGCTCCTTCCCTTGGGCCTGGGGATATCTGGGGCATTTTAAAAATCCTGGGGTAGGAAGGTAGTTGTCTGAACTACACTTCTGTGTGCTCACAAAACTTTAAATAGGAGAAACTGAAACTGAATGTATCTCTTGGTTATTTGCTCATTGATCTCTCGCCCTTGTCCTCTCTTCCCTTTTCAGAGATCTTGAAAGGTGGTGTGATTATAGAAGGCAACCCACAACTGTGCTTCCAGGAGACCATCTGGTGGGATGCCATCTTCCACAAAACCAATTCTTTGGGACAAAATGACACATCCATCAATTACAACCGCCGCAGGACATGTAAGCCATCCTCTCTGGGTTTCCAGGTTGTGTAGGGGTGTCAGATCCTGCCTTTGAAATAAAATTCCAAATTCCTCTTGGGCTGGGCTGCCAGGAGGAGGAAAAAACCACCCACCTTTAGTGACTGTGTAAATCAGAGGTTCCCAAAGTACTGCTTGGACTTTGGGAACCCTGTAAGGGAACTTTTGGGACTTTGTGTGGGCAGGGAAAAAAGAAACCACTTTCTGTTTTGGAATGAAAACTGGAAGTTGGAATTTTTCTTTCTTTTTACCACATTTCCAAGCTTCAGGGAGACCTGGAGAGGGGATCTCACCCTCCATCCCCAGACCCTCTGGACAGCCATAGAGACCCCCAGGGAAGTTAAAATACCCTTCCCTTCATGGCAGCAGTACAATCATAATGTTGCTGCCAGTGAACCCAGTTGGTGCTCTCACATTGCTCTAGTGATGTGGCTTTGGTGCTACCTGCTCTTTTGGATTGCTCCCTCGGGTACTTTCCTGAGAACTGCCGAGTTCTGGGTCCTCATTTAATTTATCAATCAAGCAACTTTGCTCCGGTCTATATTTCTGTAAATTATTTTGATTTTGTTAGTTAGGGAAGGGGCAGAGGCACTGAATTCTCACCTTACAACATCAGGAAATCTTTTTCAGCCATCTCTCTATCTTCTAAGATTTCAGAGGATATCAGCTAATTTCCTTTCAAACATATTTTCACAACCTTTAGGGCTAGAAACTTACCATTTTTTTAGCCTGAAGCCTGAGATGCTCAGGGCACTGAATGTTGTACCCAATATGTACCGCATATTGTACTCCCTCATACATGCAACTCCCCCTGTTCATCCTTGTAGTGGTCCCGATTCGCACTTTCAAATCTGCTTTTGCTCCTCTGATTTTGCATAAACCCACCTCTGAGGTTAATGACCTTCTTACTTTAACACAGCCTCTTTGTTTTCCCTCCCACCAGGCCCTGACTGCAAGAGAATCTGCCCTGAGGGCAAGTGTTGGGGAGAAGCAAAAGGGAGCTGTCAAATATGTGAGTAGCAGCCATACCACTTGGGTCAGGCTGAAAGGGATGTGTGGGACTGCTTGGAATGTGACTTCCCTCTCCATTTTTCTTTATTTAATATACCCCACTTTTCTGCCTTTAATAGGGAGGCAATCAGGCCAGCTAACACTACATAGCAAGTCTTCATTTAAGGTTGTCAATAGGTTCTTGGAAACTGCAACTAAGTGAACTTGCAGTGAAACCAATTTTTCCGAAGGCTCATTGCTATACAGTTGGACCTTGGTTTCCACAGGGGATCTGTTCCTGGAGCCCCTATAGATACTAAAACCCACAAAAAGCGAATATGTGGGTCAGTCAAATACCACCTCCAGATGCAACCAGAGAAGTTCTTTGGTTGCATTCGGACGTGTTTTGAGGCCCGCAGAGGATGTGAAAGGCTCCCAGTTGTGACTGGAGAACATCCCTGGACATGTCCGGGAGCTTGGGTTCCAAACCTGCGGTGAATTAAATCTATGGATCTTGAATCCATGAATAAGGAGGACAAACCTATATGTAAACAAGAGTTAACATTCCTACAGCACATTTCTGATAACTGAGGGTGCAACTCTAACCTGGAGTTAGGCCTAGTTTGGCTGGCAAAAGCGTCACCGTAAAGTGCATTTGGACCACTCTCAGTGTCAGGGAGGATGGCGCATGTTTGTGTGCTGGCCTCTCTGACTCTGAGGGTGGTCCAATCATGCTTTACGGTGCCTCTTGTGCAGGCCAAACTTTGCTGGCCTAACTGTGCCGTCCTAACTCCAGGTTAGGATTGCACTCTAAAATAAAACATTACCAAACGTCTAAATAAAGACCTAATACTAAATGTTGAAATAAATGTGAGCTTTTCGGGGCAGAGAAAACCCACTGGGATCTGGGGGAAACGTATAAACTCTACAAAGACAGTGGCCCTGGCTGGGAATCATTTTTTTTCCCCTCATCAACTTATTTTGTTATAAACTTAGAATGAAATGACTTTAAGTGAGGACTTACTTTGTAGTAAAATGATACAATACTTTCAGTAAAAATAAGCTCAGTATAGAAAGCAACAAACATAAACAACAGGAGCCCAACCAACCAACTGGTGGGCTACTGGTACCGGGTGCAAGGGAGAGGCAACAGGATGCAAGCATCTTGTTGTCTCATGCCTCCCTGGGGCACCTGGTGGGCCGCTGTGAGATACAGGAAGCTGGACTAGATGGGCCTTTGGCCTGATCCAGCAGGGCTCTTCTTATGTTCTTATGTTCTTATGTTTAACCCAACAAAAAGCATTGTCAGGCATATCGCAGAGTGCAGAACACAGGAAAGCTGCACGTTTGTGACCAGCAAAAGATTAGGCCTTCCCCCCGCCCCCCACAAGCCATGACAAAACAATGGGCAGTAATGGAGCAGGTTTTCCTCTGTGCAAGGGATCAGTTGGGAAGAGGGAGCCCCGCTTGTGTTTGCAGAAGGAATGTGGCCTTGTGTCTAGTTTCCCATTTCTCTTTTGCTCCATTGCCAGTGACCAGCAAAATCTGTGCCAGCAGTTGTGCGAGGTGCAAAGGGAGGCACTCCAGCGATTGTTGCCACGATCAGTGTGCAGCAGGCTGCACGGGACCCAAACACTCTGACTGCTTGGTGAGTGTATTCGAGCGCTCCCTCTCCATTGTTGCAGCAGTGTTTATAAATTTCTCCTTTATTAAATGAGCTGCTGACTCGTGATCAGGAAAATGCTGATCAAGCTAGAGGGTGGGAGATCCTCCTTGAGGAGGCACTGTAGCTCAGTAGTAGAGCTCACATTGCCTAGAGAAGATCCAGGTTCTAACCCTGGCATCTCCAGGTAGGGCTGGGAATGAGCTCTGGCAGTGATTGTCCAAGGCTTCTGACAATGTGTCAGCTGAACTAGTCGAACCAATCATGCGTTGACTCTGTATGAGGCAGCTTCTTTCATTGCAGGGCAAAAGGTGGGGAGAAGCGAGGTTGGAGCTCAGCAAATAGTGGGCAGCTCCCAATAGAAAATTCAGTGCGTCATGGTTAGAATCTCTTAGAGTTGAACTGGTGTTTGGCCCCAGGATTACCTACTGTACAGCCCAATCATAACTGGGCTTTATGACAGTGGAACAGTAGTTCCCCTAGCCTTATGGCAGGGCGCACAGTGCACCGCCAGCAAACATTCTGAAACCGCTGTCACAAACGGCAGTGGTGTCTGATATCCACTGCCACAGCCAGAAATGCAGGTAAGCTGGTGCAGGGGACATACAATGGGAGGAATGGGGCGGGGGGGGGAGGAATGAGGAAGTGTTTGAGGGCGCAATCCTGAACTGAGTTAGGGCGGCATAAGCTAAGCCAGCAAAGTTTGACCAGCACAACGAACACTGTACATCCTCCCTGACTCCGAGAGTAGTCCAAACACACTTTATGGTAGCTGTTGTGCTGGCCAAACTTTGCTGGCTTAGCTTATGCCGGCCTAACTCCAGTTTAGGATTGCGCTCTGAGTTGGGAGGGGATGGGTGGGAGGTGGAATGGGAGATGGAGGGATCGATCCTGGTGGCACCAGCATGGGCCAGAATCCAAACCCTGTTCCCCCCTTCCCTCTCCTTTACTGTCCATGGTTCTGCACCAGCAAAATACCTGGTGCAGATCCGAAGAGACCCATTCATTCTCTTCACATTAAAAGGTATATTTGCCTTAAAAAACAATAGAGGTTTTCCCTTACCTTGAGAAGACCTCCAGACTCCCACCACCCACACTGGATGCAGCAGATGCTCTGCTGGTGAGACTGCATCACTGGGGGTGCTGTGCTACCCGAAATAGGTCCTTTTCTGTTGTGGTGCCCAGCCTATGAAACTTAGAGCGCAATCCTAAAATGAGTTAGGCTGGCATAAGCTAAGCCAGCAAAGTTTGGCCCACCCAAGAGACACAGTAATGTATGTTTGGACCATTCTTGGAGTCAGAGAGGCCAGCACTCAGTCGTGCGCCATCCTTCCTGACTCTGAGCAGGATCCAAATGCGCTTTACGGTGGCTCTTGTGCCGGCCAAACTTTGCTGGCCTAACTCCAGATTAGGATTGTGCTCTCACTTTCATTTGTGATCAGGATGGCCTGTTTGTTAACTCACATTCCAGACCAGAGAGGACTTAAAACTCTTTTGTTCCAACTGGTGTTTAACTGATTTTGCTATATTGGCTCCTAGTTGTGACTGGCTGAACCACACTCTAAGGGCCCAATCCTATCTAACTTTCCAGCAGCCCCAAGGAAAAGAAACTGTTCTCTTACCCTTAGGAGGCCTCAGTGACTCCCACCCCCTCGCCAACCACAGCATCCATCTTATGCCCCATTGGCATGGCTGCACCAGCAGTGGAAAGTTGGATAGGATTGGGCTGTCAATGTGTTTGCCTTAAAAAAAAATCTGCCTCCACCTCTTCTGTTTCTCCAGGCCTGCCGACACTTCAACCACAGCGGGAACTGTGAGCAGCATTGTCCATCTCTCTTCACCTACAACCCAGACACCTTTGAGTCTGTACCGAATCCGCATGGGCGTTACACTTTTGGTGCAACTTGTGTCATTGAATGTCCTTGTAAGAACCTGCCCATCCCATCAGTGTGTGTCTTGGGAGCACGGTGTGGGTTTGGAGGCTGGAAAGGCCTTGGGAGTTTTCCTGTCTTTTTGGCTAGTCCTTGCTGGGGTGGTAAACTTATGTCTGGGCTGTACTGCTTCAGCCTGGATATGGGATCTGCCTTCTCCATACAGAAGAATTCCCTGAGCATAGACAATGTGATGTCAGGGAGAAGGGATTCTAGCCAGGTAATCTTTTTTAGTGCCTGTTGTGTAACACTAGCTTCACCTGGCCAGCCTTCCACAGCCTTAGGCCACTTATGGGAAGTGTCAGACATTCCATCCCTGGCAAAACTCCAGAGACATGGGTGTGCCATGGAGCTGGAAGGACTGCCAAGAACTTTCCTTGGCGGACCTTGACCTTTTGACTTCTAATCTGATATGCAGTTGGGGTGCGTGCAAGTATTGTTGCCGTCTGGCTCCCTGCAATATGATCTATATGTAATGTTTACTATATGCTGAATCTGGACTTTTGTGTGCTTCCTGCCTCTCGACTGCAGATAATTACTTGGCAGCTGAGATTGGCTCCTGTACTTTGGTGTGCCCTCAGAACAGTCAGGAGGTGAGTGTGGGCACCGTGCAGAAGTGTGAGAAATGCAACAAACCCTGCCCAGAAGGTAAGATCTAGGGAACTCTGTATTCTCTATGATACACCTGTCTTTTGTATTGCATCCTGTCTGCCTGCTGCCACTATGAACCCCTGGGACATCATCCATGGTTGAAAAAGTGGCCAAGCGGAGCTGTACAGAGGATGTATTGGTGTCACTGCACTTTTGAAACAGCCATTGTTTTGAATATACTGGTTGGCCCTTGGTATCCACAGAGGATCTGTTCCTGGCTCCTCCACAGATTCTGAAACCCACAGATAATAGAATCTGCAGGTGGGGGTCATCAGAGGACTTCCAGATGCAGCCAGAAGCACCTTCCGGTTGTGTCTGGAAGTGTAGGAAAGGCACAGTGCCTTTCGCACTGCATGTGGTTTCTCCAGGCCACGTGAAAGCCTCCCCAGACACAACTGGAAGGTGCTTCCAGTCGCATCCTGGAGGTCAGGTGGGGCCCTCTAGCGCAGGTCTGGCATTGCTCTGAGTCAAATCCAAGAATGCTGAACCTGCAGACAAGGAAGGGCCACCTGTATGTGATTTACATAACTCTTGCATAAGGCAAGGGGCAGCAGTATAATAAAAGCAGAACATCCGGCAGGGAATTAGGTAATTGACCTGGTTTTGACCTTTTAAGCCCTGCAGGTCCAGGTTATCTAAGGGACCGCCTTCACCCTTACATTCCTTACATTCCGGCCCGCCCTCCTAGAGCATCTGAGGGGGCCTTTCTGCAAGTGCCGCCTTTCTTCCAAGTTAGGGGGGGTGTTGGCACAATGGTGAGACTTCTTGGTAGTGGCACTGCAATTAGGGAACTCCCTACCAGGGGATCTAAGATCTCCCTCATGGCATTTCTGCGTGGGCTCAAGTTTTTTCTGTTTTGTCTAGCATTTGATGTTGACATGTCTTCCTCTGCAGCACCACCTGCATTGTAAATAGTTTGCCCTCCTCCCATTTTTTCCCTGTTTTTATTTGTGATTTTTATTGCTTATTTTATTGTTCTATTATTTTTATGTACTGTAATTTTTTTTCCTTCCAATAATTGTAAGCCGCCTTGGGCATCGGCCTTGGCAGAGGAAAGGTGGGGTAGAAATCTCTTAAAATAAAATAAGGGAATAAAAGGGAAATTGGGGATTACAAAGAAACTGATTTCTGTTATCGCTGCTGAAGAGGTATGGGAAATACGTGTACGTGAACTAACTTTCTCAGGTTGGAAATTTGAAGAATTGAGTCAAACAGAACTAATGAAGCTCTGGAGCGTATTGATAAATTAAAAATCAATAAATCACTCAAGCCAGAATATATCCACCAAAGAGCTGGAAACTCTAATGCAAAATTGCTGACCTTCTAAGACGAATAAGTCACTTGCTCTGTAATTTGGCCTTCATGCCAGAGGACTGGAAGGTAGCCAGTGATATTTTAAAACAGGATCTGGAGGAATCTGGAAAATCACAGGCTGGTCAGCTTAATGCCTGTTCCAGCTAAGCTGTTGAAAAGTATAATTAAAGATAAAATCGTTTAGCATAAGAAGAACGGACCCTCTGAAGGAGAATCCACATGGTTTCTGCAGACATACTGTACATCCTGCTTCACTAACCTTCTAGTGTTCTTTGACAGGGTCACTAGCATGTGGACAAAGTTGATTCAGTTGACATTGTGTACTTGAACTATCAGAAAGCTTTTGGCTGAGTCTCTCATCAAAGCTTCTTGTGCAAGCTTAATAGACAAGGGATAAAAGGAAAGGTCCTTTTTTGGATTGGTAACTGGGTAAAAAAATTGGAAGCAGAGAGTAGGAATAAATGAGGAATTTTCACAGTTGGGAGGAGTCTATATGCTTGGTGTAATGTCAAATCTGCACTCTTATAACTGCATGTGCTCCTCCTTTTACTTGACCCCATACTTCTTTGTGTCCCTCTTTCTTAGTTTGCTATGGCTTAGGGATGAATTCCCTGAAAGGGGTCCGTGCTGTCAATGCCTCCAACATACATCACTTTGCTGGCTGCACA
Organism: Lerista edwardsae; assembly: GCA_029204185.1. Lineage (NCBI taxonomy): Eukaryota > Metazoa > Chordata > Lepidosauria > Squamata > Scincidae > Lerista > Lerista edwardsae. The sequence continues at coordinate 8,364,355 of JAJKFI010000047.1, forward strand.
AAGATCTTTGGCAGCTTAGCCTTCCTGCCTGAGACCTTTGCAGGGTGAGTAACCATGAGCTTGGTTATGAAGAGCATATCTTCTTTCAGGTTGCATGGAGAGGGAAACATTTTATTAACTGCTGCTTGGAAGGCAGCCCTGGTTTTCGATTCACGGCTGCAAGAGGGGAGGAGGCAGTTTTGATCCTTTGCTTGTTCTGGAAGCGATCTTGTGCTTTCACACACAAAAAGAAGTTAGGCAAGTAATATCATGAACGTCCCCCCACTCCCAGCCCTACAGTCCCTCAAGCAGTTGTGCCACCTGTTGAAAACATTGCTGTACATTAACTGAATCGAACCAATCTGAAGCTGCCACCATTAAAGTTACCTGAGTCAGCATTGGCCCAAGACACTGTGGCATTTGAGGTGGTACGACAAATGCCGCCCCCGACTTATCTGTCAATGTGCCAGCCTCTGTTCATCCCTGGATTGGAAAAGGAAGAAGGGAACGGAGTGGAAGAGGAAGTGTGGTGGAGAGTGGGGGGCTAGAGCAGGATCTCCAAACTATGGCCAATCTATCACTTCTCAGTTTAAGCATGTCATTGCTTCTTCGTAAATGTCACATTTCTCTTTTGTTCTGAATCATAACATGCTGATTACAAAGAAGATCCAAGTAAAATTGCAAGCCAGTGGCAACAGAATACAAGCATCTTGTTGTCTCCTGGGCTCCCTGAGGCACCAGGTGGGCCACTGTGAGATACAGGAAACTGGACTAGTTGGGCCCTTGGCCTGATCCAGCAGGGCTCTTCTTACGTTCGTATGTTCTTAAAATTTATTCATTCATTTGAGGGCACAATCCTAACTTGCACTGGAATGGGAAGGCCGGTGGACCTGCCCCATATTCAGCGCAAGTTGGAGCCTCCTTGGGGAAAAGGCACATTTGTGCCTTTACCCCAGGTAGATGCCAACTGCCCCAATGGACTCCTCGGATCTGTGCCTGCTGTTTAGCAGGTGCAGAGCCAAGGACACCACACAGCCTGAGGGCGGGAGCTTGAATGCGGCCTAATGGCCCCATCCTAACTCCATCTCCCTCCCCAGGCCACACACCTCCCAGCACCCCCACCCCCACCCAGAAACGCCCTCCCTCCCTCCCAGAAATGCTTTCGCCAGCTGAACTCAGCTGGTGCAGGAGTGTCGCGCCGCCAGCTTCAGCTGGAGCTGTTGGGCTGAAGTTGCTGCTAGCGTCAGCCCAACGCAGGGCCTTGGATTGTGCCCTCAATTTCTTTCATTCATTTATAAAACTGTTTTTCTAGTCTGCAAAAATCTGTAAAATATACGATGTGGACCTCTTACTGAAAAGGCTGCAGACCCCTTGGCTAGAGTGTTGGGAGAGCCATTTCCAGTGAGTTAAGTGGGAGAAGCAGTGAGTGGGCGGATGGAGGTGGGCACCCCCACCACCACCAATCTGCTGCCTGAGGCAACTGCTTCAGTTGGCCTCATGGATAGGCCAGCCCTGCCCAGAATGCAGAATTTGATGTATTAAGGTCAGGGGACAGAGGGGAAATTAGGTGTGTGTGTGTATTCGTTTCCCCCCACTGCCATGCCCCTCTTTCCCATCCAGGGATCCTGCTACCAATACCCCTCCCCTGGCTCCTGAACAGCTTAAAGCCTTTGAGAACCTGAAGGATCTAACAGGTATGTAAGAAACGACTTCTGGGTGGCCCTAAATTCCAGCCCTGCTTTAGACAATGAGGTTCCCCTGTTGCAAGAGACTTACATATCTTGCCATAAATTACATACTGAGTTTCTCCATTGAAGAGCCTTGTATTTTAACAGGTTTCTTATACATTGAGTCCTGGCCGGAAGCCCTCCTGGACTTGAGTCCCTTCCAGAAACTTCAAGTGATCCGGGGACGAGCGCTCTACAAGTAAGCTCTTCCTCAAAACTGAGGCAGTAGTGACATCTGCACAGCACCCCAGTCGAGAATGATGTCCATGTGTTTAAATGGCTGCTTTTCCCTGGCAGATAATTTGAGTTGGGCATTGGGAAAAGGCCGAGCTGCTATTTCCATGGGTGTGGCAGAGAAACGCAAACATTTGGACACATGTGAGGTGCACAATGCGTCGCACGTGGTGGTGGATGCTGGTTTAAGTCTGGGTATGCAAATGTTATAATTTGTAAAATGGGTGACAACTCCTCTGAAAATATAGATTTGCAAACTGAGAAGCCAAAATAAGAACCTGAATCGCATCTTTATCTCCTAGATTAGCACTGCAGGCTCAGTGTGTTTGGCAGCAAACATGGGGTGTGGGAACACTGGCAGCTGGTGCTTTTCTTCTGCGACATGGCAGAGCAATGGGCAGCCGAGAAGCAGTGAGTGAGGGGAAGGTGCTTGTTGCTCTTCCCCTGCATTCCCTTTTTTTGCTGGGTTAAAAAGTAAAAGGGTGTAGAGGACAAGAGGAAGGGTTATGCATTTACTGCTTCTCTCAATTCTCCACACCTTTGGTGTTTGTAGACCCTGTGTTGTGAAACATTTCAGCAGAGGCCTCTCCTCAGGGTTTTTGCGGACTTGTCTTTCCCAAGGGAGCCAACCTTGTGGTCTAGAAGCACCTAGAAGAGGTGGGCTTGAGGGGAGCGACTTTCTTGTGCCTTTTGCCAGAGGCTTACCACACCCAATTGACAAGGGGTGTTTGATACAGCCAGCTCTGCTCCTTGCTTACATGGTAATGGAAGTTTGGTTGAGAAGCTGGAGGAAAGGGGTAGCCCTATTTTTTCCCTCCTCATCCAAACTGCAGTGCAAGTAAGGAATGTGACCAGCCCAGGTCTGTCAGCAGTCCTCACATGTGTGGCAGTATGTGAAGAAGGAGCCCAAAATACGACACATTTGTTTCAGGCAGTGGATAAAGTGATGTGGTGGTGGTGGTGGTGGTTTTGGCATCTCTCCCTTGCTCTTCCTAACTGGGGATCTGTCTTTTGGCAGTGGAGTCTATTCCCTGACTTTGCAGAACCTCACCATCTCCTCCCTGGGCCTGCGTTCGCTGCAGGAGATCAGCAATGGAATAGTCCTTGTCCAGCACAATCCCAACCTTTGCTTCATCGAGACAGTCCCCTGGCGAACCTTCTTCAGGAACTCTCGGCAGACACTGTTCCAGAACAACAACGAGCCGGATGATCAGTGTAGTAAGTAGTCTGTGAGTGGGGGAAGTCACAGTCATCTGTAGCGGTTGGCGTCAGTCTTTCCCAGCATGGAAGCCACTGTTAGCCCTTGTATTTTGGGAGACGTGTGAGATAATGGCAGTGTTTCAGACATAGATGAGAATCGGAGGTCTCTGTACAAGATTCAGGACCTTGTGCACAAATGATTGCTCGGTGCAAGCCATACTCAGGCAGTTCCCAGGCTCTTAGCTGATGTGAATAACACCACGGCTGCGTCTATCAGGCCCAGCTTTGTCCCCATCCTGCTGTGCAATACTGATGACTAGTAGCTGGTTCCCAGTGTTAGGAGTGGTGCTTCTCCTCTCTGATGGGGAAAGTCTTGTTGCTGACCTTTGTTGATAGCAAGTTGATAGGCTACAACATGTGACCCTTCTCTTCTCTCCACAGAGCACCACGGCCAAGTTTGTTTCCCCCTCTGCTTGGAGGGACACTGCTGGGGACCTGGGGCAACTCAGTGCGTGACCTGCAATGGGTATCTCCGTGGGAAGGAATGTGTTGAGAACTGCAGCGTTCTGAATGGGTAGGCATGGATGGGGCAGGTGGGATGGGGGCAGTGATGTCATTCAGGGGGAACGGACCAGAACGGGCGTTCCGGATCCTAACGGGCTCCGTGGCTGGTTCCGGGTTCCCGACAAGTGCCAATCAAAAGTGAGTTCCTGTTCCTAAATCATTTGAATGACACCAGTGGATGGGGGGCTGTCTGGGTGAAACCCTGATTAAGCCAAACTTGCGGTAGGGGCAAAAAGATTCTGGCAATGCTATCTAGAAAAGAAATGATTTAACCATAAAATATCTTAGAGCAGTGGTTCCCAAACTGTGAGCTGTGACTCCCTGGGGAAATCTTTGTGAAAAAGCCTCCAGCCTATACATTGTATAGGATTGTAACCCTAATGGGGAGCCATGGGCAATGGCCCAGTAGGTCAAGGGACCAGCCAGCCAAAAATGTTTGGGAACCACTGTCTTGCAGCCTTGCTAGGAATTTTTTCATACAAATGAAATTGAATGATGGTATTTTTTTTAAAGATTGTGAGCCCTTTGGGGACAAGGAATCATTTATTGATTGATTTAACTATGTAAAATGCTTTTTGAACTACTCCTGTGGATAAGTGGTATATACTAATACTATGAACACAAACACTGGCAGCTTTGGTGCCATGTACCAAATTCTGTCCTTTCCAGGGTACCAGTGAAAAAGCATGGGAATAATTTTATACAGCCTCTCTTTTTAACAGTGCCACCAATTAAAAAATAAAACCAAACACACAGCCCTGGTTATAAAGTTATTCTGATGAGAATTGCTCCAATAGTTGGTGGATTGCACCAGCCCCCGTCATTCTGGGAAGTTTGGAGAAATTGGGCGGTGAAAAGTGAAAACGACTTAAACTGTGGATTGATTGACTTTGCAATGCCTTTTTCCCCCCAGAGATATCCGGGAACATATCAATGGGACACAGTGCCTCCCCTGCCACCCAGAGTGCCTGCCTCAAAATGGGACAGAGACCTGCTATGGATCGGTAAGGATAGGGGCTTCCTTTGGAAGGCCAAAGGGAAACATACCAGGGCCCTAATTCTAATCTAAGGTAACCCTTTCTAAGTCCGTAAACCTTGCATATTCTAACCTGCCATTGCTCCTGTTCAAAGAGGTATATATATATCCACTACCTGTTTTCCAGTCCAACCCCTAAAATCATCTATAGAGGAAGACAGTATTGGATATAGATGAGCTGCATTACACAGCAGATCTAATACCCTAAAACCTTCTGAAAACCCACTTTTTTCATGAAACCTTTGGCCCTATGCCTTAATCTCTTTTTTCGGTTGTAACTAATTTAAGTATGCACTATCAGCACAATCACAAATCCTCTTAGCCTTGCTTCCATTCTCTTTTTCTCTGTGTGTTGCTTCCCTTGTGTCTTTATCTACATCAGTTGGAGCCTTTTCATCTCATGGCACACTGGCAAGGCGCTAATATGGTCAAGGCACACCATCAGTTTTTTGACAATTGACAAGGCACACTGTGCTGCCAGTGGGGGTGGGGGGCCCTCACATTTATTTATTTATTATTTATTTGAAGAATTTACACCCCGCCTTTCCTATGCCGAAGCAAATGCCCAAAGCGGCTTACAGAGAACAAAACAAAATACAATGTAACCATAATAAGTTACATAATAAGTAAAACACATTAAAACAACATATTAAAACAACAACAACAAATTAAACTGTAACGGGAACACCGAGAGTGAACAGAAATGAAATCTAGACCCAATTCTCCATATCAGGACATATTGGGAAGTAATTGATCAGGGAAGTGAAACAGACTAAGACACTATACCAGAGGGACAGTCACACAGTCATCCAAAGGCCAGACTAAATAGGTATGATTTGAGCCCACTCCGAAAGGCCATGCGGGTTTAGTTCTTAGTTCTTCTGATAGGGAATTCCGTATTTGTGGAGCCTACAGAGAAGGCTTGTCCCTGAGTTGCCATCCCTTTAACTTGGGACAGAGGGGGCACTTGAAGGAGAGGCCCTTTAGATTATCTAAGAGGGCGAACGGGTATATAAGGGAGAAGGTGGCCCTTTAGGTAGGTTGGGCCTAAGTCATGAAGGGCCTTAAAAGTCAGTACCATCATCTTTAGTTGGGATCAGAAGTGAATGGGCAGCCACTGCAGCTGTTGAAGGAGTGGTCCTACTGAGTCAAACCGTCTTGCCCCTGTTACCACCCGGGCTGATGCATTTTGTACTAACTGTAGCTTCCGAACTGTTCTCAAGGGAAGCCCTACATATAGCACATTACAGTAGTCCAGCCTTGAAATCACTAACGCATGGACCACCGTGACCAGGTCAGGATGGCACAAGTATGGTCGAAGTTGGCGCACCAATCGAAACTGGGCAAATTCACTCCTAGCCACAGCTGCTACCTGGTTCTTCAGAGACAGCTGGTAGTCCAGGAGCACTCCCAGACTGCGCACCTGTTCTTGCAGAAGTGTCACTCCATTCAGAGTGGGTGAAAGACTTAGTGCCTGCATTGAGGGTTTCCTGACCAGAAGGACTTCTGTCTTTTCTGGATTCAGTCTTAATCTATTGGCTTTCATCCATACCCCAAATGTCTCCAGGCAGAGACCCAGGACCTTCACAGCCTCTTCACTTTGGGATGCAATATCCCCCAATGGCCCTACTAATAAATGACTCTCTCACAAATTCCTGCAACACACCTGGGGACCATTCACGGCAATGTGCCACGACACAGTGGTTGAAAATGGCTGATCTAGATCATATGTTCATGAGGCAGAGATCTGTTTTATTTTATTGTATGTAAAACACTATGTACACAGATAACACTGTGTAATAATGGCCCAGCCACTTATTGCTGGTGACTTGCTGGAAAAAACCCAATCCTCAAATTTAGATAGGTGAAATAGCAGATACAGCTTATATTAGAACTGCTTTTAGTTGCTTCTTATTCAGGCCCCTTGAGAAAATTATCCAGGCCAACCACTCACATAGGTGCCTGCTGAGAAATTTTTTCTTCCGTTCTTTCATGTGGCTTGTCTCGTCTCTGGGTGACCCTCTAAGAGGATGTTTCTTAACTTCTTGCCAGTTAAATGAGCAATGTTGATGGTTCTGAAAACTAACTCTTTTTGTACAGCATACTGTACAAAACATGGTTTTCAAACTTTCAGCCTTTCAAAAAAAAACCCAATTATTATTATTTTATTATAATACTTATTATCACTTATGGTGGACATGTGAAAAAGTTAAGACATTCTGGAGGAAAGTACATGAATTATTACAAAAAATGCATAAATGCGTGGTTCCTTTCAAACCTGAATTATTCCTCCTCAATACAAGATAGAAAGCAAAAGTGTATTATAATTCATGTTGTTATAGCAGCGAGATTATTATATGGACAAAAATGGAAGAGTAATGATGTACCAGCTATGGATGATTTGATTGTTAAAATATATGAAGTAGCAGAAATGGACATTTTGACAGAAAGATTAAGAGATGGAAATGTAGATAAGATAGAAAATTACTGGATTGAGAATTAAAGAGGACTTAAAAACAGGTTTTTATACAGAAGAGTCAGAATTTGACAAACTATTCTTAGATGAAAAAGAGAAATATATTAAAAAGCTGTATGCTTTTTTGCTTAAAATAAAGATGGAAGATGAAAGAATTAGATGTGATGACCCAATGGCCTAACAACTTTGGGTATAATATATTGTTGGAGGGCTGGGAAAAAATATAGAGGACAAACATCAAAACGACTAAGGCAACTGACTATAAAGAAAATCTATACAAAATGTTTTATAGATGGTACCTGTCACTGGAAAAATTAGCCAGAATGTACGAGGGGGTATCAAACAAATGTTGGAAGTATAAAGAAAAGGAAGGGACTTTTTATCATATGTGGTGGACTTGTCAGAGAGCAAGAAAATATTGGCAATTAATTCATAGAATATTACAAGAAATGCTAAATTGTGTGATTCCTTTTAAACCGGAACTATTCCTCCTAAATATAGTGTCAACAATACAAGAGAAAGATTAAAAAAAATTAATAATTCATGTTAATACTGCTGCAAGATTGTTATATGCTCAGATGTGGAAAAATGAAAATGAACCAAACGTAGAATTGTTGATAGAGAAAATACACGAAGTGGCAGAAATGGACATGTTAACAGAAAGAATGAGGGAAGGAAATGTACAAAAAATCAAGAACTACTGGGAACCTTTTTGTGTGTGGATAGATGGACTAAATAGAAACCAGAAATTAATATGTTTAAAGGACTATTATAAGTTAGATGATGGATATTAGAAATAATTGAAGATATTGAAGAGGGAAAATCTGAGCGGTTGATTAGAATTTAGTAGAGATATGAACGTAATGGAGTTGATTAAAACTTAGAACAGGAGTAAGATTATGAATAGGATATATATATAAGAAATGCTGCTGACCCAGCTTTAGTGTACCTCATGTGTCTCTACCCATTGTTTCCCTAATTATCTATGTTGTATAGCTTTTCCTTGCCCGTGTCCTTTACTTATAAAAAAATATATTTTTTAAAAAAGATAGAAAATTACTGGAAGCCTTTTTATGAGTGGATGGATAATAAAATAAAGAGTTAGACTAGTAGATGTGAAATAGAAGTGATAAAAATATGAATAGAAGAATATTGTATAGTCATGTATAGTACGTAGAGAAGTAAGAAGATTATGATGATATGCTGTAACCCAATGGCAATTCCTTATGTGTGTATACCCATTCCCTTGGTCTGTTTTGCTTTCCCCTTAATTAAATTAAAAAACAAAACAAAAAACTTTCAGCCTTCAGAGTATCCGCTTCACATCAGTTTGTCTGCCAAGGGGCCTAGTGAGCCCCTTCAATTCATTTGGGGTACTAGCCAGGCTTATTTGGCCTTTCTGGAACTGAAAGTGTGATCTAGAAGACAGCAGAAGCTATAGTTTGTAATGCTGATTTGCTGTTAAACCATAATTGAGAGAGGAAACCTAAGCATGTTATGGAAGTGGGGATGCAAGCAGAGGGTTCATTCATTCATTTAGATTCTTTAGACCATAGTTTGATTTTATATTTGCACTGACCCAGCTCTCTGGCTCACATTGCAAGGGAACCTTCTCTACTATGAATTATTTTCATTGAATAAACTCTTGATAAGGTTTCTGAGAGTTCCCTGGAACAGGGTCTAGTAGAACATAGAAACACTGCCTTATACGGCAGGAGGTTTAGTCGAGAGGGTTAAAGCCTCCGTTTGCCCAAAGATAAGATCCGAAGGTTGCCAGTTTGTGAACACCAGAAGTCTCCGTGAGCGACAGACCTGAGAATTGTGACTGATAAGAGCTGTCTCCAGCTGCCTGTGAGAGAGGAGTTGTGCTGGGCCAGCTGTTTCTTTGGTGGGAGCAGAGAAGCCGTATATCAGCCAGCAGGAAGGCAACCGTGTGGCCAGAAAGAAGGACTAAACCACGAAAGTTCCATCTGTATGTTGTTGTAGTTCTTGAAAAATAGAACTCTGTAATTTGTAAAAACCCCTTGGGGGTTTAGAGAAATAAAGCCTGCCTATGTAAACCGCCTTGAATTAAAGCCAGAGGAGCAATCTAATGGCCAAAGAAAGGCGGTATTATTATTATTATTATTATTATTATTATTATTATTATTATTATTA
>JAJKFI010000047.1:8373737-8449757 GCA_029204185.1 Lerista edwardsae
ATTATTATTATTATTATTATTATTATTATTATTATTATTATTATTATACTGAATTGGGCCACTGGCCTTTCTAGGTCAGTATTGTTGATGGTGGTTTCAGGAACCTTTCTCTGCTCTACCGGGAAATACCAGGGATTGAAACTGAGATCTTCTACACTCAAAGCAGGTGCTCTACCACTATGTGAAAGGCACCCTTAAATCCATACATCCTGCAGGTGGAGCACTGTCAGCGTGGGGCCTCTCTTCCCACTCTCATTACTTGACCCATGTGAGAGGAAGGATTCCTCAGTCTTGCTTTAAACAGAGCAGGCAAAGTATATAAAACTGAGGGTGCAATCCTAACCTAGAGTGAGGCTGGCACAGTTAGGCAATCAAAGTTTGGCTGGCCCAAAGTACACCATAAAGTATGTGTGGACCACTCTCGGAGTCAGAGAGGCCAGCACACAGATGTGCGCCTTCCTCCCTGACTCCGAGAATGGTCCAAACTCACTTTACAGTGGCCCTTGTGCCGGCCAAACTTTGCTGGCATAACTGTACTGGCCTAATTCCAGATTAGGATTGCACTCTGAGTTATTGTGCAACACCAGGAATCAATCATTAACAGAAAGGGTGGTTTGTTTTCCAACAGTCCTGGCTTAATTAACCCATGATTCTGTAAAAAAGGTCATGTGGTCTATTGCCATGGGGACAACCCACAATTATCTTTCTATACATGCCTTCTTGTAAGGCTTCTTACACCATAGTCCTGTGTGTGTGAACTTCGAAATAAGCCCCATTGAGTTCAGTTGGACTTACTCCATAGAAACTGTTCCAGGCTGCAGTTCTGTCCAAATGTATCTAGGTGCAAGCCCCATTCAACTCAAAGGCGCTTATTTCTGAGTTGACAAGCATAGATTTGCACCTCTAATGTCTCAAATTTTTGTACGATTCTTTTTACGATTTGCATCTTGGTGACATAATGATATTTTATCCTTTTACTGTCGGAGTTGCAACACATCAATTAGTTACATGAACCAGTTAAAAACCTTTGATCCACATGTTTCCCCCTTCTCTGATTGATTGGATAGCAGATATTTTTAAAAGTTACCTTTTTAATGTAAAAGCCTTAGCCACCAAGCGCCATCTTAGAAGAGGTATTTCCTCTTCTCACTCACAGGTGGGGAAGGCTAAAACTATGCTTGCTGTGATATGTATGTACATCATCTAAGCATAATGAGTATTTTTTTTCTTCAGAACAATAACTTTGTATGCAAATATTCTGGAGATTTATTCAATTAAAATGTATATGATTATAAGACCAAGATTTATTTAGGTAGGTGACCACCTTGGTTAATAATTGATTTACTAATACTCCCCTGGTTTATGACCTGAAACATCAACTTTGCTTGCTATCTTTGTTTTCTCCAGTTCAGAGAGAACTGGAAGTTTGTTTAATTCTGTGCGTGTGTGTGGGTAAAAAATAAAGGTTGAGATTCTCACAGCCAATACCAGATGCTGGATTGTGTTTTACTGCAATTGTAAGGTCTTAGACCGACTGTATAAAATACAAACATTCTTCAAGTGTGTTTGTATTGAAACAAAGTGAAACATTTCAGGGATGTCAAATTTTGCACCAGGGTCAAAGGCTGTCATGTGCAATTGTAAAATACAAGGATGTGAAATCTGGTTATACTGTAACTGTTGAGATCACACCTGTATATCTGGCATTAAAAGAGCACAAACATAGTCTGATCTAAAGACAGCTTTAGATGCTGTAGATAAAACTAGGCAAGCTTTATTCAAAGGATTTTATTTTCAGTGAATAATGATAAACTATTAGTCACTTCTTACAGACATTTAGGGTACAGTCCAATCACAAGTTATGTTCTTTGAATCCTCATTGTTTCAATGGATGGAAGCAGTAGTGTCCCTGCTGGGTAAACCATTCCTCTCCCTCACCATAGTAGCCAGTAGGCAACGGAAGAGGCATTGTTTTCATGCAAGGACTGGCTGCAATGGCGAGGGAGAAGAACATTTTACATGGCAAGGTAAGACACCTTGCAAAATCTAGCGCCCTCCCCCACCCTCCAGGGATGCTACTGGATGGATGTTTTGTATGCCCATTGAAACCAGTGGTTTGTCAAACTGCTCATAAGATCCAAGTAGCTCAACCTTAAGCTTTGTAGGCGATAACACGTGGAAACCTTGTCTATTGAGTCATAGATGATTATCTGTTTAATGAAACCAGAGGCAACCTTGCAACAGTCCCAGACCCAGTGACTCTAGTTTCTGGATTCCTAGAGTCCTCTCTAGTGTCTGGATTTTATGATCCACAGGTTATGTCATGTTGGCAACAATTTAACTTGCATTGCAATATCAAATGCAGATTCTATGGGGCCATTCAAATGGATGGGTTCTCTCCCTGCTAAAAGACAATATTTCTTTCTTCTTAGGATGCTGACCAGTGTGTGGCTTGTGCCCATTACAGAGACGGTCCCTTCTGTGTGGAGCGCTGCCCCAGTGGTGTAAAGGTTGATGCCTCTTTCGTACCCATCTGGAAGTATCCTGACAATGAGGGGATCTGTCAGTTTTGCCCGACTAACTGCACCCACTCGTGAGTTAGTGATGACGGAGGGGCTGGGGAGGGATCAGCTGTACAGACGCCTTAGTAGTTGTGGTGGATGATGAGATGTAGGGAGAAAGAACTACTAAGGCACAGGGGTGTTGGGCTGAAGGTGCATTGGAAGGAGGCAATTTAAAGGCAAGGTTCTAGAATGTTTTCTCTATTTCCTTTGATGGCTATGATCTTCCTCTCCAAGTGGTATTTTGCCACTATAGTTGCCATTCTTATGATTTTTTTTTTGTTACTTTTATAGTCTGCTTTACCCCTTGGTCTCGGGACAGATTATGGGAATTCAACTGAAATGATTCAGCTGCCCTTTGATGACAGATAGCAGTTCTTCTGTTGGTTTACACAAGTACCACAGTGCAGCAGTAGCGGCCCAAATGCTGGAGCAGTGGTTCTCAAACTTCTTAGCATTGGGACCCACTTTTTAGAATGATAGTCTGTCCGGGACCCGCAAGAAGTGCTGTCATTGTGACACCAGAACCTGCTGCTTCCTGGGAATGTAGCAATGTTGGTTTATTTTCCAGTCATTTTCCAATAGCAAAGTGAATTAGGCTTTTTTCTTTCTATTTACATCCTTGACACAAGCAAGACAACCACACAACCTTCCTCCTTTCCAGCATCCCAATCTTCCCCTATTTTCAATATGGCTACTCTAGGTGCTTCGTGACCCACCTGAAATTGGCTTTGCGACCCACTGGTGGATCCTGACCTATAGTTTGGGAACCACTGTGCTAGAGTTTAGGGAGCATTTCAAATTGCTCCCTTATGTTAAAAAGATACATAATGTTCCTGGAAGTAAAAAAAAAACCAAAAACCCTTATACATCAGGGAGAAAGGTTCAAGCTCAGTCTACTTCAAGGTAGAAGTAGTTTTTGCCTAGGCATGCGATCAAAAGTGGTATTGATGCAGCAGTACCACCAGCAGCTTAAATTGATTCAGCCTATTCTATCACCTCCAAATTCACATCACCTTGTTCCCACCTGGCCTTGGCGAAAAATCTTGCGGAGCCATACAGGAGAGGGGGTTGCTTTAGAACTTGAGCGCTGCTGTAGTTCCTGTCCTGATGGTATGATCCTGTGTTCTGTATACAAGTGGTATTCAAACTTTTTAGACTGGGACCCACTTTTTAGAATGGCATTCATGTTGGGACCCACCAGGAGTGATGTCATTAACCTGAAAGTAATGTTGCGGCAGGAAGTGACATCATCAAGAGGGAAGTGCTGTCATTGTAACATAATAAAATGACATTCCTGAAATGCAAATTGGCATTCTTGTACAAATTGGCAGTTGTACAACCATGAAACATTCCTGACAGAAAGCAAGATTAGGACAAAATATGATATAAAAGCACTGAACTAAAAACAACATTTTAATAAAAGCCCTCACTTAAAGATTCAAACTGTTGAAACTCACAAAAGGAATATAACAAGAGTAAGGTCTGCAGTTTCCAAGATGGCTGCTCCCAGCTTTCCGTAACCCACCTGACATCAGGTTGCAACCCACCAAGTGGGTCCCAACCCACAGTTTGAATAACACTGCTATACACCATTGGGAAAAATAGCTTGGTTCCATTGGGAACATTGGGTGTGACAGCATGAGCACAATAGGAACTGTGGCATGTGCTAAAGCCCTCTACCCCCCCCCCCCCAATTGTGGTTTTGCAGCCTTTCACACATGGTCTCTCAGCAACTTTTTAAAAGACAATGAAGGGCCAAGCTGACATGTTCATCATCTTGGTCATTTGCCCCTTGCTCTTGAATACACAAGGCAGGCACCAAGGTATTTAGGCATTCATCATGGAAATCAAGATTGCCTGACTACTGCAGTGTGTGTATATGTGAAGATGTAACTGTAGGGGATTGATATTGTCAAAATTAAGAAACATTGGCTGCAGTTAAAAAGTAGGTGCAGAAGCCAAGCCTGTTCTGAAGCGCTGTACTCAGAGGCTTTCTCATCACCATTGACATGTAGAGGTCTAGCCAGTTCAATTTAACTTTTTGCATCATAATTTGTCCAATCAACCAATAAATGCATAGACTAAATGCATAATAATTAGCTAGAGAACTATCCAGTTAAAAGTATTAACAAGAAGAAACGATAGAACAGCCAGACAAGGATGGAGCATAGTTAAACAAAATGTGATAGATATAGCTGAATCTACGTATATCATGCGGACATTTCTACTCCATTGTATAGTGAATGGGCATACTTTGAACCTTATTTGGAAGTGACTGGGACGTTTGGTTGTCCATCACACCTGTATCATGTTTCTCGTTCCAGGTGCACATTACGGGATGACCGGGGCTGCCCAGTGGATCAGAAACCCAGGTATTCAACTTTGGTTTTTTTTATTTGTTTTATTTACAGTGTAGCTTTCTGTTGTAGGATCCAAAGGGGCATACACAGCATGTATGAGAACGGAGCAAAGGGTCTACACATTATTCAAAGCTCCAACTTTGAAATTTGAGGTTCAGGGCGCAATCCTAACCTGGAGTTAGGCCAGCAAAGTTTTGATGGCACAGGGGCCACCATAAAATGCGTTTGGATCACTCTTGGAGTCAGGGAGGATGGCGCACATCTGGGTGCTGGCCTCTCTGATAACGAAAGTGGTCCAAACATACGTTACCCTTGTGCTTGCTGCTGGCCTAACTCCAGGTTAGGATCGCGCCCTCAGTGTATGAACAACAGCTGTTTGTATCCAGGACTTCAGTATCCTTAAAAAGCCTCCAATATCCATCAGCAACAGAACAGCAATTTTCAACCAGTGTCCTGGCTGCTCCCTGGGCCTAATAAGGCTCACCCTGGACACCAACAGTCAAGAACGCTTGGCTATCACTAAAACAAGATGATGGAAACATACCTTGTGATTGTAAGTGGTTTCAGCATGGTAACCAAATAGCTCATCAAACATTTTTCACATTTCCAGCACATTAGGATTTAGCTGTTTAGCAGGTGCAGCTCCGAGCAAGCCGCGCAGCTCGAATTAGGGCTGTGGCAGCCTGGGGACGGGAGCTTGAATGCAGCCTAATGGCCACATCCCAACTCCACCACCCTCCCCAGGCCGCCACGCCTCCTGGCCTGCCCACTTCTGCCCCGCTCCCCCCTCCCTCCCCCCACCCAGAAATGTCCCTGTGCCAGCCGAACTCGGCTGGCGCGAGAGCATCGCACCACCAGCTTTGGCCAGCACTGCTGGGCCAATGCCGCTGCTAGTGTCGCCCCAGTGGCAGCAGCACTGGTGCGAGGGTGCTGGTTAACACCCTTGCGCCAACACTTCTGCTGTCGGCCCAACATGGGGATTTCAATTGTACCGAAACTCATGAATCACAGGCGTTTCATCTTTACTTGTCATGAAAAAATAGTCTACCTACCACCTATTAGTAGTAGTATCATGTAAGCGTTTGGTCTCCTGCAGCCTGCTGGAAATGGCTGCAAGAGAATGAAAGCATCCCTTGAGACTTGTGTCACTACCCCAGGCAGGAGAGATTAGCCATCTCTGCTTCAGGCAAAGAGGTTTTTTTTTACATCTCTCTCTCTCTCCCTCCCTCTCTCTTCTCCTTCCAGCCAGGCAACATCCATCATTGCAGGTGTGGTGGGCGCTGCGCTTGCCCTGGTTCTGTTGTTCCTCATCATCATTTGCATCAACCGGCGGAAGCAGCAGGAGAGGAAACATACAATGCGACGTCTCCTGCAGGAGACTGAGGTATGGTCACCTCCTTCCTACTTCCACCCAGGGAGAGAGTCTGAAATAGAACTGAAGCCAAGTTTGGCGCAAAGCACTGAAGTTTAGCAACATTGAAGGATTTCAGTTTTTCTCTTCTTGGGAATATCTTCTTGGAGGCAAATCAAACCTCCTCCTTCAGAAGCCATCTATCTGAGTGCCCGGGTGCCCGGGGGAAACAATACAGGACAGCCCTGTGCCTTTGGGCCCTGCTTGTGCATTTCTCAAGAACATCTGGCTAGTCACTGTTGGAATCAGAATGTTGTCCCAGTTGAACCTTATCTGATCCAGCTACCCTGTCCTCCTGCATTTAATTTTTACTGGGTTTTTCCAGCAAAAATTCCCAACATGAGATGCTTTTATTCATGTTACCATCACCTATAGAATGTTGTTGTGTCCTTGAATGTAAGGCTAACGGATGGGAAATGCAAATCTCTCTCTCAATCCGTATTTCCACATTCCATGTCTCTTGCAGTTGGTGGAGCCATTGACGCCCAGTGGAGCCATGCCCAACCAAGCTCAGATGCGTATTCTCAAGGAGACGGAGTTGAAAAAGGTCAAGGTTTTGGGCTCAGGAGCTTTTGGAACAGTGTACAAGGTGAGAAGAATCAGAAAGGATGAGCTATGTGGGCAAGCCTGGGCTGAGAACCGGTTCAAAGTTCAGCAAAAATTTTCCAAATTTTTGCAGTTTGAGTGACAAACATACGGTTGTGCCTTGTTTATCCCTAAAGGTAAAGGTTTCCCCACAACCGAATGGTCTAGTCGTGACCGACTGTAGGAGGCGGTGCTCATCTCCGTTTCAAAGCCTGTAGAGCCGGCGTTTTGTCCGAGGACAAGCTTCCGTGGTCATGTGGCCAGCATGACTCTACGCCGTAGCGCACGGAACGCTGTTCCCTTCCCACCAAAGTGGTCCCTATTTATCTACTTGCATTTAGGTGCTTTTGAATTGCTAGGTTGGCAGGAGCTGGGACAAGCAACGGGAGCTCACGCCGTCACGCAGTCTCGAACTCCCAACCTTCCAATCGGAAAGCCCAGCAGCAGCGGTTTAACCCGCTGCGCCACCACGTCCCGTCCCTAGGGATGTGTTTATCCCTAGCCCTCCCCCAAATGAATCTACCCTGTGATTCTCTGGGATGGCACTCATACATGCCTCCCCCCGCCCCGCTATCTGAAGTGTGACTTATGGGGACGTTCAGGAGCACCTGCTTGGTGGTGGCTGTGGAATTCCACCCACCCCCAACAGAAGGTGCACTGTGCTCCCTCTCTCTCTTTTTTTCCTGGAAGAGGCTGAAAACACCTTTGTTTTCACCTTTCCCCACCTATTTTTTTTACCACTGTACATTCTTTTATCTTTCTCCTTGTTGGATGCTTGTGTTATTGTGATAGTGTGCAGCATTATTCTAATGATTTTAATATCATTTTATTGCATTTTTTTAAAAAACCCTCATATTTTGAGCTGCTTTGACTCTCCAGAGCAGTAGTTCTCAAACTGAGCTGTGGATCCCCAGGGAACCACGGAAACCAGCCAGGGTAGCTGTGGAAAAACCCGTCACCCTATACAACGATAGCAGCCCTAATGGGGAGCTACTGACAGTGGCCCAGTAGATCAAAGGAGCCGCCAATTGAAAAAGTTTGGGAACCACAGCTCTAGAGAAAGGCGGGATTTAAATGTTTAAAAATAAAATTAATAAAGGATTAAATAAAAATTTAATAAATTTAATAAAAAGGAAAAAGGGAAAACAGGGTTATCCTGTCTTCCCAGAACTGTCAGTCCCGTCCCCCCCATCTCCACTGAATCTTCCTCCTTTGAACTGAGGTGGATGATACATTCACCACAGAGATTGGTATCCTCTTGGTGAGCTCTCACCCCTCTATGCTGTCAGCCATATTGAACTTTGCCTATTACATAGTGAGATTTTCTATCTCATGCTATGCAGTTCACCCCAGTGAGTAGGATGTTTTGTCACCAGAAGGCCAGGAGTAACTTCTGGTTCTTTGACTTGGGACTTTAGTGTTATGTTTCAAAAGCTTCCAGTTCTTGTGATCCAAGAAATCTCTGCAGAATTGACTCATCTCTCTTCTTTCTCACTCAACCCTCCCTCCAGGGTGTTTGGATTCCAGATGGTGAGAGTGTGAAAATTCCAGTGGCCATCAAAGTCTTGAGGGAAAACACCTCACCGAAAGCCAACAAGGAGATTTTAGATGTGAGTGAAGAAGGCCTGTTGACCCCCTCCATGGTGTGCTCCTTCCAGCAGAAGGCAGCAAATCCACACTACATTCACACTCACCCACAAATCCCTCGAAGTTGTTCGGCTTCTGTGAGTTTTATCAGCCAGCTCTGTTCCCAGAGGAGACCTCTAATTGTCTTCTTTCCCATCTGCCCCTTCAGGAAGCATATGTCATGGCAGGTGTGGGCAGCCCTTACGTCTCGCGGCTGCTGGGAATCTGCCTTACCTCCACAGTGCAACTGGTGACCCAGCTCATGCCATATGGTTGCCTACTGGACTATGTGCGGGAGAATAAGGATCGCATTGGATCACAGGACCTCTTGAACTGGTGTGTTCAGATAGCAAAGGTAGGCAAGAGTGAGGGATTATGGCAATTGTCACTTTGACATACATGTCATATAATCGCAACTTCTTTATGTCTGAAAACCACTTTTCATGTTTTACTGTATATGGTGGCAGTAGTGTCACTAGGAAGGTGTGTTGTGATGTGTGTGTGTATGTGTGTGTGTGTGTGTGTGTACCACGCCAGGTATCATCAAAATGACTGCGTTGTGGCAGTGCTGTGGGAGCCCGACAAAGGCCACTGACTTGCAAGATCTCCCCAATTGAGAGCTTGAGCAATCTTGCAAGATCTGGCCTACCCAAGATGGTGGCATCCAGGAGAGCCCAGAAATGGAGGCTGCACTGCGCTGGATGACACCAGCCCCAGTTACGCCAAGGTACGGTGGTCTTTTTTCTCTTGGTGTTCTCTTCCCCCATCTTTCGTCTGGTATTAAAAGAACCCTATACAGAAGGTAATTGGTGTGGCCAGCAGACCACCAACAGAAGATCAACATCATATAGAACTGGACTGAGGAAAAGTGTATTGTAACACCACAATCATTCCTCTTCACAATTATCGAAGACAGACCTGAATGTATTCCATAGACCTGCAGGTAGAATACAGTTAAGTATTTAGAAAGGAATTGAGCAACCTGAGAATATTTGGTTTCTCTCTCCCTTTTTCCACAGCAAGTTTCTGTCCCTTTATGGCAAAAAATAATTCTTTGCTTCTGCAAATGGAGGAAATTATAAGAAATAATTCTTAGTACCCACTGACCCACAATCTTCTTGGCCACAGAAAGCCCCAAAAAATATGACAAGTGGAACAAATACGAAATGTAGGAACTAACATTGTTTGGGAGCACGTATTGCACATCCCTAGCATGCAGAAGGCTCCTGGTTCAATCCCTGGTATCTCCAGTCAGGCAAGGAATAGGAGGCAAAAGGGCTGGGAAAGGCTTCTGGTTGAAATCCTGAAGAGTTACTGCCTGAGTCAGCCATACTGGGCATAGTCTGGCTTAGCATCAAACAACTTTCTCCATTCAGATGCTTTTGTCTGATGAGTTTTTTTTCAAAGGAATAAACCATTGAGGGCCCAATAGATCAGGCGCAGCATGGGTGGCATGCTCGTACCACCTGTGCTGATGTTGTAAAGGTGCCAGCACTGGTGGTAAGCCATTGCTGCCGTTGCCAGCCCAGCACCGTCCCTCCATGCCTAGAGGTGCCCACGTGGAGCTGCTGAATTTTACCATTGCTGGCGGTGCACACTTTCTGGGCAGGGGCAGAGTGGGGTGGGACCGGCAGTGACCCCCCTCACCGGATCTCCTCCCCTGCCTCATGCAGGCAGCTCAGCATGGGGCTCCTTGATTCTACGCCAGCTGTCGAGGAGTCGCATTGTGGATGAACCTCCCCTTCTCTTGAGGAGACCCCAGCGGCTGCCTGGCTGCCGCGGGATGCAGCAGTAGCTGCTGCACCCGCGAGATCCAGGCAGCTCAGGATTGGGCTGCCCGTCAGGTACACCTTAAGTACTGCACCATTCTTTTTATTTTTCTTCTGGATTTCAAATAAGTTTAGCAAGTCTGCAATGATTCCACAAAAGATTGGCAAACTCATTTTAATGTATTGCCTTCGCTTCTACAGCTGGAGGTGGTAGTGAGCATCCAGCCAACATTAGCGCCCATGTCTGCTTTAAAAGTTCCAGAAAGCTGACAAGTATTTGTTCCTTCCTACTCAGGGTATGAACTACCTGGAGGATGTCCGTCTAGTCCACCGGGATTTGGCTGCCCGGAATGTCCTAGTGAAGAGCCCCAACCATGTGAAGATCACGGATTTTGGCTTGGCCCGGCTACTGGACATTGATGAGACAGAATACCACGCAGATGGAGGGAAGGTGAGGCAGAAGAATGATGGAACAGATCAACTTAGGAAGCAGCTCTTTTAAGCTGACGATTGGGGCACTAATCGATTGACTGGCCAAATGCTGATTGGTCAGTCTTAGTTGGAGATGCCTGTAGTTGCACATGACCGGGAAAAGAAGCATTTTCTGTTTGCCTGGTTTGGATTCCACTTGCCAAAAATCAGCTGCATTGAAAACTTTCACCTACTAATAATGTGTCGTAGCTGCAGGCATCTCCAAACCACAGTTGCCCAGCTTTCCAGTTTCACTTGATAGCACAGCCTCTCCCAGATCAAAGGCTATGGCATGAAATAAATGCTAGTACAATACATGCAATAGTTTGCCATAATTCCAATTTTTGCAAAAGTTTCAGGTTAAATTTCAGAACAGACGTTCATGTGAGAAATGAAATAACTGGATGCTCATCCCCTTCTTTGTTTGCCCTGGGTGCTTGCCCTGGCCCTTCCCATTGTAGGACTGTGTTCCTAATGCCTGAATTGTGGTTTTGACGCTGCAATTCACACTTTCCTGAGAGTAAGTCCCATCGAACACAGTGAGACTTACTTCTAAGCAGACCTGCATAGGATTGGGCCAAAAGTTACCTAGGGCTAGAGTATGAAGGCTTCATAGGGGAATTTTCTTTATATCTTCTATTCTTAGGCCTAGTTTTAACAAATGGCAGCAGGAGTGGTCAACGTCTGTATGTGTTTGTACAAATTGCATGAGGGGTTACATGACTGAGAGTGCAATCCTAAACTGGAGTTAGGCCGGCATAAGCTAAGCCAGCAAAGTTTGGCCAGCACAAGGGCCACCATAAAGCGTGTTTGGACTACTCTCGGCGTCAGAGAGGATGGCGCATGTCTGTGTGCTGGCCTCTGTGACTCTGAGATCGGTCCAAACTTCTTTACGGTGTCCCTTGTGCTGGCCAAACTTTGCTGGCTTAGTTTATGCCACCCTAACTCAGTTTAGGATTGTGCCCTGAGCGCGTTGAGCATGTTGACACACACCAAAAACTATGTTCTGTAGCACCATTAATACAGAGCTGTAACTGGCTTGCAGTGGGCCGGGGGTGGGTTGACACCACCATGCCTCTAACACCGCTGCCCTGCCCCTCCATGCCGCCTGACCTCACACACCCCGTCCCCTGGAATTGCTCCATTTAGGAGTGTTCTGGACCCAAGGAAGGGGGGAGAAATGCACCGGGGGTTTTGCCCCGCTTCAACTGGCGCCCTTCTCCCTCCTCCCTTTGTGGCACCTTCCATACGCCTCTGCATTAGTGAAATAAACAGGAGAGAGTTATCCGTTTGTTCATTAAATCATGCAGATGGTATATTTTGATGGCAGGAAACTCACATTCCTGAGAGTGGGGTTAATTAAAAAATGTTTTTTTTTTTACTGAAGCTACAGCAAATATGGATTGTGTGGTATACAATGAAAGCAACATGCAGCAAAGAGCAATACAATGCTGAATCAGGAATTTCCTGAAGGGGGAAAGGGATGTTGGTGCAAGGCACCCTTCCCTTCCCTTCCCTTCCCTTCCCCCTTGCTCCAGTGGGGCTTCTGTGAGCAGAAGATTCTCACAGATAATTTAACCTCCTTACATTAGTAGTAGACTACTTCAGAGTACCGCGTGCAAAGGAGTGGCAACAGGATCCAAGCATCTTGTTGTCTCATGGGGCACCTGGTGGGCTGCTGTGAGATACAGGAAGCTGGACTAGATGGGCCTTTGGCCTGATCCAGCAGGGTTCTTCTTATGTTCTTATGTAAGATCTTTGGATACAGCCCACACCTTTCTTTCACCAGACCAATGGTAAGGTAGAACTTTGTGGTAAATATTTGACATAATCTAAACTGTCAAAGGGAAAAATTTGAAATGTGTTTTGAGGGGGAGCAAAAATAAAAACACCATACCAGTATGGCACGTTAGATTCAAAGAGCAGTTTAAAACTGCTATAAGGCAGCCATTTTCAACTATATTTTTTTTGAAATTTGGTCAGATGATGCCATTCACAAGTTGGGCATGGAGAACCCAACATCATACTAATCAAAGAACTTGTCATTGTAAAGCTGCGACTTTACAATAAGCCAGGATGGTGTAGTGCAGTGGCGCTCAGGGGAGCACAGAAACCAGCCAGGGGAGCTGCAGAATCCTCGTGACAAACCTGCCTCCCTATACAATGTAGCCAATGGCCCAGCAGGTCAAAAAAGCTGCCAGTTGAAAAGGTGGTTTGGGAACCACTTAGTGGTTTGGGAACTGGACTTATTGCTGGAAAATCCGGGTTCAAATCCCCACTTTGTCATGCAGTTTCCTGGGTGACATTGGGCCAGTCACTATCAGCCTCATCTAACCCAGAGTTGTTTTGAGGAGGAGGAGGAGGGTAGGAGCTGTGTACACTGCCCTGAGCTGCTTGGAGGAAGGGCGGTATAGAAATGTGAATAATAATAATGACATGCGTTGGCCCTTACGTGTCATCGTCACTGTGGAATTACTGTGTTTTGAACTCAACAGTATGTTTTTCAAAATTTTGGATCCAGGTCAATTCTTGTTTTAATGTTGCACAACCTTTAATTTGATACCTCACAACCTGTTTTTGGTGTGACTTTAGTAAAATAAAACATGTCATTAATTTTAATCACTGGGCACCATTGTGCTTTTTAATTCACTCTGCCAGGGATATGAGTCTCTCATGTAATCTGCAGAATCTAACAAATCGATCCCAATCCCATGTTTGTCCCATGTTTGTCCCATGTTTGCTAACCTCTAGTCAAAAGCATCCCCTGCATCTAGAAAGCCAGCATGCCATGGAGAAGGGTTGTAGCCACTGCTAGTTTTCTGTGTGCAGTGAATGTTTTGTATGGAGGAGCATTCCTTTGTGTAAGTCTGTACATGCTATCTGAAGTGATTCAGCCAAGCTGTAGGTTGGACCACCTCCTTTTGGACCAAAGCCATGCACCTCCTAACTAGACCTAAGCCACATACACAGCAGGTTTCTATAGGGTACTTGAAAGTATCCTTACACATGGCTACTCCCCGGAACTATTCCACCAAGGGATGGCTTGACACAAGCCCAATCATCATTGTGCTGTTATTTACCTTTCCCAGGTGCCTATCAAGTGGATGGCGTTGGAGTCCATTTTGCGCAGACGATTCACCCACCAAAGCGATGTCTGGAGCTATGGTGAGGAGAGAACTCTTGTCCTTCCTTCTAACTCCCATTGTAAAAACCTGACTTGTGCCTGATGCTTGACAGTACCTGCTTGCGTCTCTCTCCAGGTGTCACCGTGTGGGAGCTGATGACCTTTGGTGCGAAGCCCTATGATGGGATCCCAGCCCGAGAGATCCCCGACTTGCTGGAGAAAGGGGAGAGACTGCCCCAGCCCCCCATCTGCACCATTGATGTCTACATGATCATGGTGAAATGTAAGAGACCGGAGTACTGGATAGGTCTTGTGGGAAGAAGATGTTGCCACAAAGTATAAGAGCACCAAATGACAACATCTTGGTTCCTGTAGTTTCTTGCTGGCTTCAGCCTCTTGACAGCCCTTATAAAAGGAAATGGATGGAGATTGCTAGTAGAATTGCTAGTAGAACCCATAGTTCCTTGACAGAGCCTCATATCAAGCACTGTAGCTTGGTTTTTTTTTCTTGTTTGTAATATAAGAAATGTTGTTGTTGTGGCCAGTGAGATAGCTTTCTTCCTTTCATACCAAGGCGAATAGCTGTCTTTGCATATACATAGGGCTGTGCATATGCTACAATTCCACAGGGCTGCAGAAAAAGCCCAGAATGCGTACATTTGATTCAGCCTCTTGAAAATCTTCAATTTCATTTATTAAAAGAAAAAAAGCATGTTTCTAGCCCTTATGATTGCAAAGATGTTCATGCATTCTCTGGTATCTGCTGGGGTTCCGTTCTGGATCCCACCGAGGATACCTGAAACTGCGGATACTGGGGGCGTCTTTTTAAAAATAGGGGAACATCAGTGGTTTTGCTGCAACAAGGTAAAAAAACCACATTTGTTTAATGTTCCCCTATCTTTTTAACAGGCATCCCAGTATCCATGGTAACTGTAGATAATTGAAACCGTGGATTCTGGGGCACGCCTGCATTTGAAAGTGTAGAGAAAATGCCTGTTGATGTCTTAGAAGTCAAATGGGTGGCTGCAATGGGGGCCAATTTTCAGGGCCCTGCACAATTCCTTACCCCTTCCCTTGAGCTGGAAAAAAATATGCAAATTGTAAATATTGCAGAATAAATTATGAGGATTTCCTCTGGAAGTAGCTTATTTAGGGCTCTCTGTCCGACTATGAGAACTCTTCTGCGTAATGAGGACCTAATGTATTCTGACACATGTCGGAGAGAATACTTGCATTTTGTTTGCCACGCAGGTTGGATGATTGACTCGGAATGCCGCCCCAAGTTCCGGGAACTGGTCACTGAGTTCTCGCGCATGGCCAGGGATCCGCAGCGCTTTGTGGTCATCCAGGTGAGCCAAAAGTGTTAGTGAGAAAAGCAAACAGGTGAGCAGATGAGGCTGCCTTCTACTTAGCAAGATTATTCGTCCGTCTAGGTTGGTATTATCAGCATGGGCCAGTCCTAGTTCTCTAGGGTTTCAGGCTGAAAATCTTACCCAGTTTGGGGTTTTCTTGGAAATATCAGGGATTGACGCAGAGCATTTCTGTAACGGTGAACTCTGACTTATGGGGAATTTTCTCTAGTAATTGTAGTGATAACCTGCTGGGGGTGGGGTGGGAGGAAGGAACAAGAGGAAATACGGTTGTGGTGGATCAGATTGAGGTTCCGTGTAGTCCAGCATTCAGCCTCAAACAGTTGCTTACCATATGCTTCCAGGAAGCCTACAAAGCAGGGCATGAATTCAACAGCCCTCCTTTTTAAAAAAAAAACCTTTTTGGCATCTTCCTAGAAGACGTCAGACATTGCCAAAAGTGAAAGGAGGTGCTTAGGGTCCCTGAAGCTGTCAGTTCTGATAACTGTGGCTACAGCGACTTGGAGGCTACTGAACATGTTCAGCTCACAGGTGTCTTTGTAAACTAT
The DNA here is from genome assembly GCA_029204185.1 of Lerista edwardsae. NCBI lineage: Eukaryota > Metazoa > Chordata > Lepidosauria > Squamata > Scincidae > Lerista > Lerista edwardsae. The sequence goes on from JAJKFI010000047.1 coordinate 8,389,566, forward strand.
ATCCGTGACTCCCCCCCCCCAACTGCAGGATGCGGCACATGCCCCATTGGCACAGCGTGCTGGAAAGTTGGTTAGGATTGCACCCTAAGTCATTGCCTCTCGGCTTCAGCCCACCCATCTGTATTATGGAGATAATAATACTGACCTACCTTGCAGGACTGTTGTGAGAATTAAATTATCGAGTTGACGTGTGTGTAATGCCATAAGCAAATCCTCTTTTACCTCCAGTAAGAGCCGTGGAATCCTGGAAGAATATTTGCTTTTGTGTGTTTAAATGTGCATATGCATGTATTTATTTTGGTTCTTCCTTCCTGGCAGAATGATGATATGATGGGGCTCGCCAGCCCCACTGATAGCACTTTCTACCGCACTTTGCTAGAAGAGGAAGACATGCAAGATCTGGTGGATGCTGAGGAGTACCTGGTCCCGCACCAGGGCTTTTTCAGTGTTGAGGCATTGACTGACTACCGCTCCACAATACCATCCAAGGTGAGCATATGGCTTAATTTATCAATTTGTAACAAGAGGCAAGCCCAAGTTATCAGGTTCCTGCAGTTTCGGATGTAGTACACCATCTTCTCCAGTAGGGGGTGCATCTGCTCCCTGGAAACCTTGCCTGAAATATGACTAGTATAGGAACTTGCACAGGTGAGAGGGAATGTGTGTAGCACAGGTACAAAGCAGACCAGAGATGCATCTCACTGTTGGAAGAGGAAGATTTCTGGCTTCTTTTAAAATAAGTAATATTTAAATGTCTCCCAAGGTGGAAGTGAGAGATCAATGTAGAAACCTGCTGTTTTAACGCAGCAGTAATTGAGCAGCAGTGTCTTTTCTCCAAAACATACCAGCAAAGAGTGGAATTGTTACTCTTTCTTTCTCAGATCAAATTTTCATTTCAGTTTAATTTCAACATGTAATTGTTTTTAGCTTTGAAACATTTCAAGAATAGCTCTGCCATTCCTGTCCAAATTCATCGCCTCCATTTTTGCGGGGGGGGGGTGTTGTTGTTGTTGCTGGGAGAAATTGACTGAGGACAGCCTTGCAATGTTGTCCGCTGTTAATGGCTGCAGGTTGAGGATCAAGCTGAGGCCAACAACACTTTACAACAACTCCTCAATATGGTCCAGCACTGTTATATCCTTATCACAGGTTATATTATGTCCTCAGAGTCTCCTAGTCCAAGTCCTGAATTGCGTAGCATACAGTAGCCTCATGCTTCCGTCACTTGCATGCAGAGGTGTTGCATTTTCGGCGAAACGTAAAATAATATTTTCCACATTGGACCGGAATTTGAAAGGTCAGAAATTCCTGACTTTGCTGGTATCTTTTAGGAGCTTTTGGTGTGGTAGTGGGGAGATGGCACCCTTGCTGCCCAGTCTCTTCTATAGTAAAATTCTGGATTTGTCCCTTGATTTCTTTTGGACACTCTTATTTCTGCCCCAGGGGAAAAGACTACAGAAGCCTGAAATATGTCTTGTATGTCAGTTGAGTTCTGAAGTCTGTGATGTGAAGCTCATGAAGACACACTGAGTCACTTTTCTCCTTCTCCTAGATCCCTGTACAGTGAGAGGAGAGGGAGGCCAGTGCATGGGGCTAGCTGCTGAATTTTACAGACAAAAATTTTGCACAGAATTTCAAATCTGTCCCCCCCCCAATGTTTTGCCTCTTCCCCTCCTTCCTGAGATGCCCATATTTCAGCCTTCGTTTTAAAGGGTGTATTGGATTTTCAGACCTCATTCATGATTTCCTTGCAGTCAGGCTGAGTTATGCTGCCATTTATTTCCTTCCAGAGCCCCACAGAGTCTCAAATGGATGCAGAGGAGAGTGAGGAGTCTGCTCAATATCCATATCTGGGCCAGTCTCTTTCCAAAGAGGCGGAAAGCATTGCTCCCGACTTACTTGAGAGAGACTATGCTGCAGACAAGGCACTCCTGAACCTGCCACTGCCGCAGGAACCAGGCACCCCCCATCGGTACAGCGAAGATCCCACTAGCCCCACCATGAGTGATGAGAGTCCAGAAACCAGGAGCTATGGTTCTCCCTCACCTTCTGGTGTGGTTCCAGGTACGGGGATTCTGGATAATCTATGCACTGGCAACAGAAGGTGCAGAATGTGCTCCAAGAACCTTCCGTGGGTTTTGTTTCAGGATTGGTTTTGTTGCTAAAGCAAATTGCTAGTTCTTATGACGGGAATTTCATTTTAAGTGAATCATGAATATTGCAGAGCTTAAACATTGCTGTGTGTGTGTGTGTGTGTGTGTGTGTGTGAGAGAGAGAGAGAGAGAGAGAGAGAGAGAGAGAGAGAGAGAGAGAGCACAATCCAGCTCATTTGTTTTGGCGTTTCCTATCCCTACAGAGTACGTGAACCAGCCAGAGAACAGCCTCCCATCAAGTAAAAGCCTCTGGCCACCAGGATCCACACTGGAAAAGCCAAAGGGTCACTTGGGCAAGAATGGGATCATCAAGGAACCAAAGAATGCCTTCCCTGGCAGCTTCACTAACGTGGTGGAAAACCCAGAGTACCTGATCCCCTGCAGCCTCCCTGTGGCAGGCCCCTTGCCACAAGCCTTTGACAACCTTTACTACTGGAACCAGGAGACTCCCAAAAGTAACCCTGCAGAATTCTTTGCGCCCTCTGCTGCTCCAGCAGCAGCCATCAATGGCTTCACGACAACCCCAACTGCAGAGAACATGGAGTATCTGGGCCTAGCGGAATCAGTCACTCGTTCCAAGGACTTGTCTGCATGAGGGCCCATTCAGAGTCACCAGCAAACTTTTATTTTCCCAATCAAGGCAGCTCAAGACACAGACTAATCATGAATTAGTAATGCATGTAAGCTTTTTGGGATGGATTCATTAAGGCCTCGATGGCCCTCTTGGAAGATAAGCAGGTCTGTGCCGCCTCCTTCTCCTCACAGCTGGACTGTTACAAACAATCTCCCATCATGCAGTTCAGTTGTGCGACACATGAACAGAATGGAGGGACCATTCACTTTTTGCCTGCTCTCTGTCCCTGCATGAGTCTTCCTTGGCTTGCAAGACAGGCCACTACTGGATTAAAGAGCCAGAATGATGAGATATTTAAAACTTAAGGGCTTTCATTTTGGTGGAATTTCTGCTGATGCTAGACCACTTTTTTAAACGGCGAGGGCAAGGCATGTATCTCCATTAGAAATAGTTTGTTTTATGACAGTTGTAAGAAGGGAATGTTTTTCTTTAATCCCGGGATCAAAAAAGACTGTGCCCTTCCATAATTTGTGCTGATACATAAGTACCTTGATACATAAATACCTTGGAAAGCCCCAAACCTGCCTAATGGCAAAAGCTACCTATGCTGGCTCTTTCTTGTCCTCTGAATGTCTCAAAAAATGATAGAACCACCAGAGGAGAAACTGAAATCAGTTTCCTGGCACAGGGAGCTTGGCACTCTCTCTCTCTCTGATCTGTGCAGAAGAGTCAGAAATCGTAACTTACAAGAAGTTTGGGGATTTTAAAAAAACAAAACAAAAACCCTTGCGCTACGCTTCCTTTTTAATGCAACGTCTTATGCCTCAGTGATTGTGACTTTGTTTTGAGAGACTATGGCTGGAAAGCCAAGGGTGGCTGACGAATCTTTTTTTTTGGGGGGGGGGGGGTTTGAAAAGGAGTCTGGGAGTGGTTAGGTTGTGCCAGTATTATGGGAGATGGAAGTAACAGGCCACCTTTACTGACATTCTTGGAACAGCGATTGTGTTGAAGTAGGATAAGACTGTGTGCCACAATTACATGGGAGGGCAACAAAACCACAGAATAATGGTATGAATGTCAAATTCAGCTGGGAATGTTGACTCTTTCTTGCAAGTTTCCAGCCTTTCTGGCAGTGGAGATTTGCTTGAAAGTGGGTTGCCTGAAATATCTGAAATACCAAAAGTGGTGGCTCAGTTAGATTTCTAATAATTGCTGGTGGAACTTCAGTACTCTGCATAGCTCCTTGTCCCTCTCCTTGTGTAGCAGAACATCTGCAAAGTAGGCTATGCAGAGTAAGAGAACTTGCTCCATATGTGCCATTAACACATGTCATAGTTGAGTTTTTTTTTTAATGGTGGATAACACAGCCCTGACATAAAGCACTGTGTTCTACTTTTCTCTCAGCACTGGGTCCTGAATCACTGAGGACTGTAAATTTATACCTGGGGTCCCCAACCTTTTTTGCACCGGGACCCCCTTTTTAGGTTTGACATCTTGTCGGGACGGAACTTCTAGGGCCGGAGATGATGTCATTAAGCAGGAAGTGAAGTCATTGTTTTTAATAAATCACACTTTTTGAAAGTCAAAAGAATTCCACATCCTTTTTAGAATTGTTCTGAATGCATTGTATATAAGCATTCACTTTGTAGTTTGGGAGTTCACATTGTAGTTTGGAATTCAGTGATTGATACAGCACTGAGAACAACATTGTACAGAATGCATTGGGGCTTCTCAATGCCATTGCTGATCAAGGTGGTAAAGCCAAATTTTAGACAAGTCTTCAGAGTATTTATGTTCCTCATGTGCTTAGGCTCACCTAGGCATGCACATGGAAGGCATGACATGGCTGCTTGGAAAGAGATCTGGTAGAGACTTCATCACACACATACACCAAGATGAGCGAAGTGGCAGTTTAATGGGGAAACCTCTTCCCTTGCCTAAATGAAGCTTCCAAGGTGGTGGTGCCCAACTTTTTAAGATGGTTACCCCAAGCTCTTCACAACCCCCTGAAAATCTATTTGTAACCCCCTTGGGGTTCCCAACCCAGGTTGGGAACCACTGATTTATACCAGTGGCAGTAATGTCTTCCTCCTTTAGTGACACATTTTTCTATTCTTCTGATTTACTGATTCTAGCCTTGGCAATTGTCCTGGTTCTGAGCGTCTGTCCATCAGCTAGTAACAATTCTCACAGATGAGCCCACATAAATGTGCCCATGCAACTATTGCCTTTTGCTATTTGAGGATATTTGTAAGCAACAGGAAGAGACTATATTTTTTAACCCCTTCTAGCTGTAAGAAAGACAGAGATAAGCTTTTCTCAATTTGAGGTGTCTGAGGCAAGAACTTCCCAGGAAGAATGGCAAGAAATATCACCATTGTCCTAGGATTTAGACCATCATTGTTTTGGAAGTTTGGCATTCTGTCCCTTTCCCCATGGGTGATCTCTTAGCTTTCCCCAACACCCTCTTTTTTTCCTGCATTACTTTGGTGAAAGTTCTGAAGTGAGCCAGTAAAGACCAAATGGTATTCTTAAAGTCCATCTGGGCCAGGTCTCTTTGGGGTAATAGAGCAAGGGCCTGGTGTTCCCTGCACCTGATCAGTGCTCTGCTTTCTGTCTAGGTGTATGAGAGCTACTATCCTGATACGTGCAGCACAGTATCCCAGTATTCATGCAGCATTCCTTTATACTTGGACAAATGTCTCATGGAAACTTTCATTCTGGCTATTTTCCACACTTCCTTTCTTCATTATCAGAACTCCCAGTTCATAAGCAGAGCAAGATAGAGATAGAGCCATTACCTATTCCTGATACCCAGCATCTGAAAGTCAGTCGAACTTGTGTCCCCATTAATTACTTGACCTCCTGGCCCTCAAAAGCCAGTGTAGCAGCTATCTTGGGATTCATGTGGCTCTCTTTCTGTATGAACAAATCCAAATGCTACCCTTGCCCTGTTGCTATTCTCTTAAGCATGCAAGACAACTTTGTAGTGGTGGGGTGGGTGTGGGGAGCAAATGAGTTACCCTCTGTTTCTAAATTCTACTCCCCTACCATGCAACGTCTGAAACTTGTGTTCTAAAGCTTATGCTATTTTGGTACGTCCAATGTTATCTGCTGTGAATGACTTACAAAAAACAAATCAATTCTGTCATAAGTATTTGTATATCTGAGAATTGTACATTGTATTTTCTACTCTGTTTGTCTTGAGTAATTTTTTGGCTAGAGCCTGCCTCCCCCAAGACCCAAGTGAGCATTCTGCGAAGGCCAAATCCCAAATATGGGAATAGAAGTGGATAGCCTGACATGGTCAGTTTCCTTTAGGCAGCTCTTTTGTGAGGCTTCAGCGGTGGGCCTGTCATTAGCTGGGTGTGTGTGTGTGACCCTGGGCAGCAGGACAGTGCACCTAGCTCTCTGGAGGCTGTCTGACGTCTCCACAGACAGTTTACTTCCAGTTTTCCTAGGAAAACCAGAAGTATTGTTTAACAGCCTTCTGAAGGCTGTAGCTTGCTTTTGGAAAGGCAGGGATGTTGCGTGAGGCACCAGAGTGTAATAGGTGAGTGGGGAATGGCAGTCTCTTCCTGGCCTCCAGGTGGGCACACCTGCCAGAGACGTGATTGTGCCATGTTGGCCTCTGGCGGCAGATTTCAGGTGCCATTAAGAGCAACAGGAGGGGAGAAATAGAACCATCATGGGCTCAATCCAAAGTGGAGTTCTGGGGAAAACCCACTGAAGTTAACAGGTATTGTGGAAAAGTACACTAGTCTCACTTGGATTTTTCACCTCTGCTTCTGGTTCAGTCCTGGGGTCTTTTACCTTGTTTCTTGCCCAAAAGTTCTAAACACTTCAAAAATGTCCAAACTCAGAATTGGGAAGTATGTAAAAATGTGCAAATGTATTTTTTAAAACTACCTTGAATACTTTTCAGCCCTAGAATCCCCATTCTGCCCCCTTCTAGTTTTTTTTTAAAAAGCATTTGCCTCTTTTCTAGAGGAAAGGGCAAGGGTAAAATAATCATGCAATTCATATGAAAGAATTAATATAAAAGATGAATGTATTTCCACCAAAGGGCTTGTTTAGTGGAACTAAGAATGTCGTACCATGTAAGAATTACATGGCACAATCCTATTGCCTGGCACCACACCAACCTAGAGTTTTGCAAACACGCCATAAAACTCATTTGCAGAGCCAGTGAGTAGGCCGTGCTGGCAGGAAAGCCTGCGCCATCCTACTGGCACCAGATCCAGAGCAGGTAGGAGCTGCTCTGAGAGGGGCAGGGCAGATCAGGTCTAGGAGGGGGGCTGGATTTACACTGCATTCTATTCCCCCTCCTGAGCCTTGCCCCCTAGCATAGGACTTCTTGGACTTGTGATTTCACTGGTATAGATCCAAGTAGCCCCATTGGGCAGGCAGGGGCTCTAGCTGGGTTAGGGAAATAAATGTTCTCTTAAGACCTCCAGTCTGCTCCAGGCCAGCACAGGATACAGCGTGCTGCACCAATGTGCATGCAGCCCTGCTGCACCAGAGCTGGATAGGCTTGGGCTATTTCCTCCTGAAATCCTTTTAAAGGATGTATACGTAGAGCAGTGATCAGCCACCAATTGACCTTGAGAGTAATCTGACCTGAATAAGGCTGGTAGTTGGACCACTGAGTAAGTAAGCAATCGATTCCACTCTATAGAAAAGATCATCCATGCAAAGAGGGAAAATAGTAGGTGAGGAAGAACCCAAGAGTACTACTACCAGTACTGCTGCCAGTTTTTTCTTCAGTCTAGTGCCAGAATCAGTTTGCTGGGCCCTTGGAACAAAGCCCTGCACCAGCCTCCAGCCCCCTTCTGATGTTCCATTAGATGCTACAACCACCAATTGTCAATTCAGCAATTGTCCTCACAGGTGGGTCCTCTGATGGGCATGGGCACTTGGGGAGGGGAACTTCCTGAATGGCAGAATGTTCCCTCCACATCTGTTCTCACTGGAAGTTGGTAATCTGCTTTCGTTGGAAAACTCAAAGCTTCCACATTAAGGGGTTGAACCAAAGCTTCTGGGCTTTAATCACCTTTGTCAGGTCTGCAGAGCAAGGAATAAAATCTCAGGATTGGAGGCTAGCTTGAAGAGGCAAGGGTTTGCCCTGCATAGCTTGATGTCAGCTTCTCCTGTGCCCCTCTGGCATCATATTCTGTAGTGAGTGACAGGCTCAATTGGACTTTTGCAACATTTCCAAGTTCTGCCCTAAATGCCATACTGTACACTCGCCATATACTACTCAAGTGTGCCCCTATCCCACTAGGCTCCACCACCATCAGCTCTCCATCTGCGCCTCAGAAGACCTGCAATCCCACCTCAACCTGCTGATCATGGCTAGGGAGGGGTGCTGGGGCTATGGATTGCAAGGTGGCCCTAGTTGATTTTACTTGATCTGCCTCTTTCAGAGAGGGCAGAATGGTACTGCCTTTTCAATATTGTGTTCATGATATAGTCCTGCACAATCTCTTCTCACTGTCTTGCCCTGCAGCTCCTAAGAGCAGCCCTGCTCTGGCTGCAACCACACAAAAGGGAAAGGGAAAAACAGGGCAGGGGTGGATTGGGATCAGCAACAAGTCCCAAGTCTCATAATTTATTTGGATCATGGCATGGAAAAGGTTGAAGACCACAGTACTAGAGCAACCATTCTTAAAACATGCCATTCTTTGTAATCTAATCTTAGATATACTCATGAGCAAGCGCCTAAACTGCTAAGAATCTCACCAATAGCCCTCGCTCCATACTTGAAAGGATATTAACCCACCCCCAGCTATTTCCAAAACAGTATTAAGTGAAAAGCTTTCCTAAAGCAGGAGGCTTAGTCGAGAAGGTTAAAGCCTCTGTTTGCCTGAAGATAAGATCCGAAGGTTGCCAGTTCGAGATCACCCGAAGCTTCAGTGAGCAGCAGACCTTGAGAATTGCGGCTGATAAGAGCTGAGCTGTCTCCAGCTGCCTGTGAGAGAGGAGTTGTGCTAGGCCAGATGTTCCTTTGATGGGAGAAAAGAAACCGTCTATCAGCCAGCAGGAAGGCAATCGCGCGGCCAGAAAGGACTAGACCACGAAAGTTCCATCTGTATGTTGTAGTTCTTGAAAGATAGAACTTCTTCGTAATTTGTAAAAGCCCCTCGGGGGTTTAGAGAAATAAAGCCTGCCTATGTAAACCGCCTTGAATTAAAGTCAGAGGAGCAATCTAATGACCAAAGAAAGGTGGTATATAAATACTAGCATTATTAAATCTTTCTGCCACACACTCTTCCTACAGATAACATTTTTAGTTAGGTATATGTAACATTTTTAGTTATGTATATGTACACATTTTATTAAACAAATGGATTCATCAACATTCACAACACATACATTAGCAGGGAAAAGGCACATTACTGACACTTCATCCTTCAGTTCACTCTCCCCCCCCCCCCAACACTTCTAGGGGCATACGCATCATGAGCAACACTACTTAAGACTGATCAGATGTGCCAAAGTTGCAAAACAACAGATAAAGAAGAGAAAACTGGGTGATAAAACCCAGGAGTCTGGAACCAAGATAGAAGGTGGTAAGACATTTTACCCAGTTATGAAGATACCACACAGCCCTCCCTTGCTATCCCATCTCCTTTCTCCCCTGTTCGGGTCTAGTAACAATTTCAAACGTGCAACGTGCCATCACTGTGCCAAAAATAATCACCCTGCCCCATTTTATTGCCTGCTGTTTGCAGGTGTGGGAAAACTGCTCATGACCTCATGTCACACACTTTGTATGACAAAGTGTATCACACTTTGTATCACACCAAATGTGACCTAGGGAGACAATGAGGTCAGTTGCTGACATCTAATTCCAGCTTTGAAGTTCCCCGGATTTCAATGGGAAACCGAATCACTTCACTCTTTCCTAATGAAACAGATGGGGACTTAGAAATGCTAAATTTAGGTTGGACCATGCCTTACTTTCAAGGCACCATTTAAATATAATTTTAAGTATTGGCAAAGCTGCTGTTTATGACCACCTGACTAGCCCCAGTGCATAGCTGGAGAGCACCCAGTTTTGGTGGGCATGGTAAAAAAAAAAAATCATAATCAGCCCCATCTTTACCCAAGAATTTGGTCTGATCTGGGAGGTTCTTACTGGACAATCCCCTGAAATCCTACCCATTGTTAATATCTTGCACCCTATCCAGCTATGATGACATAACCTGTAAAACAAAGGCTGGCTGCGGAAAGTAACATTTTATGGATTACCTAGAAAGGGCTTAAATACTGAAAAATGAATGACAGATTTTCTGCCAAGGAGACTCGTCATTAAAGTCATGTTTAGACAGCAATTTGGGGGGGGGGTAGCCATGCTTGCAAAAAGTAACTATAACATTGTTGTGGACATTTCTATTCACAACACATGAGCAGTGGAAAATTTTCCATTCTGGAGCACTGATTTAAGACTGATTCCTTCCCCAAGCCTAGGGTGGAGGTGTGTAGTCCTTCACTTCCTCTACAGAATGAGTATCTAAACTTCTTAAAAAGGTTTACTCCAGCACTTCAGATCCTATAGTGGGGAGAGAATAAAACTAGTATTGGCTCAATCTGGCTCCTGATTAAAGAAATGTTTATGGACTGGGTGTGGAGAAAGAGCTGATGACCTAGAATGATACACCAGTGTTTGAAGAAACCAGGAGGCCCTAGTTCTGAAATGAGGGAAGAGGCAGCTCCATAGCAAGCAAATTAAGACAAAATCTATACTGGCCCCTAGAAATGAGAAAGTGGTTCCGAAGCAGACATTCCTGCAGGGGAAAGATGACTGACCCAATTTCTTTAGCAAGTGCCTTGTCTCCACCTTGGACACCTCCACCCTCTGAGCTAATCACCCTCTTGTGGCTCATGTTCTGCTTATAAGGCTCTTTGTGTATTAGCATCCAAAATTACCTCACTCTCTCTTTGGCATCCCCGCCTCGCATTGTAATTCAACCTGAAGGCAAGGATTGCTAGAATTAAGGGCACGTGAAAGACAAAGACCAAAGAGGGAGGAACTAAAGGATGATACAAGGTGGTCGGCTCTTGGTGATCTTCTCAAGTGGCTCCCCATTGCTGGCCTTCCGGATGGCTTCAATGAGCTGGAGAAGCAGAAGAGAAACAACAAGAAGTGTGAATCCTACTATTGCTAACCAAACAGCTATCTATGTTATTGAATGAAAGTGATTCAATTGGCAAAGCTGACTTTATCTGAGAGTTCAAATGACGCCAGGCAGGTGACAATACAGTTAATGACCCAAGTTCCAAAAACACAGAAGAATTTTACAATTAGGGCTGCCTGCTGTAATCAACATTGATTGATCAGAGCAAAATTTTTATATATGAAGCTAAGAGTTAAAGTCACACATGTTTTACTTGCAGAGAATATTTTGGTCTCAGCTTAACAGTGTCAGCTTAACAGGGAAGAGAAAATAAAACACTAGAGTGTGCTACACAAATGAGAAGAAGGTTAAGATAGTTACACTGCACCTTTTCAGGAGGTTTTGGTAACATGCAAAGTTATTCAAATTTAATTGTCAAACTTTTAAACTGCTGGCACATCACTTTGGCAATCTCGAGGCAAAGAGAATTTATGTATTTATATCCCAGTCTTCCACCATTCAGGGCAACATACATGGTTCTCTCCCAACTTATCTTCACAACCACCTGATGATACAACTGATTCAACATCACCCAGGGAGCGTTATGAATGATTAGGGAATCAAATATGGGCCTCAAGTTCTAATGGACCCTACTACACCACAATGGATGATTGTCCAGTAAAGAAAACAAGAATCTTGCAGAATTATAAACAATCATACTTAAGTGATTATAATGGAAGAGAAGATGGACAGCCTGCACTCTCTTGATCTGGAACTGCATAGGAAACGATAGTTTGACGTTTTTTGGAGCACAAGAAACACCTTGGGTGCTGTAATCTGCCTGAGCAAAGGGTATTTATCACCTATGTAAGACTTGGGATATACTCCAGGATGGGTTTTACCATCGTTTCCTAAGCTCTTTCCCAAGGTTATTGACATAAAGAAAACTCACATCTTTCTCATAAGGGAATCCCCCATTCTCAAGTTTGGAGAAGATCAACTGTCCATTTATCTCAATCTCAAAAGCCCCTGAAAGAAAAAAGGCTATTTGTTGTTTTTGTAAGAAAAACTGCATCTCAGAAGGAAAAGAAACAGAGATGTGGCAAAACGACAACCCTATCAATCACAATCTCACTCCCATTATGCTGAGGCAGAATCATCTACACATCATTGTCCTCCAGGTTATCAGCCCAAGCAAATACAATTGCATCAAGCTGAGTGACATGAAGAACAAGAAGGTACAGCCAACACACAACTAGGAAGTATATTGCACATGCCAGAAGAAAAGGGACTAATTGCCACTCCCCTTCCTGGTTACGATCCAAAAATAAAACAAACTCCACCCACCCCATCAGCATCTAGAGGGTATGCTATAGGCCAGCAGTTTACATACTGTGTTCTGGGGGACCCTTGGAGTTCCACGCACTTAAACCTGTTAAACCCAGCTGTTGCTGAGCTTTCCAACCGGAAGGTTGGGAGTCAAGGCTACGTGACAGAGTGAGCTCCTGTTGCTTGTCCCAGCTCCTGCCAACCTAGGAGTTCCATGGTCACTTAAAAGGTGGCCCTCAATGAGAAGATTAGGAACGACCAACAAAGTTCCTTAAAAGGCACTTTGCCCATCAATTTGGAGATTTTCTTGGATTGGAAAGGGGACAAAGAGGGACAGGAAGGATGGAGGGGAGGAGATTGCTGAGCTGAAACATTGAAGGGAGGGAGGAGAGAGGTTGGCACATCAACAGAGAAAGAGGGCAGCATTTGGCATGCCTCCTTGAATGTCACAAGATCTTGGGCCAGCCCTATCCAAGGGGTTCCCAACCAGTATACCCAAACTAAGCAGCCTCTAGAAATGAGTATCTCTCCAGGATACTCACCCCAATGCATAGGGGATACAGAGGAAGCACACAGGAAGTCTGTGACAGTCACTTTGATGCGGAAAGAGATTCTGCAATGTAGAAAGCTCAAAAGCCACTAAAAACAGGCAGATTCAATTAGATTTTTTTACTGGTGCGCCCACTTATCTAACAGGAAGTTTAGAACTCAGCAGGACAAACAGGACCTAAATATTTGTACAGCATTATCATGCTTATAGTGGACGTGGTGGCGCAGCAGGTTAATTCGCTGTTGCTGGGCTTTCCAACTGGAAGGTTGGGAGCTCAAGACTGCATGATGGAGTGAGCTCCCATTGCTTGTCCCAGCTCCTGCCAATCTAGCAGTTCAAAAGCACCTAAATGCAAGTAGATAAACAGGGACCACTTCGGTGGGAAGGGAACGTTGCCAGCCACATGACCACGGAAGCTTGTCCTTGGACAAAACGCCGGCTCTACAGGCTTTGAAACGGAGATGAGCACCTCCCCCTACAGTCAGTCACGACTAGACCATTCGGTTTTGGGGAAACCTTTACCTTTATCATGCTTATAAGGCTCTTCCACAGACACTACATTTCACAATTCTTCTCTAATTTTAAGCTCACACCAACACTGTATGAGGCGTTCCCTGCAAACCCACAAGGAAAGAAGCCATGCAAGGCACAGTTACTGTGACCATGGATGTTCCTCAGAGCGCAGTCTTAACCTGGAGTTAAGACAGCACAGTGAGGCCAGCAAAGTACGGCCAGCACAAGGGACACTGTAAAGTATGTTTGGACCAGTCTTGGAGTCAGACAGGCCAGAACACAGACATGTGTCATCCTCCCTGACTCTAAGAGTGGTCCAAATGTGCTTTATGGTGTCCCTTGTGCCAGCCAAACTTTGCTGGCCTAAGTGTGCCAGCCTACCTCCAGTTTAGGATTGCGCCCTCAGTGACCGTACCTGTTCCCCCAAGCCGTGAGTCAATCTCTACATCTGGATATTCTTCTTTCACTGCATTTGCCAGCTCCAGGTAGGCAGACTCAAAGCCACAGGGCTTGCTGGAAAGAGAAATGCAGCCCACATGTTAAATGGGTCTTGTCCAACTGCATTTGTGTACACTTGATCATGCCAGAGGTTCCTATGACTAGAGAACCTACACTCATAGAACTGTATAGGCATAGGGCCTATATTCCATCCAGCATGTGGAGGAGCGGGACTGACAATCACATTCCACTTGTGTGGCAGAGCCAGCCTGCTTGATCCCACACTCTTCCCCAAATTGACGGAAGGTGGGGGCTAAGACTAGAGTAGGATTTAGGTCTCCGACTGAGAGAAGAAAATCAAGGAGGCAGATTATTTTCTGCTTAGTGTATCAGGCTTTGCAATTTGTCCCCCCCCCCATCAGCCTCCACTTTCAGATACTCCTAACCTATTCCTCTGCTCCTACATATGCCAAGCATTTTGCCTCCCTCCCCACAAATTTCCTCCCTCCCCACAAATTTCCTAGGTCTGCAGAAGTTCAGGAAACCTGACACATTAAAAAGTCTGGTCCCCGGGGTCATAATTTTTTTCTGTCTTTGAGTCTGTCTTACAGTCTAAAAGCTCTTCAGAGCAGAGACTTGAGTCTTCAATTGCTTGTTTTACTCCATAAAGGGCTGTGGACATTTATGGCGATGCATAAGTAACAATTACACAACATCCCACAAAGTCATAGCAGAAATAAAGCAAACTGCTGCATGAACATAAGTCAGATACACGGGAGTATAGCTAAGCTCTAAATATAAGACCTCCCGGGAAAGTGCAATGACAAACTGGGCAGAGCTACAACCAACGAGCGCGGCCACTCCGAAAACGGGCGGGGCTTGCAGAGCGATGGGCGGGGGCATGCCAGGCTCCTCCTCCTCCTCTCACCAGTACTCCACCATGATTCGGACCCCTTCTCCAGTGGTGCCCCGGGCCTCCGCGGCCGGCTCCCCAGACCCGTCGTTCATCCCGCCACCTTCCAGTCAGCGAGCCCCGCTCCAGATTCTTATAAGCGGCTCGTCTCTCGACTTGCCGCAGTTCGGCTGACTTCCGGTGTCTCCCGCGTCACGTGACGAGGGAAGGGGAGGCTTCCGGTCTTCCCTTGGGGGTGGGGCCTTTTCCGGTTTCCTTGCTGTCGCCCAAAAAGGTTAGATTAACAGGAGAGGACATTATATTATCAAGCAGATTAAATGACTGGAAAAGCCATGACGTCACATTCTTGAAGCCGAGGACTTACAAACATGGCTGACTCAGATCAGCGCCGCGAACGACGAGGATTGCCGCCGGAGGGGCTCTCTCGCTCGCACGGCGCGCGTGTAAAAGTTATTTCAACGTCTTTAAGCATGCCTGCGTGTTCTGCATACGGGTGTGCGAATCGCTGAACGAAAAATGGGATTTAATTTCCGCGGAAAGATTCATGTATTCACATTACATCGGCTCAATAAAACGACCGGTAATATTTTCGAAATTCTGAACATTAACAGACTTTTTTTTTATGGGGCATGGCCGTTTTATTTTTGCTTGTGTAGATTTCAAAAAATAAGTCTGTCAAAACAGTGCAATCCGAGTTTAAATAGATAGCAAGTAGCATTTCGTCCGGTATGTTCAGTAATATAATTACGCGGAATTAAACCTTGGAATTGCATATTAACTCATAATAAGGTTACCACTGATGTTTCTACACGATCACACGTTGTTATTTTCATAAGTTTTTATTTCAGGAGTAAACGATTCAGTCCTAAAGAGTACCAGAAAAGCAATCCGAAATGCTTGGAATAAGGATTGTTTTGAGTACGCCAACATGGCTGCTAAGCCCGCCCCCTGGCCTCAATTTTCTCCTATTTCTTCTTAAGGGATGTCCTCTCCTATTATCTTACCTTTTTGCTGTCGCCCGAAGAAGCTTTGATGAAAACAAACAGGTTAGATAACAGGAGAGGACACGTCTTAAGAATTAATAGGAGCCAAATGAAGCCAGGGGGCGGGCTTAGCAGCCATGTTAGGTGACTCAAAACAATCCTTATTCCAAGCATTTCAGATTGCTTTGTTCGTACTGTTTAGGACTGAATAGTTTACTCCTGAAATAAAAACTTACGAAAATAAAAACGTGATCGTGTAGAAACATTATTGGTAACCTTATTATGAGTTAATATGCAATTACAGGGTTAAATTCCTCATAATTATATTACTGAACATACCGGACGAAATGCTGTCTATTTAAACTCAGATTGCACTATTTTGACAGACTTTATTGAAAGCTACACACGCAAAAATAAAGTGTGAACGGGAAGGAAAGAAAAAAAAGGGGAGGGTGGGCAAAAATTAGATAAATATATAGGAAAATTACATTTAAATCTCTTCATAACACAAGTAGTTGTCAATATGAGAGTAATTCTTTTTTACTTCTAGAGTGACTATTAAGAGTATTTTTTTTAAACTTCTACACTCACCCCCCACCCCTAAAACAAATTCTGTTAATGTTCAGAATTTTGAAAATATTACAGTAGAAAATGGAAGGCGGGAAAATAAGTGTAAACGGGAAGGGGGAAAAAAGGACGGGAGGGGAGAAATATATTTTTTTTTACCTTCTAGACCATTAACAGTGGGTGTCAGAAAATGGTGAATAAGACTGCTAGGAACAACAAGAAATTACACAGCTTCAAAACTAATGCACTCACTGAACGGTAGTTTTATTGAACCGATGTAATGTGAATACATGAATCTTTCCGTGGAAATTAAATCCCATTTTTCATACAGCGATTTGCACACCCGTATGCAGAACACGCAGGCATGATTAAAGAGGTTGAGATTAACTTTTACAGACGTGCAGGGAGATTTTTATTCGTGAATTCGCGGCAATGGCGGCAATCCTCCTCCTTGGCGGGAATGATCTGAGTCAGCCATATTTGTTTACTCATGGCTTCAAGAAAATGACGTCATGTCCTCTCCTGTTATCTTACCTTCATGGATGAAAAGCTTCAAAGCTCCTTGTGTCGCCCTTTTCATGGTCGCGTGCAGGGGTCGCGCTCGCGCTCTCTTTCTCCCCTTCCCCCAAGCCGCGTCGAGTGACAGATTAGTCCCGCCCATGTGCCCTTTCCTCGGGTAGTTACCATAGAAACACCTCACGAAAAAACTCCCGTCCTGCAAAGCAATGTAGGTGAAGCGGGCACCTTAAGAGAGACCGTTCATTAGGCAAGGAGGGGATTTTACCACTACAGGCACAAAACAATATCTTCCTCCCTTACACAACGCCCCCCTCCCCCCCCAAACAGACGCACTCCTCCCAGAAGCATGCCGGGGTGTCCCTTTCCCTTGGTGGAGTCTGTATGTCATCAGGCACGATCCGCTCCTTCCCGACTGCACTATCCCCCGCATCTCTCATTTCCTTGGAATAGGCAGTCATCTTCCTTTATTGCACAACCTTTCTCCTCACCGTACTGGAAAACAAGTGCTGATGAAACACACGCACCGTCCTCCGACTTCTAGGTTTTCTGGGGTTTCCGTTTCCCTATCAAAGGCCCACAGCTGGCAAGACTTCCTCTAGCACGAACTCTCGGATATTAACCGGTATTGACATACTGAGTTATATTAAGAACGTTAATTCCTGTATACGTTATGCAAGAATAATTTGAAAGACACTGAAGAGACCGTATAAAGTGACTTCTAAACTTTAAATTCATAGATTTACACCCAGCTGAAAATGTATGCAACTAGCTCCATGACAGGGCAACACTAAACATGCATGGATAAGGGTAAGTAAAGTTATTTTTGCAAATGCATGCACATATTTTTCTTATAGCAAGACTTGGGTACGGCCAGCAGGGGCAAAAGCTGAGAACAGCCAGGAATCCCAGCACTCAGAATTTGAATCCACTTACCTCATACACGTAAGTGCACACTGGCAGGAATACATTTTGAGTATAATACAGATAAGGGGAAAATGACACCTCTCGAGAGGGCTAACAAAGCCTCCCCAGAGCAACGATTCAAGCTCTGCTGAAGGAATCCATCAATTTAAAAGATGATTTTACCAGGGGAAGACCAGGGACTCAGTCAATCAACAGGTACTTATCTACCGCTTTTCAACACAAAGTTCACAAAGCAGTTTACAGGCAAATAGTAATAATAAAGTTAAATGGCTCCCTGTCCCAAAGGACTCACAATCTAAAATAAAATAAGTGCAGAACACCACCGGCAACAGCCACTAGAAAAGACACAGCACATGGGTGAATAGGGACAGTTATTCTCCCCCTGCTAAATATAAGAGGAATACCACTTGAAAAGCGCCTCTTGCCCAGTTAGCAGGGGAAACTGTGTTAGCAAGAGTGTTGTAACCAAAGCCAAACTCACACTTTGTATGAGAAAGGTCAGAAATACCTTTGTCAGCCAAAAGAGGAGATAGATCTTGAACTCACAGTGATCAGGTCAGCTTTCTAATCTATTCAAGCATTCTATAGCATCCCATAGTACCCACCCAGGCATATGCAGTAGGAACATGGAACTTGTTATGGAATGCTGCCATAGTGAACGAATATAGATAGTCTATACAGAGGAAATTACCAGCTGAGACTTGTTAAAATAGATTTAGGGCAGTATTTCCCAACCTGGGAGTCGCAGCCCCCCAGGTCATCAGGAAACAATGATTTCCCCCTTAAGGGGAGTGGCACTGACACTGCCTAAGAAAAAAAAGGTGGGTTTAGACATACCCGTCTGCAGCCACAGCTGGAGATATTGCAAAACGCAGGGTCTCACTACTCTGGACTTTTCGACCAAGTCCAAAAAACTCTTCTTTCACATAGGGCACAATCCTAACCAACTTTCCAGCACCAGGGTATGGGCAATGCAGCTCTGAGGTAAGGGAATAAACACTCCCTTACCTTGAGGAGCTGTGAGTGCCCCCCCCCAACCTGCAGGATGCACCACATGCCCCATTGACCCAGCTATGCCAATGCTAGAAAGTTGGTTAGGATTATGCCCTTAGTCATTGGCACAAACCTGGAAATTTTGTTGGGCTCCTCACCACTGTGTTGCTACCATCCCCCTTATCAGGCCCCACAAGCACTCATAGGTCCCTTTTCCTTTCAGTAAAGATTGGGGACCACTGATTTAGTAGAACCAGCAACAGGCACCTCTGGCTGAGAAACTATTGGACGTGAACCAATCAGAGGGAGCACTACATGGACAAATTATTTGGCTTGCATGTCACACAAGTTCCCTTTTTCATCAGCTCACCCATCTAGACACCTACTCTGTGCCTATTTGCATAATTGGTGGCACCTGTTGCTTGTTTTCCTCAAGTGCAGCTGTTATCATGCTGTCCTCTGCTGACTACCTCAGAGGGAGCATGTTTGTTTTGCAAGGTCCCAGGTTTAATATACGGTCAGGTCAGAGAAAAATTTATGACTGAAACTTTGGAAAGTCAGTGTTGACACAAAGGAACTAGCTAAACCGATGGTGTAATGCAATAGAAAGGAGCTTTCTGTGCTTTTGTCAGTTGTGGCAGAGTGAACAGACTGCTTGTGAGCCCCAAGGAGCAAGTGAATGGAGACCCTACAGACCCGAAGCCCTGACAGCAGGGGGGCTCAGCAAAGGTAAGAAACAGCTGGGGTGATAAAAGGATCCTCATCTGCTAACAAAATAACACATGCGATCAAGTCCAAGTGTTTCCTGAGTAACATCTGAAAGAGAGATTGCCAAGTGGGGTTGCCAGCAACCTCATCTCAGTGGGGCTTTTGTGCTTTTGAAAAATATATACAGCAATTCCTATGATGGGAAGTATTGTGGAATCCTTGTATCAGATGGGATGTGAGTGTGGTATGCTGGTGTCTTGGAGGTGTTTCCCCTTTGCTATGTATTAGCTTCTGCCCTGCCCTGCCCATATTTGGGCATTATCAGTATGCCACTCGATGATTGGTATTTGCTGGAGGTATTGCCATAGGTGTTGGGGGAGTGGTTGGTGGAATGGTAAGCAGAGTAGTTGACAAGAGTTGCACATCTCAGAGTTTATTAAAGCTCTTCTTTGTCCCTCTCCCTTTGTGCTAGGCTGGTATAGGATACAAGCTACAGATAAGCTAGGCCAGTGGCTTAGCCTGAGTAAAGGATTTGCCTGGCATAGCTACAGTCTGTAAAAACAACCCATGAGCGTGTGGACTGTTGACATCAAGAGTGACATGCTCCAATGCAACATCTGCCATGTTCTTTAGCATCTGCCTGCAAATGGAATACTCTAGAGCAGTGAGTGGTCTTCAATTTTACCCTAAAATATAAATAAATAGCATGGGACTGAGGACCCCATTGTCAAGGATCCTATTCACTCACCCCATCCCTGTCATCTCCCACTCTGCACCCTCTGTAATGCCCTGGCAGCACTGTTCACTGATCTCTAATATTCTTACTAAAGAGAGCAGAAAAAGTTCCATGAAACCTTACACTAACGTGCTACTAGTGTGCCACACTGGCACCATGAAGTCTGACACTATTTTAGCGCAATTGCTAAGAACCTCAGCAGGATTGGGACAAAATCTCCTAGAACCTGAAAAGGTATACCAGATACCTCCCCCTCACCTGATGGTGCTCTAGTCCAAGGGTCTTCAACCTTTTTCATTCCTATAAATTGCTGTGACCTCACAGCTGAGGTTTCCCAACCCCATTGGGGTCCTGACCCCAAGCATGAAGAACACTTCTCTAGAGGAGTGCTACAGAGCATATCTGATCCACAGGACCGTATCTCATTGCTGTACCTGATGAAACCTTATACAGACAAACAACTCCTTAAGGGTGCAATCCTAACCTGGTGTTGTGTAGGTGCAGCGCGCTTGTGCCAGATCAGTGCTATCACAAATGCCATAAGATGGCACACATCTGTGTGCTGGCCTCTCTGACTCAGAGAGTGGTCCAAACATACTTTACCTTGTGCCAGCCGACAGTGTGGTGTCTGTGGAAGAGCCTTATAAGGTTGATAATGCTGTACAAATATTTAGGTCCTGTTTGTCCTGCTGAGTTTTAAATTTCCTGTTAGATAAGTGGGAGCACCAGTAAAAAAATCTGGATCTGACTGTTTTTAGTGGCTTTTGAGCATTCTATATTGCAGAATCTCTTTCCGGAACAAAGTGACTGTCATAGACTTCCTGTGGGCTTCCTGTGCATTGGGATGAGTATCCTGGAGGGCACATTTCTAGAGGCTGCTTAGTTTGCAAATACTGGTTGAGAACATCTTGGGTAGGGCTGGCCCAAGATCTTACGACATCTAAGGAGGAATGCCAAATGCTGCCCTGCTTCCTGCTGATATGCCTCCCACCCAGGGCAGTGTATGGCCCAACCGATCTCTTTCCCCTTCTAATTTCATTTCCTTACAATGACACCTTACAATGGACATTAAATGCAAAGTGCCCCACAGTAGCAAAACACTTGTCCAGGCTCATTAACAAGTATTGTTAAAAGTGCCTCTTGTCCAGTTAACAAGTTGTATTCCCAGAAAAAGGTCTATCTTTTCTCACTGTTCCTGCAGTGGACACTACTATGGCAGCCCTTTCCTCTGCAGCAGTTATTCCATCTGAGGGCAAGGTCAGGACAAAAGATCCCTGTGATAAGTGGGTAGAATCTGCTCTGAGGAAGGATTTCCAGTCTTCAGCCCAGGTTCTACAAGCTTCAGCAGCTAATTCTGTTGTGGCTAGAACTGCTTTTCTGTGGACTGAGGAGTTGGCAACAGAGCCATTCTTTTCCAGCAGGACTAAAAGCTGTCTTAAAAAGATAACTCTTGCTGCAGTGTTCTTAGCAGATGCTTCATTTGACACTAGGCATCTCAGTGCCAGAGCTATAGCCTTGAATGTGATAGCCTGGCATAATATTTGGCTTCACAACTGGGAGGTGGATTTAGGCTCATGGTCTAGACTTGAGGAGTCCCCTTTCAGGGAATTAACGTTTTGGTCAAGGACTAGAACCTCTACTAGTTGAAAACAAGACAAAAGAAAGGTTCTGCCCTTAGGGAAGAAAGAGACCTTGAAGAAAAATGGGACACCAGGGCCATTCTGGATTTGAATTGGCTAAATTGTTTCCTTTGGAAATACAAATTCCAAATGGAAACCTGTCATTCCATACTGGCAATGCTAGAATAGGATGATCTCCTAGCATCCATAGATTTGTCCAAGGTACATATGCCCATTATTCCTCAGCATTGATGCTTCTTGAGTTTCAGTTATGGTCAGAAATGCTTCCAGTAATGGTCACTACTTTTTGGGCTGATGGCGATGCTTTGAGTTTTCACCAAGCTCCTCATAGTCCCAGCTGCTTATCTGAGACAGGAAGGGGTGTTTATCTGTTTCTACTTGGATGACATTCTGATAAAATCCCTGTAAAGGATTTCTGATAAAATCCCTGTAAAGGATAAAGGTCAAGGAGGATGTGCAGCAGACACTGTCTTGCCATTGACAGGGAAGTGGAAAATCTAGGGCTTCTGATAAATACCATCTCCTTCGCGTTGCTCTCTCCAAGGAGGGGCAGTTGTCTCTCCAGAGGATGTTGATGCAGGCCAGGCAGGCAGAGGAGTTGGACCTGACATCCCTATTGGTCACTGTGGTTTCATGCCAGGATGTAGTGGAGTGGGTGCAGTTCCATATGCACCCTCTACAAAAGATTTACTTGCATATGAGACACACAGAGGAACAGAATCACATTTTCATTCCCATCTCTGCATCCCTGAAAGAGAATTTGGATTGTTGGCTAAGTTAGGGTCACCTCTCCAATGGTGTCTGTCTAATCCAGCCCATATGCACTATGTTCATCATAGGTGCGAGCCTTCTGGGCTGGAAGCACATCTAACAGATGCAATAGTACGGGGTCAGGTCCAAGTGAGAGTCCTCTTACAGCATAAACCTTCAGGAGTTGAGAGCGATCAGATTAGCCCTGCTCAGCTTCCAGAACAGGCTGCGAGGAAACATATGTTATTCTGCACAGACAACATGATGGCTAAGGCCTATGTAAACAGGCAAGGAGGCATCCGATCCATTCGGTTATATCAGGAGGTGATGCAAATTCTGGAATGGGCTGAGAACTATTTAGCCTCACTGAAAGACGCCTTGCAGGAATTGTAAATGTGACAGCAGACTGGCTAAGCAGGTGCACCCTCAGGGAAGCAGAATGGCAATTTCAACCAGAAGTCTTTGAGCAGGTAGTAGCAAAGTTTGGTCTACCCCCACTGGGGCCAACAAGCAGCTTAAAGGATTATTTGTAAGAGTATCAGAACTGGGATTGGAAGATCTAGACATGCTCCAGACACAGTGGCCAGCAGGCCTGCTCTACGCCTTCCCACCTGTAGCCTTAGTGCCATTGGTGCTGCACAGGATCAAAGTTTTGTGCACAGAAGTGATTCTGATAGTGTCAAGGTGGCCCAGAAGACCTTGGTTTTCAGCGCTAGTACACTTAGCCATTTGAAACTGCTGGATCCTCCCAACACAAAAGGAACTTTTGAGATGGGGGCCTCTTCACCATCCCAGGTCCAGTCTCTTCCATTTAACATCCTGGAAGTTGAGTGGCAACCTCTTAACCACTTCGGATACTCAAATCAAATCATAAATACCTTTTTAATGCCAAGGCGAGTATCCACCAGGCAAGTATACAATACAACTTGGAGGAACTTTTCCTCTTGGTTCTGAGATAGTGCAGGAAATTAACAAGAGTGAGCCTTTCCATCATTCTGTCTAAACCCAACACATCCTAAAGAGAAGACCTGGCACACCCCAGAGGTGCACCGAGCACTGCATTTTTATACTGACCAGGCAAAAAACCTTTGCAGAACGAAATTGTTCTTTGCCATTTTAGAAGGGACAGCGTCAAGCAAGTGGGCCTCAGTGTCATGCCTCTCACAATGGCTGCGCACTTCCATTGAGATGGCGTATAGGTTGTTAGGAAAGGAGCCCCTGAATGAGATAATGTCCCATTCAGTTGAGGGTGTTCACCTTAGTAGCTTTTGATGCTCCCTTGAGGAGATTTGCAGGGTAGTGACCTAGTTGTCAGCGCACACCTTTCTGAAGTATTACATTGTGGACTCTGCACATCTGCGAATGCAAGATTTGGGAGGAAAGTCTGGGAAAAAGTGGTGCATCAGTGGGCATAGTCCTCACTTGACTCGCCTGTTAGGGTACTGCTCTATCCCATTGGTCACAAATGCCCCTCTTCCAGATAAAATAGAATTTCTTACCTTCGAAAATTCCTGTTCTGGGAAGAGGAAGGGGCATTTGACTTGCTGCTTTCCAGGTTTCAAGCTATAGCCACTGGTTGGTAGGGGTGGGGGTTTGACCAGCTAGAGTAACACCTTGCCAGAGAGGCACTGGCTTGGCCTTCATACTTTTTAATATATATATTGTGTATTTGTTTTGTTTTCTCTACTGGTTCAATTCTTCAGGTTTAGGAAACAAGTACAAGTTTTGCCAGATCATGGTATGGGTCAAATAATCTTCCCTGATCATGTCTGGAGTTGGTGAATTCTTGCTCAACAGTTTCAGATTGCAGTGGGTGGGAGGCCCGCCTACGTGGGAGGAGTCTCAATCATCAGCCAGCTCTGCCTCCTTGAGTAGAAGAGCATTCCCATTGGTCACAAATGCCCCTTTTCCTCTTCCCAGCATAGGAATTCTTGAAGGTAAGAAATTCCATTTTCTCTATACAAACGGCTGCATATTTCTTACAGAGTTTACGTAAAGGCCTCCCACCCCCTGCTCCCAACTGCTCTTGGTCTGCCGTCTGTGCTTGGCCTGACTTGGCCCTGTCTGCCTCCATCTCGAGGCAGACAGAAATAGCTTGGCACCATGTGGCTTTTAAGTCACTCAGTGTCTCTGGATCATTTCTGCTCCATAAGGAGACTCAGACAGATTCCATCAGCACACATCCCAGCCTCTGCCAGTACCTTCTTCTTGATGGTCCTTTGGGTCAAGTTTGTGTAACAGACTGGGGGGAGGGGAAAGGATGGGGGGTAGATGGGAATTGGATACAGAACAAGCCCTGCCAGATGGATTCTTCTGTAGTTGTCACTATTTCAAACATTCAGTCCTGTCATCTAATCTGAGTGTGAAGCATATGGGACTTTAGCAGACCCCGGTGGGGGTAGGGTGGTTTGGAAAGCAGGGTGTGTGGAAATAGCCGTCTATGCAACTATGGGCTGAGTCATTTTGGAGGAAGGTGGAAAGCAGTGGCTGACTCCCAGATCCAGCAAAGGGGGGCGCTCTATTAAAGAGAGCCCGGAAAATCTCACTGATGGACCATAGGATGCAAGAGGCCCATGGTTTGCACTGGAGGAAAGCTGTAGGGGTGGTCTTCTGTTGCACATGCCTGCGAAAGCGGTGCTTCCCACGCAAGGCCTCCGTTTGCCCTGAGCACAAGAGAAGTTGCAGTGTTGTTTCTCATCACTACAAGGTAACCACTAACATCTGGGAATTGCTAATTAATTTCTTACAAGGAAAATAGCAAAACTTGGAAATCATGCCCCCTTGCTTGGAAGCCAAGGCACCCTACCTGGCAGGGGCTGTGGTGGTGGGAAAGGTGTTAATATTTCTTTTTCTAGGATGGAGCCATCTCTTTCCCAGGCAAATATTAATTTTTAAATTGTGAGATGCTGGACTCGGGAGAGCTCCATAATCCCCGCTATGTGGTGGGTGGACTGTGGTTTCTGTGGTGAGGGAAAATCATTCTGCACTTGCTCACTTGCACTGTCTTTGTTCTAGACGAACACTTAAGGTTCTAGATCAAGTTTTAGCTCAGAGTGAGACTTCCTGCAGTTTAATGAATGTGGAGGTAAAGGCATCTTTGGCTTTCAGAGAGGACTCCCTGATCCTCTTACTCCTCTTGTGAGAGTGCACAACTGTATTTTTGAAATAGATATTCATGAACACAGGGATTTGCATGGAACACTGGTTGGCATACCTCTGAGGTTATAGATGAGTGAGTGTGCACTCATCGGTTTGCATACAAGGGGAAGGGGCAATGTTCAGAGGCAGAATACATACTTTGTACGTATATGGCCCTGGATTTATTCTTTAGCCTTTTTTCCAGTTGGAACCCAAATAGCAGCACTAGAAAAGATCTCCACTTGAGACCGTGGGCCCTGTTTACCCCAGACTACACAACACCAGACTGTTCTCAAACTGAGAAGAGTGGTCCACCTAATCTGGTGTTATGTTTGTGCATGTATATAAATGTGTACAAGCAAACACGAAGTTGCATATATATTTTGTATAGCTACCCCAGCTACTCCTGGGCATGTTTACTTTGTTTGTGTACCAGCAAATGCATTTATTTTTATATTGTAATAATGTATATTCATTATATCCCACCTTTCCTTCAAGGAGCTCAGGGTAGCCTATGTAGTTTCCCCACCACCACCACCTATTTTATCCTCACAACAATCCTGTAATGTAATTAGGTTGAGAGAAAGTTACTGACCCAAGGTAGTGGCCTTGTGGGGATCTGAACGGGGGACTGTCTGGAGGTTGTCCAGTGCTTTTAGCAGTCTACTACTACTGGCTGTCAGTGCATGCCCCCCCCCCATAGTGTAATTCATCTGATGTGCTCAGGTCAGTGCAAATCAGTGCACACCAAATACATGGTTTCGTTTTTGATTATAAGGCTGGAAACAGGCACTCTTTGTAAGAGTATTTAAAGGGGGGTTGAGAGGGGCTTTACTCCCTGTGGTATATGCTCCAGGGGGGTTGCTCCCTGTGGTGTATGCACATAGTTATCTTGTACTGCTTTCACTTCTGGTTAAACGGGATGTTGAAATAATGCAAAAACCTGTTGAACCTGTTTCCTAAAGGTAGACTGAGCGTGCACACCCACACTCAGTGATTCATTTTTTATACTACTTTCAACTGTCTAAAAACTATAGTGTGTCATCCAGGGGTCCCTTTCATTCAAGGCAGTGGCGGAAGATAAGCAATCTGGGAAGCTGGGGCAATCAGTGCCCTTCTGAAGGGACTGAGACTAAGCAGGGAAAAAATTAAATAAAGGAATTTTAATAAAAAGAAAATATGCAAAAGAAGAAAGACTTTTCTGGAAGAAAAGTCCATGGTGGGCTATAGGCCATGATGGATTGTGCAACCTCCTTACATTAGTAGTAGGCTATTTCAGAGTACCGGGTGCAAGGGAGTGGCAACGGGATGCAAGCATCTTGTTGTCTCGTGCCTCCCTGGGGCACCTGATGGGCCACTGTGAGATACAGGAAGCTGGACTAGATGGGCCTTTGGCCTGATCCAGCAGGGCTCTTCTTATGTTCCTGTGTTCAATAGAAGAATAAAAGGGAAGAAACGAGGCACTCAATTATAAGAAAATAAGAACATTAGGGGACAATCAGGCATTTTCACAACCACCACCAATTGTTTGTACTGTATACTAATTACTCTTCCTCCACATTCTGAACTTCACCTATATGATATGATTTAAATTCATTTTTCTGGATTTACTTGGCATAATTTATTGTGTTTTTCAGGTCTGGAGATAGGAGGAGCAGAATGATTAAAAAAGGGGTACCATTAATTCTAAGCCAAGCTCCCCATAAAAGGCAAACCTTAAAAGATTCTGAATAATATTACACTCTGTATACAAAATCACTCCAAATTTTCTGTTAAACCAAACAATATATAGCAACACTGTCAGAAGGGATAGTCATCTCCTGAATGAGAAGTTCATTTGTTTTATGAGAATGTACTTCAAGAGATTTTTCTCTGAGTTATTTTTTTCTTTGTCATGCTTGAATTTCTACCTCCTGTGCACTTGTTAAAAGTCACAGGAACTCTACCATAAAAATGGTGGTAACTGTAGGATAGTATGAATGTGGTCAAAAGTGTAGTTGAAAAACTTTGGTTTAGAGACATGCAGTAGGCCAGGATTTTGTACAGTGCATTCACATAGCTACTGCATCTGTATCAGAGAAGCTACAGTTGCCTCCTTTTTGGTGGACCCTCAATAGCTTTAAATACTTAATGGAAAGCAGAAATCCAAAAGCTTTTCCTGCCATGTGATGCAATACCTTATCTGTTTAATGCCTGCCTGTTGCACAGCTTTGAGTGCATAGGAGTCCCACCAGAAGGGGGAGGGGAAAATTCTGAGCAAAATGAGGGATGATGGGAAAGGCAGCATCAGAAAACCACAACACAGAGCATCGATCCTCAAACTGGTGCCAAATAGGAAGCCTTATTTTTGTAGAATGAAAATCATAAACATCCCACTGTGTCTTGATTAAAGTCTTTCTGGGAATATTGGGGATCTGGTGTTCTTTTCCTGCATATAAAATCCTGTGGAATATTTTGATCATAATGTTTTGAGGGTTTTTTTTAAATGATTGTTATCCTAGGGGAGCCCTGTGTCCTTGGGGAGCCAAAGTACAGAAATGCATCTTTGGGCTTTGGCTGATTTCAGGGACAGAAAGACAGTGCCAAGGTTACAGCTAATTTTAAAACTCCAACAGCAATCGCAGCCCATTGCTTTCAGTCCAGGATGATGCAGCAGTTCAATACAGCCCTAAATCTTTTGCAGCTGTTTCAGTCTCGTAACCATCATCTTACGTATCAGCCATGATGCTACCAGACAGCCTCCTCTACTCACTCTTAAAGGCAAGATTTCTCAAACAATTTTTCATTAGGCATTTTCCAAATGCTTTCAAGCATAGCCTCAGCCCCATGAGATCTGGAAACTTTCTCAAAACCAACAAATCAGTATCATGGCCAGTACAATGGTCTGTGCAAAACTGCAGCCTACATATATTCCTTGACTTCTCCCACCCAGCTCCATTCTTAATGTTTTGGATGCATTGCATTTTCATGTAGCCTTTGCCAGGACAATATTCCTGGAAGACACTCTTCATTGTTGGAAATCTCATGTAACTTCAACCACTGCACAACAGACGAGCCAAGGCAGAGGTGTAAAGCCAATAGCTATAAAAGGATTTCTTCCTAGCAGGGAAGGGGATACTGTGGAGCCTTGTCCCTTTACTTGATGGGCAACCTCCTGTTCAATTCCTTTCTTCCCTCATCCAGGAAAGTTCCTGGCAGTCTTTTTAGGATCACTTTCTGTTCTCTGGGGCACAAGCTTCCAATGTATTTAGAGATGCCATCAACTGGGGAGAATGAGAAGGTCACAGCAGGGAAAAGAGGCAATGATTTTAGTTTCAAAGTGAAATCAGTCAAGGCACCCCCAGACACACCAGAGTTCACCAACACCCGATAACAACTGAGTTTGTTTTACTTGTTTCATTTTTGTAATGAATTGATGTTCTTTATATAATGCATAGCTCCACACATGATTGGGGTATATTTCTTTAAATAAATGCATATGTAAATAATTGTTTCTCTTTCATTTCTCTTTAAATAATTGTTTCTCTTTCAGAGGGGAGTGGCACACCAGCAGAGTCAAGTGAGGCATTTTTGATGCGGTGAGCCCAAAAGGTTCACCATCACTGTTCTAGGGTGACTTGCGCTTACAAAAGCCATTTAATTGGCAAAGGGCGCTGTAATTCTATTAGAGTGCAAGGCCTTCTAGTTTCTGCAGGCATCTTTGGTACTGGAAGACTGAAGAGAGAGGCTGTAGTTCAGTGATTGAGCAAGTTCTTTGCATACAAAACGGCCCTGGCATCTCCAGTTAAAACAACCTCTGGGAGCAGGACTGAGATAAACCTCTATTACTGGTCAGAATATATGGTACTGGCCTATGTAGACCAATGATTTGGCTTTGTAGAAAGCCAACCAATCAACCCCATTGTTCTTTTATTAGGTGCCTGTTAATGTGTGATGGATACCTCCCGATTACAAATCCTTTTCCTCTGATATGTGTAGAAAAATTGCACAGGAACAGAAGAAAATTATACCATCCCCTCTGTAGGCCAGGGAGTCCCTGAAGGAGGTAGTGTGGAACACAGAAACCTCTATGTACACCAAACTGGAGAGGTGTGTGCATGTGCACCCAACAAGGTCAGCATAATGAAGAGATGGAAGTTCCTCATTGCACTTTACTGGTTACTTAAAAGCCAGTGGAATTTGTGTCACACCCCACCTGGCTGAGGATAAGGGCTAACAAAACTATTTTTTTAATGCTGTATAAATATGGGCAACAGAACAAAAAGAACAATTAAATTTAAAGCTAACTGGAAGACCATACATGACTGGCAAGAAATGGAGAATATGAAACAGATTTTTGGGGAAATGTTGATCTGGCAGACCTATTTTTACATAGTAATCTTTCCAGGGATTGCTGGCTACTGCAAAACTTTATGTGCTCATTGTATCTCCTTTCCCCTTCTGTAGGAGAATGTAGAGTCAGCCACGCTGGGACTGCGGCTTCAGGAGTGGATCCACGGTGGATCACGTTGCTTCAGTATCCAGTGTCCAAGGAAAGGTAGCAGATCCTGTAGGCTTTTCTTCTCCAACCCAAGCTTCACTGATCTGTTTGCTTTTATCTGAAATGAGTACATATGATACACTTCTCTACAAAAACTCTGCAAACAGCCGAGTTTTTTTAAAACTATGCATAGGAAAAGAAACAACTTTTTCAAGGCAGACCAAGTTTTCTCTAACAATGTAATTCAAGGTGCTTTTGTCCATCATTTTAGGAGCCAGTGTACACAACTGTTCTTCACATAGCTTTTATTTTCAATATACCACAGTATTTGTGGTCAAATCGGACATCAGAAGTGATCATAGTGAGAACAAATAGCCATTTCTGCATTATTTGGTGAAAATTTAAGAAATGTGTTACTTTACTATATTTAAAAGTGGGATTTTGGGCATGTTATTGGTTGCTGTAGCATAGGAGGTGTTTACAATCTCCCTTGGCTTTCGTGTAGTACTTCATGGTTGGTTGTTACTGGCTGCTGCCATACCTTGCTTGGGCGGGAGCTGAAAGAAGCCTTCCACTAAATTTAGACAGAAACTACATTTCTACATTTGAACAGAAAGAATCTACATATTGCTGGCACTACAGCAGTTGAAGAAAAATCAAAATGCAATGCAGCAGCAGCATGTGAGGGCCTAAGCAGGAGAAAAGCAGTCCTGATGGCTGAGTTCTCCATGTGTGGGCATGGGCCTCAGGCAGTTTTGGAGAAGAATAAAACAAAGTGTGAGGTCCAAACTAGGGCTGTAGCCTTGTTAGGATCCCACAGCTTAGGGCATAATTGGAGTAAGAACAAAGTATTAGCATATGGTGTTATGTGATCAATATTGTATTTGTTTATTCAAGGCAAGCAAGAGACACACTTTTAAATACATGTGCGTGGTGCTGGTGGTCTTCCTGGAGAGCAAAAGGCCAGATCAGTAATGTGACTATTTCAAGGACTGATCACTGAGGCCACAGATCCATAGGCTAAAAAGGCCACGAAATCTCCCCCTTTCTGCAAAAATCATGCAAAACCTTTCGTTTTCTAGCAGTTCTCTCTCCCTGAGTGATTGAAGTCAGTGCAGTCATACTTGGGCCACATTTCTCTCTCTCTCTCCCCCTCTCCCCAAGGTCCCCTAACTCCCCTCACTGCAGCTCAACAGTTTCAAGTCTTGCAGGAAAGGAATGGTCACTTTGGTCTGCAGTGCATCCTCATCAAGGACCTACCAAATTCTCAGTATTGTTCCTCATCTTTACTCCATGCTGTCAAATTGACTGCACAATTAGTTGCTCTCTCTCTCTCTCTCTCTCTCTCTCTCTCTCTCTCTCTCTCTCTCTGAGAGGGGGGGGCTTTTCCCCTTTTTTATACTATTTGTTGAAGTCCTGCGTGCAATCAGCTTTAGGTGGCCTAGCTCTCACCTAGACCCCTGGACCTCTACCCAGAAGACCTTCCTATCTCCCAAACAAGTTACTGCCCAGTTCTTATTGGAGAAAAAGAAGCACCCTTGGTGAACCAGAGAGAAAGCCTGTGATGTTGCCTCCTTCGATGGAGATTCACCCCTGTTCCTACCATGTTGCTGCAGCCACCACTACCAATCTTGGGCCTCTCCAATATAGATAGTATTGATTGAGAGGAGGGCTGTAACGGCACTTCCATGCTTTACCTAGAATTGTGGTGGTAGTGGTGTGTGTGTGTGCTTTTCTGTGACGGTAGAATCTGATTGCCCTGATCCCTCTAGTGGTACTGCTATAGCTGATACTGCCACCTCTCTGACTTCTCCCTCAGTTTTTCCACAAAGAAGAGTCTGGTACTACTCTATGGCATTAGCAGAGCCCAACCCTCAGGCTGAGGTCTTTGGCCTTTGACCTGTAGTTTGCACCAGCAGAGGTTCAAGTACCTGTGGAACATTGGAGCAACAATCTCCATTAGCTCAGGTGTTCTCAATATCTTTGGCTCTCTCCTCCAGTTCAGTTCAAACCCCCTATTTGGGGTCCTCTGAGCACTTCAATAAAAGTTAATGCACCTTCATCCTTGCTTCTGTTTCCTTGTGTCACTAATTTCATAGATGTGCCATAGAGGCCAATACACAGGGACCTTGCACACAGTTGTTTTCCCACCATGTGTGCATGTTACTTGTATTTTTAAAAATCACTTCTGACAACAATGGGCAGCTTTCCTACCAGTATCTTCTATTTTGCATGGCCAGAGAGAAGGCTCACCAGTCCTGTGTATCTAACTAATAACAATATATGGGCACAAGTAGATACTAGTGAAACATAGTAAACATTTTTTTAATTCAGTATCTTGCTTCTCCACATTGAAACTCACTCATAAGAACATAAGAAACATAAGAAGAGCCCTGCTGGATCAGACCAAAGGCCCATCTAGTCCAGCTTCCTGTATCTCACAGCGGCCCACCAGGTGCCCCAGGAAGGCATGAGACTACAAGATGCTTGCAGCCTGTTGCCACTCCCTTGCACCTGGTACCAGTAGCCCTCCACCTTTGTAAGGAGGTTGCACAATCCATCATTGCCTATACCCCACGATGGACCTTTCTTCCAGAAATCTGTCCAATCCCCTCTTAAAGGCATCAAGACCAGATGCCATCACCACCTCCTGTGGCAAAGAGTTCCACAGATTAACTACCCGCTGGGTAAAAAAATACTTCCTTTTATCTGTTTTAACTCTCCTAACCCTCAGTTTTAGCGGATGCCCCCTGGTTCTGGTGTTTTGAGAGAGGGAAAAGAACATCCCTTTATCGACTCTATTCCTTCCATGCATAATTTTGTATGTCTCAATCATGTCCCCCCTCAGGCGCCTTTTTTCTAGACTGAAGAGCCCCAAACGCTGCAGTCTTTCTTCATAAGGGAGGTGCCCCAGCCCCGTAATCATTTTTGTTGCTCTCTGCTGCACCTTTTCCAGCTCCACTATGTCCTTTTTGAGATGTGGCGACCAGAACTGGACACAATATTCCAGGTGCGGCCTTACCATCGATTTGTACAATGGCATGATAATATTGGCTGTTTTATTCTCAACCCCTTTTTTAATTACCCCAAGCATGGAATTGGCCTTCTTAATTGCTGCTGCACACCGAGTCGACACCTTCATTGAATTGTCCACCAGCACCCCAAGATCTCTGTCCTGAGCTGTCACAGACAGCTCAGAACCCATTAGCCTATAGGTGAAGTTTTGGTTTTTTGCCCCAACGTGCATCACTTTACATTTGTGTATGTTGAAACGCATCTGCCATTTGGCTGCCCATTCCCCCAACTTGGAGAGATCCTTCTGGAGCTCTTCACAATCCTTTCTGGTTTTCACCACCTGGAAAAGATTTGTGTCATCTGCAAACTTGGCCACCTCACTGCTTATCCCTGTCTCCAGGTCATTTATGAATAAGTTGAAAAGCACCGGCCCCAAGACAGATCCCTGGGGCACTCCACTTTTCACCTCTCTCCATTGTGAAAATTGCCCATTGACCCCCACTCTCTGTTTCCTGGCCCTCAACCAATTCTGGATCCATAAGAGGACCTGCCCTCTTATTCCCTGACTGTGAAGTTTCTTCAACAGCCTTTGGTAGGGGACTGTGTCAAACGCCTTCTGAAAATGCACTCTATTATGTGCATATGCATTTCATTCACATGTTTGTCTCAGGTTCCCCCTCCCCCCTTTTTTGAGATCCATCAGGATTCTGGGACAAATTCATGTCTTCATTCTTTAATTTAAGCATTCTTCTCTGTACAACTACAATAGGAAGATCTTAGGTGTGGATCTCAAACACAGTCCATCCCTGCGTTATGTTGGAATGGGTTTTAGTGGAGTATGGGAATGAACCCTTGGATAGAGTTGAAGAACTGTTAAGAGCTGTCACTAGAGGGTGCTAATTGCCACTCAAAATATTTAGGATGAGGCAACTTTATGGTTTACTAGGGGAAACTCTAAAGCAGTGGTTCCCCAAAAATTGGAATTGTTGTGGCCCATCTGCCACAATTCAATTTGCAATAGAGAAGATTTAATAGAGATTTATTAGAGCACAGTAACCTGGAGTTAGGCTGGCACAGTTAGACCAGCAAAGTTTGGCTGGCACAAGGACCACTGTAAAATGTGTTTGGACTACTCTTGGAGTCTTGACTCCAAGAATGGTCCAAACATATTAACCCACAGCTAGGCTTTCAGGTATTTTGGGCCTCCTCCAATCACACTGAATGGAAGCCCCTGATGGGTGGGCAGGTGGGCAAGGTTCTCCTCCCCGCCTTTGCAAATAAGGCCTCTGAAGCTCAGTCAATGTATCACTTTCCCCCATCTATTGCCTTGTTACAAAACACACACACAGTAATTTTTGCAGCTAACCCCAACCTTTGGCAATCCAGCCGCAGGTGGGCTTCTCCTCACCAGTGGACCTAGGCTTGCATGGAAGCTCTCCACCCACCCCCACTCTAAAACAGCAGAAACACAGGAAGAAATAAGAAGAAACAGAAAGGCCAGGTACTTCTAAGTTCCCAAAAGGGGAAAACAAAACTCACAAAGGGACCCAGGCTTTCATGAAAGCTCCGAAGCCTTTGCAAGGTTGGGCTTGCTGTAGTCTCCTGCTGGCTGGAGGGTGGGCCAGATGGGGAGTCCTCAGTGGCCAGATCTAGAGACCCATTACAGGCATTAGGCTGATGCCCAGACATGCCATGTTGATGGGCCCTAGCCCCTGCGGGGCCCCTAGGCTTCAGCCTAATGGATAAAACAGCCCTGCCTTAGACCCCTCCACAGATCTCCCTGCAGCCAGGAGAAGCCTCAAAGCACATTGGAAAGCACACTCCCAATTTTTGCGTGAAAACCAGAAGCGTGTTTTCCAGCACAAATTGGGGCTTCTTCTGGCTGCAGGGATACATGTGGAGGGGGCTGTGAGACTCCCCAACTTTGCAAGAGCCCCCTCTCCAGACTACCCAGATATATGCGAAAACCCCTGGTTGCCTGCTGTTCCGTGATAGCTGTGGCGCCATTGGGACACCCAACTGGGGAACTCCCCTTAAGGGGGAATGGCCCAGTTTTCATTCCCAGTGGTGGGTCACAGCCCACATGTTGGGAACCACTGTTCTAGAAAGTTCAATCTATGTGTGAGTTGTGCCATGTTACATGAGAAACTTGAGGTCTTGCACATAAAACCCTTCTCAACATGCTAGTTTTCTGTGTGTAGGGAATTCATACTGTAAGCTCCCTGTGTGTAGGGAATTCATATTGTAAGCTCCATGCTTAGTTTAAAATGATTCAATCCTGGTGAAGGTTTACCTCTCCAGGTTGATCTTGGACTAACATGACAGCTTTTGTGGAATTTGTGCTTTTTGGAAGGTTGTTTGCTGAGATGCTGGTCAGCAGGCCAGCTAGAAATGCATTTTCATTCTCCAAACTCTACTCTCTGCTCCACCCCACCTCTACTCTCCCAAAGCTGTCAAGTCTGGTTTTATCAGGCTTGCGAGCTACACCAGCTGCCCTTTCCTTGCTAGCTGGCAAAGTTTTAGGTGGTGTGAAATACTGATTAAAAAACAATAAAAGAAAGCAAAGCGTAAGTATTTGGAGGTGGGGAGAAGAGAGGAAAAGTTAAGGGAAGTTAAACATCAAACTGTCTGTGTGGGCTAAGGGGGAGGGAAGCTGAAGCCTTTGTGCACCTGCTATAGTACTATGAGTTGATCTTGGTCTGATTGTGTGTTTTGACCTGATATGATGTCAAGAGGAGGAGGAGGAG
This sequence comes from Lerista edwardsae, assembly GCA_029204185.1. Taxonomy (NCBI): domain Eukaryota; kingdom Metazoa; phylum Chordata; class Lepidosauria; order Squamata; family Scincidae; genus Lerista; species Lerista edwardsae. Next base: position 8,425,356 of record JAJKFI010000047.1, read on the forward strand.
GTGTGGCTACTTTAGAGGCAGGTAGATAAAGGATTCAAACTGAACAGGATTCCCCAGTTCTGAGAGTGGAGGCGAGGCGGCAGCGGAAACTCGAATCATCAGAGCCAGGTAAGCTGGCTCGCTCGCTCGCTTGCTCACTGTCCAGGCCAGTTTTACTGCTCTTCTTCTTCCTAGTCTGGGAGCCAAGAAGGGTCATGCTGAGGATATTAATGGGGGAGGGGAGATGTGAGATCTGTGGCATGAGCCTTGAAAGTAGGACCCACTATGTTACTAGGCAAATGTGCATAGGGTTGCAGCAGAAGCATTAGGCTTCATTTTCTTTTTTTCTTTTTTCTTTTGGGTTGTGTTTTTTCCCTTTTCTGTGTTTTCTCTCTTGTGAGTTTCAGAGTTGATATCTTTTTCTGTGATTCTGTGTTCTTTTTCTTTCTTTTATTTATTTATTTAGAGTTTCAAAACCTAATTCTTTCATGTAATGTTCCTAAAGAAACATTCTTCCTCTTATGACTCCTACCAGTTGCCTTTGATTCTAAATTCTAACAAGAATTTAGTTGTCCCTACCCACTTTCCTTTTTGTACTGTACAGTTAAAGCAAAATGAAAAGGGGAGGACCTTAACAAAAGAAAATGATCTGAAATCTACTGTAATCTGTTTACAGTTGTTTTTTTAAAGAGGAAACACTTAAAAGAAAGTGCTGGCATATTATGAAGGGCACAATCCTCTCATTAGCTGGTTATACTGAAGGATCACTTTGTATACAGTATATAGGCATGCCCCAGTATCCACGGATTCAGTATACACACCTATTACAAAATATTTTTTTTTTACTTTGTTATAGCAAAACCACTGATGTTCCTCTGTCTTTAAAGAGGCGTCCCTGGTAGCCATGGTTTCAGGTATCCATGGGGGGAATCCAGAGGAATCCCAATGGATACCGGGAGGAGGAAAAATGTTTGTCATTTGCTATTATCCCTAATAGGTAAATGGAACCACTGTGTTCAAAGTTAACTTCCATAGCAACTACTGGGGACCAAACATCAGGACAGATGTATTGCCTCCATGCCCTGCCTGTGGATTTCCTAGAGGTATCTAGCTGACCTCTGTTGGAAACAGGATGCCGGACAGGATGAATATTTGCTTATTTTAATTAAGATTTTGTTCACCAGGGAAATGCTTAGATACTATGTTGATTACATTATTATAGCTCTCCATTCAACAGCAAGGCTTGCTTTAAAAATCATTACACATCACTTTTTTTTATAAAGGAAAAATGTGAACTACATATACACATTGCTGTATTCTAAATGAATCGCAGTAACTCAGGGAAAAAAGGAAAAATAAACACACACACACACACACACACACACACAGAGAGAGAGAGAGAGAGAGAGAGAGAGAGAGAGAGAGAGAGAGAGAAATTAGACCTCCTCCATGAACACACTTCTGCTTTGATTCAGGAGGGCTGTTCTTATGTGGGAATGGTGGATTCCCATAGGGCCATGTTCCTATCTCTCTTCCTAAAAAGGATAGCTGGCTAGTGCCATGGTTGTTGACAGAGTACCCTACAGATACACACTGCTTCTGTGTTGGCAGTTGAGACCCTTCATAAGTACAGATTTGTCACACATGTTCTGCTCTTTAGCACTTTTGGAAACCATTCTTTTTTTTTTAAATATATTTTTTATTTGATGTGAATAACAAACCAAAAATTCAAACATACACCACACAGATACAATAACCATAAATAGTTATAAAAAAAAGGAAAAAAAGGGGGGGATATATAAACGTTCAGAACATTCATATAACCACAAAATTCATACTGCTTAGGGTATTCTAATGAGATATTTTATCAAGGAATGGCCTCCAAATACTTTCAAAAGTGTCCAAATGAAGGTGACGACAATATGCCATTCGCTCGAAAATAGATACACACAAAATGTATTCAGTCCATTCAGCACAAGAAGGTGGGCCTTTTTCCTTCCAATGTTGCAACAAAAGTCTTTTTGCAGCCGTGAGGGCACGGAGAATCCATTTACGTTGGCCGGGTGTTAATTTCCAAATTTCAGATAGGTAGTTTAACATTATATATGTATTAGTAAAAATCACAGGTTGCTGTAATACAATCTTTATAACATTAATAACTTCTTCCCAAAAACATGTGATATCCGGGCATGACCACAACATGTGTGTAAGTGATGCATTCGTACTTGTACAGCGCCAACATATAGGTTCCTTTATAAGTCCTTTGGAATACAGTCTCTGTGGTGTCCAGTATACCCTAAAAAGAATTTTTTGTTGTATTAGATGTAGTCTAAGATCCATGGATATCGTGGGTATGCTTTTAATACCATATTCCATTGCTCCTTCAAAATAGGGCGATCAAGTTCTTTGTTCCATTTGTCTCAGAGCAAAAGTGTCAAAGTTAATCTGCTTCATCAATAGAGTATAAATAAATATTGCTGGCCTTTTCTTATCTACTGACTGAATAAGTATATCAAAAAGTTGAGGGGTTTGAGAAGCTGAAATTGCCAGAGGACCAAATTTAGACACCAGCAGGTGTTGCAACTGTAAATATTGCCTACGAGTAAATTGGGAAGATCATAATGCTCACTTAGTTTCTCAAAAGAAAAGAATTATTGATCCTCATTTATAAGTTGATCTAACGTATAGATTATTTTTATCAGTCCATATCCTCCACAAAAAGAATTCCCTATTAATCTTTAAAACAGGGTTCCTCCACAATGTTAGACTAGAATGTGAATAATGGTCATGCAAGTTTTTGTGTAAGTATATTCCAGATATATATCACTGCGTTCACTGCCATTGGTACTTTTTTGGGTGTTGACATGAGTAGATCCAAAAGCGACCCATCTACTCATTGGTGTTAATGTAGATTCTAACTTAGTCCATGGTGGTATCTCGCTTTGCAGATTATCCAGTTATTGCTAGAAGCTAACAAATATGCACGGTGATACAGGCCAAGATATGGGGACAATTCTAAGCATGTCTACTCTGAAGTAAGCCCAGTTGAATTCCGTGAGATTTACTGTCAGGAAGGTGCAGCATTTTCTCTAAAACAACAACACTGCTTTGTCTATATACATGTGCATATTTGTGTGTGTACATCTTTGGGGCTAATCAGGATCCATGGGAATAAATATTCCCTGTTTGGATGCATAGTCAAGATCACTTGATATGAATGTGCTATCCTTCAAACAGATGCGCGCAATCCTGTGGACAAAGAGATAACAGGCATGTTTCTTTTTCATGGCATGTTTATAAATGGATCTGGAGCTTCAACCTATTTTCCTGCAATCTTATGCAGGTGCTTGCTTCTCAGATATATAGGGTGCATTTCAGGAATGGAAAGGGGAAAACAGATGACAGGAGCTGGGCTCTCTTTATTATGGAAGAAGGAACATAGAAAGCTGCTTTTTACTGGGTTAAACAGTTGCCCTGTGTGGTACAATATTGTTTATACTGACTGGCAGTGGCTCTCCAGGATTTTTTTCCTCCCCACCTCTACCTGGAAATGCCAGGGAGCAAACCTGCGTACTAAGCATGAGCTTTGCTGTTGCTCAGTCACACCTCCAAGTCCACTATCATACTGGATGGTGAGGTATGTGATAACTGGGCAAAGATTTTTGTACAAAATGTGATGCAACTTCAAATGTTGTTTCAGGTTTCTCTGTTGACAAAGGAGCTGTGGCTTGAGTTTGCCTGCAAGTTGTTCCCTGTGAACTGGGAGCCCTGACTTTTAGGGCTTAACTAAAATTTCCAGATACATGTAATGCAACTGCCTTAATATAAATGGAGGGGACAGGGAAGCCACTTTCATAGAGGGGAGTAATTGTGGAGGGGCAATTTCTCCATTTCAAACCCTTCTCCCACTGTTTTTTCCCCCCTCCCAGGGTTCCAGATGCCAGATTTTGGGATCTGTCCATAGTTTGGGGATTATTTCCTCTTTGGGGTTTCTGGGGATAGAGTTAAAATCTCAAACTGAAGAGCTGGAAGTAAAGAGAGCTGAGCCTGCTGAGCCTGTCCCAAGTCTCTCCCCTCCATTAAATTGTAAATAAACCCTTCTTTGCAGCAAGAGTATTGTTCTCTTTCTGGGAGAGAGAGGTAAGCAAGAGTATTGTTCTCTTTCTGGGAGAGAGAGGTAAGCATCAATAAAGGCATTGTAGTGTATCTTGGAAAAGATTGAAAAAGAGGGCAATAATCTTGCACTGGAGGACAGAACTCTTTTTAATAATTAACTAACAAACAAACAAAAGACCTCCAGGTCTTTTGATCACCAAAGACCTCCAGGTTCCAGCCCTTGACAGACACCACCTCTGAATTCCCAGACTGTATGCTCGCATTTTAGAATCTGCGCTTCAGGGGATCTGGTAACCTTAGATACCTTTGCCCTCCCAAACACACTTTTGTATTTATCCTTGCAGTGGAAAAAAGTGTGTGCATATGAGAGAACAAGAAAGAGAGAGATTTGGAAAAGAGATTTTTGTGTTCCCAATTTCTTCTTCCTGAAATGGATTTCTTCTTTAAAAGTGTGGAGAGCTCCCCACTGGGACATTGTTGAATAAATATGCATGTAATTCTTTGGCCCTTAGGATAGAACTACTGGTACATGTAATTTTGGCAAACATGAGGAAGGGCTCAATCCTTGGCATATGCAGATATGGCTGGGAAGAAAGCCAGAATGGTGTAATGGTTCTAGAACACTAGACTTAGATCCTGCTCAACCACAAAGCTTCCTGGGTGACTTTGGGCCAGTCACGATCTCTCAGCCTAACCCACCTCCCAGGGTTGTTGTCAGGACACAAAGAGGGAAGGAACCACCCTGAGCTCCTTGGAGGAAAGGCGGTATAAAAATGTGACAAAGACAATCTGAAGTCTTGCCAAAGTAATGCATGTACAGGAAGGGGTCATTTGTAGAAAAGCGTCATTTATTTGAAAGAGGCTGTTTTTTCTGTGGCTGCAAATGTTTCCCTCTTTGTTATGTTGCTGGGAGGATGGTCAAGAAGAGTTCAGATGCTATAATGGGAGTTCAGATGCTATAATGAGAGATGCTGTCTCTCTCTGTAAACACTTCATTCTGCCCCATGTTAGCATTATGAAGTAAACATGGAGTTGCTGCACATTTAACATTTACTTCCACTCATAATCTTAGATACAGTGATGAGGGAAATACACATTTTCAGAGTCATTTCCATCTACATTTTGACTAAATGTTGCTGCCATGATCTAGCCTGCCAGCTGAGCATTGGCCAGTTCTAGAGGGACATAAGCTGATGTTTGATTCAGTTAATCAAAAAACCAGGTGGAACTTGACTCTTGCCATCAAGTTCAGTTGGTTAGAACTGGGCATGGAGCAGACTGATCTGAAGCTATTGAGGGCTGCCTGACAAAGGAGGCCGTTGTTTCAGAAGGCTTCCTGAGTGGTCAGTTTCCACCATGGCCTTGTGAGCCATCTGTCGTTCTCCGGAACCACGGTGGGGTAGGGTTAAACTTTAAGCACATTAACTAGAGCATTGAGTTGGAAAAAGATCTGGATTCTTCTGTGGATATATAAAGGAGCGACATTTATAAGGCTGTAAAAATGCTATTAGGATCAGTCCACTTAATTATTTCGGTGGATTTTGGAACCGTTGTGTAATAACAAAAATGGGTACAAGGGTTATGGCTTTTAATGTGTAATGTCCCAGGTGTTGTTCTCCAGCACCTTCAGTTAAAAGATCAGAGATAGTTAGGCTGGAAAGCTGCTTTCTGTCAGAGTTGGCAATACTAGGCTGATTTGGTATTATTATTTTTCACATTTATATACTGTCCTTCTTCCAAGGAGCTCAGGTATTTACGGCTTTTCCTTCTCATTTTATTCTCACAACAACTCTGTGAGGTAGGTTAGGCTGAGGGATAGTAGCTGACCCAAGATTAACCGGTAGGCTTCATGGCTGAGTAGGTGCTTGAATCTCAATACTCCTGTTCCAAATTCAACACTTAAGCACTGCATTGCATTGGCTCTTGATAAGTAGATTATTATAAGTAGATTGTCAGCAGCTTCTGATATGGATATGGAGTAGAGCTTCTTTGCCTAGAGAAGACAAAGCTTTTATTGTAGGTTGTGGCGGTGTATACTCTGCAATGAAAGAACAAATTCTGTACTGCGAAAAGCTGAATCTTGCAATCTGTATAAAAGATGGAAAATTAGGATTTTTTTTTCATTTTGCATGATGCATTCTGCTTGTGGTTCTTGTGGGGAGGTGCAGAGCACTTTAACCCCACCACCCTATGTCTACTCACAAGCCTATTCTCAGCCCCCTCTCTCATTTTGGAGATTTTCCCATGTTTTCAAGCCTGCCTTTTCAGCCTTCAGAACTGAGTGTCTCAGGATGCTGAATTAAGGGTCCAGAATCACAGAATGAACAGAGCCCTGTTGTGTAATTACTCTTTGATCAGTATGATAATCTGTTATAGAACTCTGTCATTCCTACTTTAGAGATAGGCCATTGAGGCTTTGAAAGAATGATCCTCTCTAGGCCTTTTAATGAATTCATGGGTAGGCTGAAATTTGGAATAGTGTCTTCCAGGTCTAAGTCCAGCCCTCCCTCCAGGATACCTTGCTGCCTGGCTGTTGGACAGTGTATGCAAAAGGAGTTTGCTTGCTTGTGGAAAGAAAAGCTCCAGTAGTCAAGCCAGGTAGGAAATTGTATCCTTAGCCTGAGGAAAGCTCATAAGAACATAAGAGCCCTGCTTGATCAGGCCCAAAGGCCAATCTAGTTCAGCTTCCTATATCTCACAGTGGCCGACCAGTTGTGGTGGCCCACCAAATGCTTCATGGACCACACAAGACAACAAGATAATTGTTGCACCCTTGCACCTGGTATTCAGCCTTCTTCTGGATATGTGGGAAGTTGTACATACTCATCATGGCTTGTAACCTGTGTCATTTTGTAATCCAAATGGAGATTTGTATCCTAAGGAGTGCATAGAGAAGAAAGCTTGCAGACCCCTGCCACTTAATACAACAACCCCCTGTGATTCTCTGGAGGGTTGTGGGACCTTCTGGAACAGTCCTTTGTAATATGTTAAGGGCAGTAGGGTTAAGAGGCAGATATGAAACTCTGCACAAAACTAACGTAAAAACACATGGACCTTGCCACATGTTTAGGCCAAGTGACATAATAAAAGTGTAAGCTGGCTCTTTAGGAGGTTTGTCTTTGTTAAAAATAGTACATCAGAAGATTGGAACCATGGTGGAGGGCTGAGGGGTTTTAATACTTTGTGCTGCTATGGTTCCATTCCAGATTGCACATGCATATACTCTGCTGTATTTACAGAGTTAAAAACCTTCAATTGAAACCAAAATGGCTTCATTCACACCAAATGATAAAAACATGGAGAGAGAGAGAGGAACAATTTTTCATTTTCAATGGTTTTCTTTTGTCCTCCTCAAAAATTTGGGGCACCCCATTTTTATATTAAATGTTCACATGCAAATAAATGATTAGAAATTAAGGTTGCTAGCACTTACATAATCCTGATGGGTAAATGCCAACTCATGACCAGAATGTGTTAACAGCGTTGATTGGTTCCCTCCTTTCCTAGCAGTGTGACAGGATTCAGGCTTGGCCTTTGATGTGTCTTTAGGAGGAGGGAGTTACTCTGTTGTGGTGCAGCCATGAGAACAATTCTGTATTTGGCCTTGCTATTCAAACTGTGAGCCAGTGGAGAATGAGATTGTGCATACTGTTGACCTTAAACGTTGTGATGGAACAAAGGTTATGTTGTCTAATGCTAATGTGTGTAAGGCTTCACAGGTCAAAGCCACCTTGGTTGATGTTGTACATGTTTTGCACCTCGCCAAAGGCCTTTGTGGCCTTGAGATTACAAATCGCACCCTCCCAAAATCTAGTGGGCTGGTAGTTGAAACTCTCAGTTAGGCAACAGCTTTGAATATGTGGCTTACCAGGTACACAGGATATTTGTTATTATCTTTATTTACACTCTTCAGATGATGCAATGATCGATTGAAAATGACGCTTTTGTTAAATAACCAAGCTTTGTATATGTCCTGTCAGATGTCTCAACTTGTTAAGATAATCAATGTGCTTTTCTAAAAGCAAATGTGATTGATTGACAAGGGGACCTTCTTGTTTAATTATTGTACTGAAAAGTACCTATCCTGGATTTTCCTAATGTTTCTGACCTTTAGATGAAGATGTTGCTGTTGACCCTCCATCTGTAAATTCCCATTATTCAAAATATATGATAAAAATGATATACTTCATTAATTAGAGCTAGAATTGCAATAGAAACTAATTGGAAGACAAATGACTTTTCTGTTTATTCTTGGTTCAGGAGGTTTGGAACATTTTGCTTCTAAGTAGCTCGATCAGTGTAGTGGCTGGATTCTTGGACTTTGACTGGGAAAATGTGACTTCAAATGTTCACTAGGATGTGAAACACACTGTGGTTCCATTCACACACATTTTGGACCATTCACTGTCTCTCAGCCTTATATTATGAGGATAAATCTAAATACTATTTATTTGATAGACAATACAGGAGGTTTTTTTTATATCTTTGGACTCTTCTTTTTTTTCCTATACCAGAAAACTTGCCATTTTGGCAATAAGAGCATTTCTAGATTTCTAAAGGGCTGAGTTCTCCCGCCCTCATGTGCACACACAGAAGGATCACAAATGATAAATGAATTATTAAACCTCAGAATCAATGGACAACGTTATCAAGCTAACTTTCTGCAAGTGACTTGGTAATGCACCATGTACCATATATAGTGTTCTGGACTTGCAAATGAGTACATAAAAGTTAGTGGCTAGTAACTTTTTTCACTAGGTTGCTTTTTCCATTCATACCTAAGTTACTCATTTTTGAGTTACATTTATTTATCTAATTTTTAAAGGAGCTATTTTTGTAAAGCCTTTGTTACCTGGAGCACTTTGTCACAGCCTATCAGACCACTTAACTATTTCTAAGCACAGACTGATGAGGAAACAGGGTAGGGGTGAGGGAAAACCTTGAAAACTATTGCAGCCTCTGTGCCTACTAATTGAGATATTTGGCTAGGAAGCCATTTCTTGCTATATTTCATTTTCTGGGATACTTTTCACTTCCGGCTATATTTCATTTTCACTTCCGGCTATGACATCACTTCCAGGTTAATGATGTCACTTCCAGTTGGTGATGGTCCCAACTAAACAGTTTGAAAATCACTATCCTAACCTATTCCCTCATGTGCTAGTCTTCTGTTTGCAGGGAGATTGTTCTCTTGGGAAGCATTCAAAAATAAGATCATCATCTACCTGAAGACTGAAATAATACTGTCCATTCTTTCTCATCAGGTCATTGTCACCTCATTACTATCACATAGAACTGGCCTTAACACAATGTATAAAATGCTTCAATTGAGTTTGAATCCTGAGTTTGTGTGGACATTGGGTAATTAGATGTTATGTTAGTAGAACTGTTTCTGTACTCACAAATGCAGATCATTGCTTCATCCTTCAGTGACTAATCATTGATAGCCATGCATCTGTGAGCCAGGCCACACAGGAACTGGACTTCAGAGCCAATTCTAACATTGGAGGTGGTCCTTGGCCGTATGCCTCCCACTGGCCCTCTTCTGTGATTTGTCTGGTATCTGGCTGAGGGTGCCAAATGCTGATTTTGGGCCTGCTAGGTTTGCTTGTTGTCTCCCTTCTGTAACTTCCTTGCTGGCAATAGGCTGGCAACAGTACCAGGCTACAGGGGAGTCCTGGGTGCTGCTCCCACCCCTACCAGTATTGAGAGTTCAAGGATCAGCCTGGCCTGATTTTTATTTAACCTGTTTTTAATTTTAAAGATTGACTTCTTTTTCTCTTTGAGATTTTGTTGTGCTATCTATTTTTTATATAAAAAAATGTTTCTCTTATTGTAAAAACTCATTGCCTAACAATAGGTTTGCCTAACAGTGTGTATTTGTACTATCTTTTGACAGATAGATTATTGGACAGCTTGGAACTGGAACTGAAGTGTTACTGATTTATGTAATGGATTTGTTGGGTTTTTACCAATCTTTTCTCCAAGGAGCTCAGTGCAGCATACCACATCCCCCACCCCTGCAGTTTTAATCCTCTCAAGAACCCTGATGAAGTAGGTTAGGCTGAGATCCAGTGACTGACCTAAGGTTATCCTGCAAGCTTTATGGTTGAGCAGAAGCCTGTATCTGGGATTTTCTAGTCCTGTCCAAAACACGAAGCCAGTTTTCTTCAACCTTGGGGTCGGGACCCCAATAGTGTTGTGAAACCTCAGTTGTGGGGTCACGGCAACTTATGGGAATAAAAAAGATTGAAGACTCCTGGACTAGAGCACCACCAGATCAGGGGGAAGACACCTGGAGTACCCCTTCAGGTACCAGGAGATATGTCCCAGTCCTGCTCATGTTCTTAGCAACTGTGCTAAAATAGCTTTCACTAGTGCCAGGTTTCATGGTAATTTTTTCTGCACTCTCCAACAAGAATATTTGGCTTCAATGAACAGTGCTGGGAGGATGAAATGGGGGTGGGAGAGGGCAGTGATGGGGTGGGGCAGGCGGGCAGATAGATCTGGGCAGGACAGACAGTGGGCCCCAGTCTCATATTATGCTTATTTATTTATTTGAGTCATTGCCACTGCATTAAGCTATACTCATTGTCATTGCTAAGGCTCACGCTTGTGGAGGTGCAGGTATGTGAGCCGTTATTCCTTTATATGTGGCCATTGGTGTACATGGCCCATATAAAGGGATATTTTGCCTTTGTCATAAGGACTGTATTGTAAGAAGCTTGCTCTCTAAATCAGAAGAGAGGGAAGGAAGGAAAGACAGAAACAAGGGCAATGAGAAATGTGTGTAACACACACACTGAGGCAACTGGGAAGTGTGAATTATAATTTGGAGAAATCCAGGCATATGGCATATGCTTCTCCCTTTTTTCTTTTCCTTGCTTCTTGGTGATTATGCTGCATTTGCAACTTCCGTCTAATCACAGAACTTTGACCCTCCATCACTTGCTCGATCTCTGTGGATGGTTCTGCAATCCTCTGGTGATTTCCTCTCCCTTTGCAGCTGTGGTGTGCTGGTGAAAGGGCTGCTGATGTGCTGAGTTCAACTCAGATTCAACATCCAAATCCTGATGTGGGCGTGACAAGAAAACTCAGTCTGTTGTGTCAGCACTTGAACCTGACCCTTGCACTGTTACAGCTGCTGACATGCACGCTACTTTTTGTTGGTTGATTCTCATAATACAACCAACATATGGATTAAAAAAACAAAGAGCCTTGGAATCTGGGAGGACATTCTTGGAGCAACTTCTCGGAATGATGCCTACAGAATTTTTCAAGACAGGTTATTGGATAGCCAAAGGCAAGACTTGCTGAGTGCAGCTAACAAATTCTGTTCCCCCTTATATTTTCAAATAGAGGTTTCCATTGGAACAGCCCCGGATTACTTAGAACTAATTGAAAACCCTCATTTTAGGAGGGTCTTTTCTTTGGCGCGTTGCAATGTCATGCCTTCGGCGATCCTATGGGGCAGGTATAAAGGCATCCCTTTTATGAATAGATTGTGTGTATGCCCCATGAATGTTATCGAGACTTTAGAACATTCTTTTCTGCATTGTCCCCTCCATTAAGAAGCTCGGGCCAATTTCTTAGATTCAACCCTCAATTCTGTTTTAAATATGGTTGATCCTCTGAGTCTGGGGAACCTATTGGCCTCTAATGACTCTATTTTAATTAATAAGGTGGCTTGCTTTTTAAATGAAATTGCTAAGACTAACTTGGAAAGGGAAGCTTCCCAAAAAACTTAAAATTGTCTCTTGGAGCCAATTGTTAACATAACGTGTTAACAATTGATTTGTTATGATTTGTGTTTATGCCAAAAGGTTTATTGTATTGTATTGTATTGACATGCACGCTTCTCTGTTGTCGTTCCCCCCACCCCAAGCAGTCTTGTTGGCAAGCACCAATGTGCTGGCAGAATATAGGGAGGTGAGAAAACACTCTTCCTGGTAATGAACATTCTCTTAAATTCTAGCCTCTTCACAAAACTGTATTTCTCAGGATTCTCTGGATCAGCAGTTCAGTGTGTAGTGCAAAATGAGATACAGTCTAAGTAAGGTTCTCCCTTTCATCAGATCGATATATATCTGTTCAATAATGTACAATCTTTTGGGTTATGCAGAATTTTTCATCATGTTTTTATGACTGATAAAGAATTCTGGGGAAAGGTTGATTTCTTATACTGATATTTTGCAAAACTGATTCAGTCAGAACTGTTACGTTACTAACATGGGTATTATCTCTTTTCTGGAGCCAACCACTACCTATTGCAGAGCATCAGATTTATGTGTATATATGCATGGATGGATTGGCACTTTGGAATCTGGCATCTTAAGAACCTCAACTTTAGAGGAACAAAACCAAGTTTCTAGTTCTCATGGGCTTGGAAGCATGCGTTTCTAACAAAGGCTTCAAAATTATTGGGGTGACTGAACAAGCCTCTACAGTTCAGGCATGAGTGTATTTTCAAAACCTGAGCTGCTGTTCCCTTTCCCTAGACAGCTGTTTTCTACTTTTCTGACCCTGCTGCCCATATGTATCAAATATTACAGTCTTTACTCCCTCTAATCACTTTGATTCTTATTCTTTGCTGTGCCATTTCTGGGCTAGTAATTCAAATTCTTTGACACCTGAGTCTTGGAAACAAAAAACGTTAGGCAAAGTGAGCAAATGTGTGCAAACTAACGTAGGTTCTGTGACTTACGTGGAGTAAAACATTCAGGTTGCCATGGTGCATCATTTGGATTTATTTACTTTGGCACGTGCACTATTCTGAGCCCTGTGAGCTAGAAACTGAGCTCTGAAACAGGAAGATTTCTGGTTCAAATCTCCCCTCTACCACAAACCTATTAGGTGACTTTAGGCAACCAAGACATTCTGCTCTCACTCAACATTACACCTGTGACTTAGTGATGGTCACGCTGACCAAACTGAAGTGGTACATTACTCATCAAACATGCTGGATAACCCCTAAGAAAGAGAGTGCAGGTGAGAATGGTTAGGAGAGAAGGCCTTCGCCTGCTCAGTTTCACCACCAGCCTGTCCACTCAGGCCGTTCATAAAAAGCCAGGCTTATTTCTTGAACCTCAACTGGGTTGAAATGGCCAGGAGGACAAGTTACATGGGGAAAAGAAAGAGGGGAGAGTGTGCCTCTGGCACTGGCCCACCCCTGGATCACCCCTGGGTTTGGGAACACTATGCTTGTCTCGTGATGAGTAGTTGCTGCCTCACGGAATTGTTAAGATTATTAAGATTAAAATGTGAAATGGTTTAAAACCCCTAGAAAAATGAATTGTTTTATTATTGTTGTTGAATCTCTTCTACCCCTCACCTTCAGCAGGAGAGATGGCATTCCAGAACACTTCATATTCGTCTGACAGTCATAAAGAGATTTCAATGAATTGATGTTGATAGGCTCTGTTCACATACATTAATTTACGTTTATTTTGTTTCTGAATTTCAACCAGATTAACTGTCAAGGATTTGCATGCTAGTGTCCCAAATCTTGGGAATTGATGATCTCAGTGGATCTTTGGCAGAGGAATTCTTGGAAGGCTATGGCACAGCTTCTGGGATTCTCTTTTGTAGTTTGGGGTGTAGAAATGCCTTCATATCTTGGAAATCATCTTGGGAGGTTGTGTGGTATGTTGACCATCTGCTTTTATCTCAGGAAGACTATTGATAGTAGCTCACTTGCATTTGGGCTCCTACAAAGAGTCTGGTGTGTATTTTCACACTCTCCTGTAGTGCACACAGTCTGAGAAATGGCCTCTGTGAATATGTTTTAGAATCAGAACGAGGAAGTCAATAATCAAAATGAGGAAGTCAACCAAATGTGGGCTGGTTCAACAGTGAGCCTGTATAATCCAGATGTGATGCTGAAAATAATAGCTAGTGTTGAAAGGAAAGAATCCCCCTCTCTTAAATTCTGCACCCAACCCTCCCTAACATTCAAAGCTGCCTTTTAATGAGTCAGGTGACTGATCCATCCAGGCCAGAATTGTTTGCTTTAACTCACCAAGAACTCGGTGGGAAGTTCTCTCCCACCTCTCAGTCTGAAATCCTTAAACTTAGTCGTGGATCTCTATGCAGCCACGTGCAGTGGAGTTCTGCACATGCATAGTGCCTACCTTGGAATTTTCAGAACTTTGTTAAGCATTCTTCCCCATTTAGAGCCTCAGAAATGAGTTAGTAGATGGAGACACATTTGCTGACTTTTGCATTTCACTCTGACCTCTGTTAAAAATAGATGCTGAAGATGCTTTCTGAGCCACCAAATAGATCACTCTCAAATATCCCTGTGGAGATCTGTCGGGCAACTGCCTCGTTCCAGCCCCTCAAAGAGTGGTTTGTTTTGCACCAGTCCCTCAGAGTTGAAGGTGGCTTGTTGGGTGGTTCATGGCTCAGCTCTTTGCTCACTCTCGGCAGGGTTTGTTTGGCTAGCACAAAGCCAAGAGCACTTGAACTTCTCTGTTTTGTAAACTAGAGCAAAGAGCCAGCAGGGGAAATTGCTAACCTATAGCAACAAAACCACTTTGTCTTGGCCTCTTTCTTGCTCACACCTACATACTTGGGCCAAATAAATCAAGCGCATGCATGCAAAAGGGCATGATTTGTAACACTGAAAATGGATTTTCTTTATGCCAGATTGAAATGTGAAGGTGAGGGTCTGTGAAGTGAGTGCCAGAAAGTTCAAATTGGGAGGGGGCCCTTTCTTCAAAAAAATGCCTCCACTGATGCATTTAATTCCTCATGAGGGAGAAAGAGGAAAGTACTTAGAATAACAATCTGGGACTGGGCAAGGATTGTGTTTCCTCTCTCCACCATTCTCAGTTGCCTCTTCTGGAAGCATGGGCAAGGGCTGCCAGGCAACACTTAACACGTTCGCATGGAGTTGGGCTGTACCAGGTGTATGAAGCAGAAGAAAAGCAATTCCACCAATGCATACAGCATTCCTTCCATAATAAAAATGGGAGCAGTGATTTAGCAACAGCATATGTTTAAAAAAATCAGAACTGTCTCTGGTAAACAAGGACAGTTAAAGCGCATGGTGTTGGAGGTAAAGCAGCCGTTCTCCCAGCTTTCCATCCCGTATGACCTTGAGACTGTTCTGAAACTTGCTCAACCATGGAAAAAGTCTCCCAAAAGGCTCTGAGCCAAAGACAAAAGCCAAACAAATTTGTTTGTATCGCTTGCCTAGCCTGCTCCCGCTCCAGTGACTGGGGCTGGGTATCTTGGGGCCCTGTCAGTCTGAGCTTTAGAGCATTCCCTGTGCTGTCTACAAGTCAGCTGCTTGTAAACCACACTGTTGAGCACCTAAGGCAAAGGCATGGGAGGGGATGCACTTGAAATGGAGTGGCAATCCCTAAGCTACAAGGCGTAAACTGAACTATTTGCTGGAAGGGATGGGAGCACATTTGAAGGAAGTCAGTATTTACCATGCTTGTTGTGGTGTTCTTCTCTTTTGTGCAGCTGCCAACTTCTGATTATTCATCTGCTTTTACTTTGGCTACTGGCTGTATGCTGTTGAAGCTGATGGGTTCTTGGTACAATTTGGAATGGAGAAATACCAGATAAAATGGGTCCATTGGTGTGTATCCTGTGTGCAAGGGGAGATGACTACAATGATCTCATTGGGTCTGTTGGACTAAATACAAATTTTGTTGAACAGGATACCAGGCTGCCTGGCTGCATTATTTTGAGATGGCATAACATAGAAGGGAAAGATGGTAGCCAAGCGGTGGAATGAAACAGAGCTGCATATAACAGCCAAAGAAGTTCGATGCTATGAACTGGAATAATACAGGGAAAAAAAGGTTCAGCCCATTGAGCTGAACTGGAAAGGAGTTCCTTTCACATGTAAAGCTGCCTTCTATTGAATCTTATCATTGGCACTCTTATCCCAGTACTGTCTGCTCTGACTGAAAGCAGCTCTCTAAGAATAGGGGCAGAAGACTTTTCCAGTCCTACTGCCTGAGGTCCTTTGACTGCAGTTTCTGGAATTCAACCTGGGACCATCACCCTCCCATATGCTCATGTCATTAGATGAAGTTTTGCTCTGAGTATTCTGGCCTATGGAAGGAAGGCTGATAAATGCAGGTCATTTGAGTTGTGGCATCCTCTACCTGGGTGTTATTACTTAGGATATAGCTCTGCAGGCTTGATGGCTTGGGATCTCTGGGAAGGTGGCAGAAACATTGTTATTCTAGATATTGGTGGTTGCTGACCAATAATGTTGACCAATAATGTCATTCTTAATTCTATTCTCTGCTACAATATTGAAGTTGCTATTTTTGATGCTTTTGTTGATTTTTTTTAAAAAATGTTGTTTTGCGGATTTAATTGTATGTTTTGAAGTGTGCGTGTGTGCTAGAAACTGTCTGTAATAAATAATAAAAGAGAGGTGCTAGACCCTGTGGACCCATTACATAAGAAAAGCCCTGCTGGATCAGGCCAAAGGCCCATCTAGTCCATCTTCCTGTATCTCGCAGTGGCCCACCTGGTGCCTCAGGGAGCACATGAGACAAACAAGTCCATTGTTCCATGGACTGAGCTATTGCAATATTGGGGAGAGATTCTAGGCTAGGTGGGGGCCATAGTGGTTTAAGATTACTATAAGGTATATGGATACTAGAGACTAGCTGTTGATGCTCTATTAAGTTGGTGTACGGTGGGAATGAGCCAATTACTCAGCCTTTCTCCATATAGGCAGAGGTTTGCACTCCATAACCTGGAATGCCCTTTCCTATTCAGTGATTTTGTTATTTGCTTTGAATTGTTGCAACAAGAGAGATACCAGAATTAGCTGGGCTGTTCGGCTCACAGTGGGTGTGAAGAAAATCCCTAATTCCTCTCTTAATTTTTTTTGGATCTTCCTATCCCCTAAGGAGTCTCCTGTATTCTGTCAGCATCCTGAAGAAGTTGCCAAATTATTTTGCAATCAGGAACCCCCATTGCATGGTTTGTTTTGGCCTGTCATCATGAGTGAAGGATGTATAAATGAGGGTTGCCCACTTTCTAGTGAGGGCCATAGGAACCAATCTCCTGGACTAGACAGCCCACTTCTACCATCAGGTGATTGACCTCTGGGATTTAGAGGGCACTCTTCCATATACTGAGAGGGAGGATTCCTCAAGGTGGCCTCCTTCAGTTTGGATCTTCCCTAGTAATGGGTGATGGCAGTATTTACTGCTATCCCAGTTTAGCCTCAGTCAAACAGAAGACAGGAAAAAAACACTGTACATCCTTGTACCTTCACAATGGCTGACAGAAAGAGATTATAAGCTAGGCATCACCATTTTGACTTTTGAATGTGGCATGGAGATGGAAACTTGGGCTTGCTATTTGAACCCTGTTTGTGTGAGAAGGTGCAAAAAGATGGTGGGATGTTGTGATCATTGTAATCCAATTAGAAATTGCAATATAGGGCCAGGCCCAGATGGTAGTTTTGTCATGTGCTGTTTATTTCCTCCTGGTATCCAAAACGAACCAGTCTTCCTTCCAGCACAGTGTCCCAGATACCAAGCCAGTGAGGTGTTTACAAGGGAGGGGCTAATGAAGCACTCTGCCTTGGAGATCTTGATGCAAAACTGGTTTGGCCGGAAGCAAGGAAGTGTACAAGCCTTGGGGGAGTATTGACCATATACGTGGTAAGCAGGAGGGTGGAAGGGAATTTATTTGTCATGAGGTCAATGAACCTGCTGCACAAGTGTTCTGTTGCCATCACCCTTTTCAGATTAGAGTGATCACAGATCACCTTTAATCTCCAACTGTAACATGCGGCCCATTTGTAAATTTTAAAATTTGGTCCATCAGTCTCCTTTCTATCTGGTTTTTCTCATCTCTCTTATTCCTCCCTCTTTTTCATCAGTAGTGATGTCATTTTAACTCACCTGAGTTTAGGCTCTAATCCCGTTGTGGATCTTGATACTCCATCTGTCTAGTGGTTTATGGCATATGGGAAAGGATATCGCTTTATGGGAAAGGATACAGTATGAATTTCCTTACAGCCCAATCTCATCCCCTCTCCCTGCCACCATAACTAGTGTTCCAGTAATGGGGTTTGCTTTATGGCCATTGTAAACAGCCTTGCAGAAGTGTGCAGAACTGTGCGCTTCCATCCTGTCACTAGGAAGGCTGCAGAAATGTTGTATATGGCAATGGGATCTGGAGCGGGCCCCTCAAACTGCAGTTAAGCAGTGGGGGTTGGGAGAGAACAGGGGCTGGGTGGGGTGGATCTGGTGGTGCACACCAGATCCTGTCACTTTCTTTCTGAGGCTGGACGCCTCTTCTGCTTGTATTCGGTGCGTGGGTCCAAGGAGACCCATAGGGGAGCAGAAAGCTTATGAAGCCTCACGACCTGCCCTCCCTCCACTGGATACAGCATGCCCCTTTTGGATGCAGCTGCATCAGCAGGGGGGCAAACAATAGGATTGAGCCCTTAAAATGTCAGATCATTGCCTGTCTGGCCCAGTATTATTTATCCCAACTGGTGTTGCCTCTCCAAAGTTTCTGACCTGAGTGTTTCCCAGCCCTACTACTAGAGATTCTTTTAACAGGAGGTGCCAGGATTGAACCTCAGACCTTCTGCATGCAAAATATGTACTCTGTCATAGAGAGTGCTCCCTTGCATTTCTGCACAAGTCACCAGTTGTGGCAAACCCAGAACAGTGACTATACTCTGTATAGTGTATAGTGAGCAGTGACCAGAGCTGCAATCCTATACTCACAAACCTGAGAGTAAGCCCCATTGAACACAATGGAACGTACTTCTGAGTAGGCATTCATAGGATTGTGCTGTCAGACAAGCACACATAAAGGAGTTCACCTGGTGGCGAATAATTATATTGCCTCTCTCCATCAAGAGTCATTGAATTATCTGATTCCACCTGATGCCAAAAATACAGCAAATTTCCAGCAGATGCAAAATTACAGCAGATGCAAGGAAGGAGGCAAGACCAAAGTAGTGAATCCTGCAGGGATGCACCAGATTACATCCTCTGAATAATTTGGACTCACAGGAGCTTTTAATTATTTAAGTATATTCCTTGTAGCATACTAGCAGTTCTCATGGTACATGGTTTGGGAATTAGTTGTCTAGGTTTTTTTGTGTCCCCCCCCCCAGTGTTGCTTGTGGTGGCATAGATCTGTACAGAGTTGTATGGCTAAAATATGGTCTCTGATGTGGAAGTCTTTCAGAATTATGTGGGGTATTGAGGGAGTAGATGGGATTGTAAGTAATGTGGCTGCAATGGAAGCAAGATGCTGCCTTTACTTATATTCTTGGAATATTTATTACACTTTGTGTCCTCCAATTAATGGGATAATAGAAAAATCACAAAATGTGGTATGAGGCATACCATTAGTTGTAAAATTCAGGTTCTTGAATTTTCTTTCAGCAAATTCCTAGCCCTCATGGCTGCCCAGATGGGCATGATAGACAACTGTCTGATGAAATCTCCGAAGCCAGGCTGTGCAGGAATTCTGGTAGCTATGCATTTGGGCTTTGCTAATCTTCATAAATACCAACAGAAGTTGACTAAATTATGCAAAATAGAAGCAAATTGGCATTACATTGAGGCTTTGCCATTTGAATGGCCTTGGCAAAGCATTTGAAATAACTAGACTGAACTGACGATCTCCGGACCTCAAACTCCCTAAGTTAAAAGCCTGGCACCCCAAATTCATGTTTTTTGGAAGTGACTGGCTTACTCCAGGATAACTATTTCTCTTCATTATGCCATCTCTCTTTCCCAGATTTAGGTGCTGCTGTTCCTTGTCACCCTTATATTAATAATATGACCTGGTTTACAAAACTCAGCATGCAAAATATTCATTATTACATTCCCATATATGGGATGGTAGTTAGGTAAGTGGAATTATTGTCAAGCTACAGGTGGAGAATTAGGTCACAAGGTTGGAGCACTCCAAAGGCCAGCTTCCCAGCCAAGCTGATGTTTGGGATGGCTCCCAATATGCTTCATATGGACTATTCCACCTGAGACTAACCATTTTTATTATAGCAAGCAGTGGGTTATTTGGGTCCCTGCTAAGCACTGAATAGGGAGGCATTTACTGAGCTAATATGAGCCCAAATCACGATTCATCCTGCTATCTTTCCACTCCATGTAGTTTTGGAAGTACAGTGCAGGCACAGAGAGAATAGCAAGCAAGTGACCATTTAAGCACAGAACTGGTGCTTACTTAACACATAATATCCAATTGAATGGTCACTCCAGTTAAAGGAAATTTTGGCCAGCATTCACATATCCATTCCCTTCTCTTGTTGCATGTAAGTAGGAACTGATTGCTCATATGTGTGAATCAGCCTTCATAAATCGACTCCCCGAATCATCCCCACATTTTATACAATCACCCATGCAAACCATGCAAATTGTTTTTCAAAACAATTCACACAGTCAGAGAGAACCAAGAAATGAACATGCATGTGTGAATTGGCCCTTTTGTTTTCCTGCTTCTCTCAAGCCTGAACTCCCCTTTAGCCATTAATAACACAGTCATTAGCAGATGCCTCATGAATTAGTGTCCCAGTATTCTCTGGGCCCTTTTAGATTATACATTTCTTCATCATAATAATGCACAGTTCTTGTTTGACAGGAATGGTGGAATTGGATACTTTCCTCAAAGTAGCATTTTGCTGTGGATCTGCCACATTTTCTTTGCAATCCAGATGCAGTTTTTTGTCCCAGAGAAAGTGCAGTTTCCTCCAGCCCGCATCCTGCTAAGGTTGCCAACTGTGGTAGAAGCTATTCTTGGAGATTGTTGTTTTCCAACATGACATAAAGCACAATCCTAACCTGGAATTAGGCCGGCATAGCCAGCGAAGTTTGACCGGCACAAAGGATGTTTGGACACTCTCGGAGTCAGAGAGGCCAGCACACAGATGTGCGCAATCCTCCCTGACTCCAAGAGTGGTCCAAATATGCTTTATGGTGGTCCTTGTGTCAGCCAAACCTTGCTGGCCTAACTGTGCCAGCCTATCTCCAGTTTAGGATTGCGCCCATAATGTCATTAAACCAGGAAGGCACTGTTAAAATCTCTGGGCCTGCTTTCAGTAGCCTTCTGTAGATTAATGCTGATTTCTGGAGACTGAAGGCTGCTAGCCTTGAATGGGTTGTGCACTTTGGTTGTGCTTTTGAATGCTGTGGGAAACAGAATGCTCAGGCATCACTGTTATATGGAGCTTGAGATGCAAGACATTCTAATTCATGCATCTCTCTCTCTCTCTCTCTCTCTCTCTCTCTGATTGGTCATTTTAGTGATTGCTTAGGTGGCTTGCTAGGTGGGGCTGTTGTCTCCTAGGCTAGTCAAATGGTGCCTCTTGCTATGCCCAGTCAAAGGAACCTAGTCTGAGAATGTGCAGTCAGTGATTGCCCCAGAGGTAAAGTGGGCAGGTAGAGTTTGTTCTGTTTTCTTTCTGGCCCACACAATCTTCCAAGCAGGATGGTAAGGGGAAAAGGTCCCAAGGAGTTTAGGGAGAGCAAAAGTGAAGGTATGAGAGGCTTAAACATGCTTGAGCCAGTAGTAAGGGTGTGGTGGTGGATCTGAGTCACCAGCCCACACTCTGACTCACTGCTTTGTTTTGATGGAGAGGGAAGCATACTAGAGCGTAAGTCAGGGTTGGTTTCCACATCCTACAAGAAAAAGGACTGGTTGATGCCAGGAGATCAGTGGTAAAAGAAGCAGCCATTTGATTTTTAGATACATGTTTGTTCATTTAGCATTCATCATTGTTGACAAGAGCATAACGTCTTTTGTAAAGATGCAGGTGTATGATTTTTGATAAGCTGGGTCAAACCAGCATTGTGAGTTGGTGATTCATGCCTGACTGGTCTAACCCCACCATAATTGAATGCAAGGTGATCTTGGCGCCTGTAAGAAAAAATGATGATGATAATAACCACCTTCTGGTAGAAAACAAGTGCCAGACAGGTTGAGGAAAGGCCCTGGTGGTGCTGGGTACTTATAGAGACTTATAGAGACTTCCATCTGAAACAGGCTAGCCTGCAAGCCAAAACAAATGTCCCCACCAGTGCTCTGATACATGCAGAGGTACTGCTCAAGGTGCTGGTTATAATTTACAGTCAAATTAGCTTAGGCCGGCATAGCCAACAGGATGCCTTGTGTCTCATTACTACCTCTGAGATCCACCAGAGGTGCCCTCTTAAGGATACTATCTGTCAGGTTTATACAGCAAGGGCATGAAGGCAAGGTATTCTTGGTTGCTAACACTCCCTTTCAATTTATGTCACAACAATGTGGTTGCCAGTGACCACTTTTTCAAATGCCTTGTCAGAGCTACCTGATTTGAGTTGCTGTTTTGAGGCTCAAGTTTCATTTGGGAAAGGATATGGAGATTTCATTTAATTAATTGCTGCAGAATGTGGCAAACTGTAAATTTGAAAGCATAAATTAAATATAGCACAATCCTATGGAACTCACTCAGAACTAAGTTCCACTGTATTCAATGGAGCTTACTCCTAGGAAAATGTGCGTAAGATTGTAGCCTACCTTTGACAGGCACTGAGGGGCCTTAGATCTCCTGTCCCAGCACATACTTACCCTACTCCCCTAAGCCCTGTGCAACATAATGCTCTTACACCTCTTTAAGTTCTATTAGGGCCTCATCAATACCCCATCAGCTTTCTCAGTAATTTCCCAGAATTTGTATGGTTGTAACCTGAACAATATTAGCATTACACTATTGTATGCCATGCACTTAAAGTGCATTTTGCCTTCTCATGGCAGAAAATTGGCAGTTGTTGGTGATGACCTTTAAAGTCATAGGACCAGGATACCTCAAGGACAGCTTCCCCCATATAATCCTGCGTGACATAAGATAGGGCTGTGCTTAGAATACCACGGCCATTTGAAGCCAAGGAAATGGCAGCAAGGTGCAGTGCTTTTTTCTATTGTGGTACTCTGGAATCAGTTACCTGAAGGGGCAGCCCCATCATTGCATGGTTTCCAGTGGGGTTTATTTGTTTCCCTTGGCCTTCAAGGAGAGAGGAATCTCATAGGGACCACCTTTTTAATCCCTGTTGCTGCTTTTGTTATTGCTGTTTTATATTGTAATCTGCTCTTGTATAATTTTTAGTTATTTTATTGAAATGTTATCTTCTGAATGTTTAACTTTTATGTTGTATATTGTTTGAGTACCAGAAAAACAGTATATAAAGCCAATAAACAAACAAATAGTCATGTCCTGGTTTTGAAGGGCTTACTGCAACAGTGTTGGGCCTAATCCTAAACTTCCCTGCCACCCAAAATGGCCACTGCTGTATCCTATGGGGCCAGGGAAGCAGCTGGAGGTCTCCTCAGGGTAAGGCACCCTGTGTAGCACTTCTGCAGCACCCCTTCAGCCAATGGGTCTACTTGGATCTGCACCAGCTTTATATCAGGCTCTGCAATTCCTGAGGGAGCATAGGATTCAGCGGCAACCTCTTCTGCCACTCCTGCCCTCCCTCCACCCAGTTTCACCCCCTCCCTGCCTTCCCCCCACCCTAAGAAGCCTCTAGGCAAGCAGCAGAGATACATACCACCTGGCGGTCCTCCTGGGTGTCATTCCAGTGCACAGACCAAGCACTGACTGGCACTGGCCTCTCTACCAGCACCACCAGTGGTGAAGAGCCATATGGCATTCGCATGACAGCTGTTGCTGGAGCAGCATGTGGGCTGCTGGCATAGCCCTGGCATAGAATTGGGTCCTTATTTTCAGGGTGGGCTGCTTCAGTGCATTCCTA
Organism: Lerista edwardsae; assembly: GCA_029204185.1. Taxonomy (NCBI): domain Eukaryota; kingdom Metazoa; phylum Chordata; class Lepidosauria; order Squamata; family Scincidae; genus Lerista; species Lerista edwardsae. The sequence continues at coordinate 8,449,214 of JAJKFI010000047.1, forward strand.
TTATTCCCTAGCAAGTTAACTTTTGCAATTCCATGATATCATTTACTCTCTTCTCTTTGCCTGGTACACATAAGAGAAAATGAAGATAGAGCCCTGTCAGAACAGCCATATTCTCAAGCATTCTCTTGATAAAAAGCAGAGGCATACCTGGATATTGGCAGTTCTGTTCAGGCACCAAAAAGAGGTATAGAAATATAAAAATAAAATAAACAAGAAAACTCCTATTACATAGTCCATAGTCTCCATAGTCCATTTTGGTGAAGTATTTGTGTATGTTATGGGGAATATTCATCTTGGGAAACTGAAAGCTGTCCCACAGAGGGTACTATCTTCATGCCAGGCAGAGGGAGCAACGGGTTGCCTGATCCTAATTTGCACTGGCACAGGTAGGCTTCATGGCCTGCGCTGTATCCACTGCAGTTGGAGCTGGTTGGAGGTTAGGTAGGTAGGTGGTTATTTATTTCCGCCTTACCCCTTCTTTGAGCCCCAGATGGCCCTGTTGCAGTTTCACATCTCACAGTCCAGAACTGGTTGAAACTGGCAT